>CAMZMU010000054.1:56381828-56691642 GCA_947311845.1 Poa pratensis
CCAGGGGGCTACCGCTACCTCTACGTCGCCATCGACAAGTTCACCAAATGGGCGGAGTTGAAGCGGTGCGCACCATCCCGGCGAGATCAGCGGTGAAATTCATCAGAGGCCTGGCCTGTCGCTTCGGCGTGCCAAATCGCATCATCACCGACAACGGCTCGCAGTTCACCAGCGGCATCTTCAGGGCCTACTGCGAGAGTCTTGGCACACGGCTCTGCTTCGCCTCGGTGGCTCATCCACGAAGCAACGGGCAGGCTGAGCGGGCGAACGCAGAAGTGCTCAAGGCCTCAAGACAAGAAGCTTCAATCGCCTCAAGGCCCACGGCAAGAACTGGATCGAAGAGCTCCCCTCCGTGCTCTGGTCCATCCGCACCACCGCCACGAAGCCCACTGGAGAAACGCCGTTCGCTCTCGTCTATGGCGCTGAAGCAGTCCTCCCCACCGAGATCAAGCATGGGTCCCCACGGATCCTTGCTTTCAACGAGGACAACCAAGAGGAGCTCCACAACGACGACTTGCTGCTGCTCGATGGACTACCGCCGCCGTGCCGCCCTCCGAGCGGCGAAGTACCAGCAAGACCTGCGCCGCTACCACAGCCGCCACATACGGCCGCGCACCCTCGAGACAGGTGATCTCGTCCTCAGGAGGATCCTCTCCAGAGAGGCCTCCACAAGCTCTCACCCATGTGGGAAGGCCCCTACAGGGTCGCGCACATCGCCAGGCCCGGCGCGGTACGGCTCGAGACGGAAGACGGCGATCCAATCAAAAATCCATGGAACATCGAGCACCTACGCAAGTTCTACCCGTGATCACGTCGCGGCAGGCATTTTTTGTCTCAAGAGGGAAGCACGCGTCTTCACCTCCCAGCTTCACCAAGCTTTCCCTTCACGAGGGCCATCTCCACTGAGAGTTTCCTACAACGCGTCGCCACGGGCCGCGGGAAGCCTCAGCCACTCCATGTGGAACCCCATGCCCAGACATGGCGGACTTTGTCTTGGCCTCGCCAAGTGTAATGAACAATTTCAGGTCATCATGAACCTATTGCGCTTCGGCGCCGTTATGTAATATTGCTTGGTGAGTTTGTTTCTTACATTTCATTCGCGCTCACATTTTTCCCCATGCGCACCTCGCGAGCGGGGGCTGAGCACGGTGCCTGTGTCTCGGGAGCATCCCAGCAGCATCGTAAAATCCAAAGGATCCGAGCTCTAACTCGTGGCTCTCCGCCCACGACCGTTATCTCACCAAAGAGCTCTGACTCGTGGGTTAGCTCCCATGCACGTCACCTCACCAAGGACCTTGGTGCTTATTCTCCTCGTGAGATACCCATGAGGAAATCTATGAGCGCGCATGAGTTGTACAACTATGCTTTGCTTGTGGGTTCGCCTCTCTCTCTCAACACAGGGAACAAGACGCCTTGCAGGGCTCCAAAAGCTCCAAACCAGCCTCAGGCAGCCTCGAGAGGGAGAACACCTCACCAGGAACACAACACCCTCTACAAAGCAGGCGTCTCGCCAGAGCTAAGTCCAGAACTTACGCCTCATGAGCTCTTTTTCCCTCTCGCTGGTTTTGTCGCCCCTCGAGCCTCTCTTTTCTCTCTTACGCCTCATGGGCTGCTTGCACGTCAAAGGGGAGCCCCTGAGCATCGCGCCTCGAGGGCTCTTACCTCTCTAAGCCTTACGCACCCCCCGGCCTTGTCGAGCCCTGACTCCGGCATACCGAAGCGGCGGTGCTATTTGCGCTAAGAGCAGGGTCCTAACGACGTAGAGCGAAAAAGACATGAGGGAACAGATAAAAGGCCTCCCGAGGGGCACTCACACTTGCACAAAATAAAAGTGTCTTTACAAACCAGCACAAATAAAAGCAACAAGTCTTAAGATAACTGGTGCCCTTGGCACATCTCTCCAGGGGCAACCTAAGCAGCGGGGTTGTCGTCGTCGCCGTCGACGCTTCATCACCACCTCCTCAGCGCCAGCCTCGTCGTCGCTCTCCTCGACCTCGACCCTCTTGAAGCGTTGAGTGTACTTCTCCACGTCGTCCCACACCGAGGCGTCCAGCTTCGAGGCGTTCCTTCTCCAGAGGCTCCATCACAGACGCGAAGTCGAAGCCGGGTGGAGGTGTGCAAGGTTGGCGAAGACTTGGCCGACCGCGACGCCAAGGAGCTCGCGGCTCTCGGTGTCGACCAGGTCGTCGAGGTTCGTCACGACCTCTTCAAACTTGGTGAGAAGCTGCTCGAAGAAGCCAAGGTAGGGCGACGTCGGAGTTCCCCTCGACAGAGAGCCTGGGGGCTTCGGTCCCCAGGCGGCCCGCAACGGCCGCGCACGCCTCACCAAGGAAGCAAACATGCGCTCCCGCTGGCGCGACAAGACCTGCGCAGTCAGAGCGCTCCGCCGAGCTTCCTCGACGAGCTCCACAACAGGCCCCACCTGCTGCTGCATCTCGTTCATGTCCTGCGTCAAGGAGGCAAGGTCCTGCTCCGCGTGCTTCCGAGCCTCCACAGCGTCATGAAGGCGGGAGTCAAATCGCTTCTTCTGAGCCTCAAGCTCCCTGATGCAGCCTCAAGCTCGTTGCGTCTCTTCGTGAAGCGCGCCTCCTGCTTCTTGGCCTTCTCCGCGAATCCTTCCTGCAATTGTCGCGGAAGAGCTGCTCCTTGGTCGCGGACTCCTCCGCCATCTGCTCCTCCTTCTTGCGGAGGTTCTCGTTGGTCAGCGCGAGGCGCTTCTGGTAGAACGCCTCGTCTTGAGTAACTTTGCTCTCGCGAGACTCCAGGTGCTCCCGCTGCGCAGATGATCCTTCTCGATCTGTTCGACCTGTTCCTCGCGCTTGCGTAGCTCGGTCTCGCGGGCATCAAGTTCTGCCCCGCGCTGCACCATCTGGTTCTCGCGGACGCAGGTCCTCGCGGAGCTTCTCCAGGCCTTGCCGCACGGTCTCCGACTCGGCATGATCCCGCCTCGCGGTCCAGGAGCTCCTTGTGCTTGGTGGAGACCGCCGCCTCGCGCGCCGCCAGCTCCTGATGCTTGGCCTCGTCTCCGCCTCGAGAGCCTCGCGCTAGCACTCAGGTCCGCAAGGGTCTCCTCGACCTCGCGGACCACGCTGATGCGGATCTCTTCAGCAGAGCGCAGCGCCGCCTCGCGTTGCGCCTGGGCTGCCTCGTCCTTCCGGCGGCAGCGCTCCACGGTCTCCTGGAGGCAAGCCCAGCCCCGCGCAAGCTCGGCGACCTCCTCCGCCCTGACGCGGTCTTCCTCAGCGAGCTGGGCCTCGAGCCCATCGAGCACCTCCCTCGCCGAGCGAAGGACGGCCTCTCGGCGAGCTGACAGGGCGCTGACCCAGCAAGGCTAGGGCCCATTCTCCAGAGGGCCTGGAAGCGCCAGCGCCTGCCGAGGACTCCGGGGCATCGCGCCTTGGGCTCTGGTGTCCTCGAGGCGCGCCTGGGGGCTCTGCTGGGAGCCTCCCTCTTCTCCGTGCAAGGGGCCTTCTGGGGGCTCTGGCGAGAGCCCCCCTCACCTTCTGCGCTGGGAGCCTTCTGGGGGCTCGAGGCGCCCCCACCATCAGCTCCACCCTTTCTGCCCCTGGGGAGCACTCTCCTCTTCCCCAGGAGCAGGGTTGGCCTTCTCTGCTGAGGCCGTCCCCGCGCAGCCTCAGCCGTAGGCCCTCCAAGGCCCGAGCTCGGTGGAGGCGACGGCACGTGGTGTCCTCCATTTCGACGTCAGTGCGTCTCTGCAGACGCAGCTGTCCCCCCGTGCCCTCCTTCGCCGGCGGCGTGGTCCTTGCCGCGTCCCTCCGGCGTCTTCTCTTGCGCGGAGAGGCATCAGGCCGCGCAGGTGACGGCATCGTCACCTCTACCTCCTCCTCCTCCTCGCGGCGCTCCTCTGTCTCGGAGGCGGCGCCGCAGCCTCGGGAGAGGAAGCGGTGGCCTCGGGTGCACCTCTTCAGCCGTAGGCGCCGCAGACGCCGCGGCAGAGCTGGAGATCTCTCCAAGTCTCCGGAGCCTCCGCCTCTTTGGCTCCTCAGGCGCTGGAGAGAAAAGACTCAGAAACCCTCGAGAGGCCTACACACAAGAACAACATCAAACAGGAAAGGGTACAAAAACTTACGCCGCGGTGTCGACCCACTTCCTCTTCTTCCGCTTCGCGGGCGGAGCACTGGGCTCCGCGCTCGTCCGTGCCTCTGTCTCCTCCTGGGCTCCGGCGTTCCTGTCGTGGATCGCCTTGGAGCGGGCTCGCAGTGGCCCGACGAAGCATCGTCATCGTCGCTCTCCTCCTCCCCCTCGACACGCCGAGGGGGCAACCACGAACTCGTCGCCGCTGCCGAGGAGATCTCGTGGATCTCAGCTTCAGGCGCCGCACTCTTCGAGGCGCTCGAGTTCCGCCGAGGAAGCGGCGTCCTCCCGAGGCGCCGGTTGCGCCGCGTCAGACTCCGCGGGCGTCTCCGTCGTCTCCTCGTCGCCCTCACTGGCCCCCTGCGCCGCAGACTCCGGGTCCTCGCGAGGCCCAACGTGCCCCTTAGGCACCAGGCCCCACTGGTCGAACTTCGGCATCGCCTGCACGTGCGAGACACGACGCCCGAGATCGATCCGATGGAGCGGCACAGTCTGGTCGTGGCGCGGGATGTCTGGGACGTGAAGAGGTCTCCATGAGGGCGTGCAACTCCTCCTTCGTGTAGAGGGTAGCGCTCAGGCGCATCTTGTCCCTCTGGTTGGAGTACAGCCACATCGCGTCCGCGTGCCTCTGGAGCGGAGCAATGCGGCGCCTCACGAAGTCCTTGGCCACCATCTGCCCGGTGAGGCCGCCTCGCGGAGGTCCCTCAAGCGCCTCACCACAGGGCCAAGCGTCGCGCCCTTGAGCCCCTTGGAGGACCAGCTCGCCCTCTTCGTCGGAGGCGCTTCAGGCAGCTCGAAGAAGGCGCTCTGGCTCCCGAACTGCATGAGGAACCAGCGCTTGCGGAAGTCCTCCACCTTCTTCGTCACGCTGGTCACGATGTTCTCGCCGTTCCGCGCGATGGGGATGTAGACGCCCTTCATGCCGTCGGTGATGCGGAAGGACACGCACCCCGACCGCTCCTTGTTCGCCGTGAACCGGAGCGCGTAGAAGCTGCGGAAGAGGTCCACCGAAGGCGGAATGCCGATGTACGCCTCGCAGAGGTAGGCGAAGATGGCGAGGACGAGGATGGAGTTGGGGTGGAGAAGAACCTGGATCTGGTAGCGCTCCAGACCGCCAGGAAGAAATCGGAGAAGGGAGGAACGAGCCGGCGAAGAGAGAGTGCATGAAGATGGGGTAGAAGCTGCCGTGGGAGTTGCCCGCGCTTGAGCACCGTGGCGCCGTGCTCGTTGGTCTTCGAGGCCGCCATGTGGCGCACCTTGTCCAGCTGCGCTCCGTCTCGAAGCGGGAGCCGCTCAGAGCCGGCTCGAAGTCACCGTCCCGCTGCACTCAGCGGCTCGCCGCCCTGCCACTGCCTTGCCCTTCGTCAGCGGTGGCCTTCTTGGGCGCCATTGCAGCAAGGTCGCGAAGGAGGAGTTGGGGATTGAGCGCTGGGAAGAAGGAGACGAAAGGGGAACGAGTGAAGTAATGGCCGCCTGCGCCGAGCTCTTCGCCTTATATCGGCTCATCGAGCCGTTACCGGGACGTGGCGGGACCCACCACCACGCCCGTTACTTCAGAGGAGATCGTGGGATCGTGTCCCGTGACGCTCCACGTGTCTCGGGCTTCGCAGGCTTCTTTGGGCCCACGACGATTCGCCTCCGCCTGAGGAGCTCCAGCGTGCCCATCGCGGGCCCGGGGGCTACTGTCGGCCCAGTGAAAACCAGGGTATCATGGGCCGGCCTGCCACAGCCCTCGAACGCTCCGCAGGAATTCTACTAAGGACCAGGCTTTCAGCCTGACGAGCCTCGCGAGGCATTTTCCCTCGCGAGGGCTTCTTTGCTCGACTGAGCATTTCTGCTAAGGACCAGACGATCGGCCTGGAGGCCTCGAGAGGAACCTCTGCCTCGGAAGGCCTCTCCTAGAAGATCTTCAGGCCCTGGCGCGTCTCCGCGCCACCCTCGGGAGGTTTTCCCTCGCGAGAAGTCAACGGCTACAAAACCTCGGCGAGGCTTCAGGCCCTCGCGGGGTTCCTTCAAGTGGAAGCAAGCTCCTGCGCCGCTGCAGAGCGCACATGGGCTCTGCGCCCGCCGCAGAGTGACGCGCGCGCCTGCGCGCGATGACGAAGACGCCGCAGTTGCCATTCTCGTGTATAAAGTGGTCAAAGGAGCTGCGGCAAGCAAAGCGGACTCCAAGACTTGCCAAATTGGTGATAAAGCGGCCGGCCGCCGCTACGCTCCAACTGCGACGTCACCGTGGGGCACGCCCCAAAGCTCTGCAGCGCCAGCCCACCGTCCTGGTTGGACGGTGGCTTTTTCTGCCAAGACGACGTGCTCTCTGCCATGGACCGTGTCCATGGACGCCCCCGACGCTGTGCGCTGTGCTCCAACTCGGCGGCATTGTGGTATCCCTTCCCGCCGGAGATTTTCGGGGAAGAGGACCAAGCCCAGTATATAAGGAGCCAGTGTACGACCTAGGAGGGGGATCCCGCATTCACCAACTCATTCCACAACCAAGGAGCTACGTCTGAGAAGAAGACGGAGCTCATTCCACCATAGTCCACCATAGCCATAGAGTGCCCTCGGCAAGCACCCTTGTACTGTGAACCTCTCCAAGCAGTGCAATACATCTTAGCAGGACGTAGGGCTTTTACACCTCACGGTGGGCCTGAACCTGGGTAGCGGCTCGTGTTCCTCTCTGTCGTGATGTTCCTCACCGAGCTCGACGAGCACCGTCGCCGAGGTTGTTGAGGATTTGTTTGACGTTGTGTTCAGCCCCTTACTCGTTTCCTGGCACTTGAGAGACACCCCTAGTTCCTGGGACTAGTCTCCGACAGTACCTCTTCAAATATCTGGTTACACATGAATTAGAACCTTGAGCCTTTTCTCCAGAATTCCCCATGCGGAATACAAGACCCTTTTCATGGATTTCAAGATCTCTTCTTGCTAGTAGCAACTAGCCAATCTTTTCCAAGTTGATTCTATAGGTTCAGTGGCCGATCAGATTGACAAATCGGTTCCAATTAACTAGAGTGGCAGTTGAGTTGGGTTATCCAAACGTTTGTGCATTGACACTTATAAATAGGTGTCCTGAATTCACACCTATTTGTTATTTTATCCCAATTACTTTGCATTCCTTTGTGTTATTATTGTTTTCTTTGTTTTTCGACATTGTTTCTTGGTCTAATCGTGATGATTGGGACAGAAACCCGTATCAGATACGTTCACCAACTTCGAATAAGAAACATGGAGGTGAAGGGGGGCCATACGGGCCGTCTAACATCGTTCCATCACAAGGACCCATTGGTGGGGCTAGTAGGCCATACGGGCCCGTTCAACCTCCCAGCATGGCGTCCCTACCAGAGCCTGTTGTTTAGCCTGCTTGGACCTGAGCCGCTTCTTAGGGTTCGCGAGGTCTAAGTCGACGCAGCTAGCGTCGACGTGTGGTCTGGTAACCTCGACGACCATTGTTATGAACACTATGGGACTAAAACTTACATGACACTGCTGGCCATGTGTTTCTTGTTCACATTTTATGATATGATGTGATAGTACTCCCTCCGTCCATGAAAGAGTGGTCTTCCAACTTTTTCAAAGTCAAACTATCTCAAATTTTGACCGTGTTTGCACAAAAATAGAACAATATTTATGAAATCAGATAGATGTCCTATGAAAATGTGTTTTATCATGTTATACTAATTTGGTTGCATAAATATTGGTGTCTTTTTGTGTAAACACAGTCAAACTTTTTTCAAAAATGTTGAAAATACACTCTTGCCATTAGGACATTTCGCAGATAATTAACACTGCATTATAATGGATAGCAACAGACAGGATGAACAAGGGCTTGGCCGGTGCGTGAATTCCAAAGGCACAGCATAAGAATCAAGAATAGGGCAGTGGAAAAAAAAACACATGCAGAGGAACACATTGCCAAGGACACAGCACGTTCTCTGTACTGTCCATCTCGTTGTTCTAATCTTGATCTGATCTAGCCGGCCCCTCTCTCTCTCAGCCGTCACTTTTGCTTTTGGCCGAAACCAGCCGAGCTGGTCCCTGCTCTGCCTATTCTGTTTTACATGGACTTGTGTTTATCACGTATATTCAACGCTGTACTACTGTAAATATGTAATGTATTCCGTCAACTGTATAGAACACATGCAGCACAGCGCACCATGATTTTCATATAGGCACAATGCTTGTACCTCCATTTTCATCTAAAACTAGCCAGTGCCTTGCATTCCGTCAACTGTATAGTTCACCGCATAGTTAATTGTTTGTTTCCCGAACACTTTCAAAAGATTCCTTGGTACTTAGCGGGGCCTTAACCATAAAAAAAACGCAAAGGACACCACCTATTAGATGATGACTAGATAACCTCAAATGCTAAAGCGAAGCAAAAAGGATCGATTAATCGGAAAAAACATTGGCATTGCACGCATGCACGCTTTGCTCGCCACGAGCAACAGTGTGAGGAAATAATGAGATCGACGAGCAAAAGCCCCCGGAAAGCATGCGAGTTTTTATTTACCGATGAGCTAGCAGGGAGTGAGAAAACAAATATCGAGAAAGTCGGATGCACAAGGTACACGCAGCCGCAGGCAGGCAGCCCTAGGATAGCAACTTTGACGAATTTGACCCTTTTTCAAATTTATTTTACAAAATGAATCAAATTTCAAATCAATTCACGGATTTAACCCTTTCTCACGGCGTCCGCCCTCGGGGCGCCGTGCTCAGCTGTACAACGCCCCGGTCCAAGACGTCGTAGATCCTGCGTCGTCAGATTGAACGGGACCCACCTTAATTGTACGGCGCCCCGGTCCAGGGCGCCGTGCCTACAACCATGGCGCCTTTAACTAGGGCGTCGTGCTCTTCTTTTTTTTTTTTGCTCGTTGGGGAAGCAAAAACAGAATAAAAGAGGCCCAGTTATCTATTGAGTACACACCGTGTCCTACCCAGAGGTTTGTAGTGCATTGCATGCTCATTAGGTAGCAGGTTCGAATCCTTGACTTGCACCAATTTTTTCCCGAATTTTTTGTTGTTTTTTGTTTATTCTCTGAACCAACATAAACAATATGTTATACAAAACATAAAAAATAATTTTTTTTGTTTCTCTTGTTCACACAAGTAGGCAACGTTGCAAATTCTGCAATATGTTATAATTTTTTTTGTTTCTTTCAGTTTTTGTTTCTGTTCTTCACACAAGTAGGCAACGTTGCCCTGATATCTAAACAGGCTCATTTCTCAGTCGTTTTTCATTATCTTACGGACCATGATCAATTCACTTGTAAGGAAAATGATTTTTCCTCCAGACATTGCATGTAAAGAATAAAATTCATGTGTGTGGCTTGGTATGAGCAAAATCATCCCGAGGTGTGCGGTTGTTTTGTAAAACAAAATGAATAGTCGAGGAGAAAAACCAGGTGCGGTAGCTAGGCAGTTGAATGACGAGCACCAACACCATGCTGCATGCATCCATGCCCGGCGGTTGGAGAAGTGACACTTGCTTCAGTGCTCTCTTTATTCATCCAAAGGTTTTGATCGACGAGAAAGATCGAGCAGAAATCCAGTAGCTGGGCGGTGTAGAGCTGATCAGTGACGTGTGTACCTGGTAAGCGGAGGATCCGGTGCCGAAGACGAACCCCGGCGGGAAGCCGGCCTTGGTGATCGCCGCCGCCGGGGAAGACCCCACGACGAGCAGAAAAAGGACGGCGCAGGAGAGCGCCGTGTTCCGGGCCGCCGCCTGTAGATCGATCGACTGCTACCGCTAGCTCTGCACTACCATGCTGTCGGTGCTGGTGGTGGCTCGCTCATCTTGTTGTTGGCTCTGCACGACTTGTCTAATACAAGTAGGGAACGTTGCCTACTTGTGTGAAGAAGAGAAACAAAAACTAAAAGAAACAACAAAATTATAACATATTGCAGAATTTGCAACGTTGCCTACTTGTGCGAAGAAGAGAAATAATTTTTTTTTTTAATGTTTTGTATAACATATTGTTTATGTTGGTTGAGAGAATAAACAAAAAACAACAAAAAATTCGGGAAAAATATTGGTGCAAGTCAAGGGTTCGAACTTGCGACCTAATGAACATGCAATGAACCATAAACCACTGGGATAGGACACAATGTGTACTCACTAGATAACTCGGCCTCTTTTCTTCTGTTTTTGCTTCTCCCACTGAGCAAAAAATAAAATAAAGAAGAGCACGGCGCCCTGGCTAAAGGCGTCATGGTTGTAGGCACGGCGCCCTGGACCAGGGCGCCGTACAATTAAGGTGGGTCATGTTCAAACTGACGTCGCAAGATCTACGACGCCTTGGACCGGGTGTTGTACAGTTGAGCATGGCGCTCCGGGGGCGGGCGCCGTGAGAAAGGGTTAGATTCGTGAAATAAATTGAAATTGGGTCCATTTTGTGAAATAATTTTTAAAAAGGGTCAAATTTGTTAAATTTGCCCCTAGGATAGAATGCAAGTCATATGCGATTCATGTCAAAGGCTAGAGAGAGGGAGAGAGAGGATGGAATGACATCCATGGCTGACCTTTGTAAAGCAAAAGTGGGAGGGAGGAAGCACGCAGGTATGCATGCACTAGGAAGGATACAATGCAACGGAAAGCAACAAGCAGACTCACGCCAACGCACGCTGTTTGCTTAATTACACCGTTTCCCTTTCCCCATCTCTTCTTCCTCTTCCTATTCTCTCTCTCTAGACAGTGTCTAATCTCTGTAGAGCCTTGCGTTATCTCTCTAGACAGACAGTAGTACATGTCGAATTTGCGATGCTCGGAGTGGAGTGGAGTGGATGTCCTCGTAGGGGGAATCTCTCCTTCAACACCGGTCCTCTAGGATGGTTGGGCGGCTGTCGCATCGATGCTTTTGCTTTGCACAAGTCAAATGCGTGGGGGCTGTCTGTTCTGGTCTGTCACCCCTGCACGGCTGCACTGCACAAGAACAACAGAATACCAGGTGGGTCCGTTTTTCTGTAGCCGATGACATCTATCGAAGGTGGGCAACGTTTGTGAAGACAATCTCCAGCCCTCTCGGCAACGAAGCTTGTTGATTTGCCTCCGAACAAGAGTGTTAGGAAGGATGTTGAGCGGGCATTTGGAGTGCTCCAGTAAAGGTTTGCTATTGTTCGATACCCTGCTCTGACATGGTCGAACGAACAGATGTGGGAGGTGATGAATACGTGTGTAATCATGCACAACATGATCATCGAGAGCGAGCGTGCCAATCCAGTGCATGATCATTATGGCATATGACATTCAAGGTCCTCTCGCCGATGTTGATCGCAACGTGCCGGCATATTTTGCTGATTATCTCGCCATGCATATGGAGATTCATGATGAAAATACTCATCATCAACTTCAAAATGACATAGTCGAGCATTTGTGGGCACGCCGGGGAATGGCGGCGGCAGCCCTGGAAGGGCAACATGTTTGAATTGTGATTTTATTTTTAATTATTGTGAAACTTTATTTTATGCGTTGAAAACTATGAAATATTCTCATGCGCGAAAAGTGAGTTGTTTAGGTTCTGGAAGGTTGACAGGGAGAACTGCAAGTTTTCGGAGCCGAGATATTCATCCAAGTCACTATGGGCGTATTTGTCAAATTGACACGTCCGAAGGAATCAATGTTGGACTTACTGGATCCTCAGCAATTCATGCGAGCCTGTCCGGACGGCGCCCATAGCGCTCGTCCGGACACTCGGGGCCGCAAGTGGAGAGCATCTCCACCGGCACCCTCCAAATGGCCCCCCAAAGGCCAAATGGGGGTCCGGACGCAAAAATCGCCACAGCGGCACCCCCAAAGGTTCAGGCCGAGCCATTTGGCGTCCGACACCCCCGAAAGGCCCCCCATAGTTTTGAGGCCCTCTCGGGGGTGTCGGACACTGGGCGGACATGCCCTCCGACAGGTCTGGCCCACCCGTCATACACACAACATCGGCGCGACCTGATTCATTTGCCCGCCCACCCCCTGCTTCTGTTTCCTCTCGCCGACGAATCGCACCATCGTCGCCATCCTCGACATCGCCCACTTTATTCACACCTTGTCGTCCAGCCGCAGCGACCACGCAGGCTTGCTTGCCGCCGCTCCCCGTCGGTCGCCGCCCTAGTTTTGCGTCGGCGCAGCTAAAATCAGCCGCCTCGCCCCTTCCTCCCTGCCACCCGCACGTAAGGTGCTCGACCGTTGCCCAATATGCTCGTTTGACGGATTGTTGATTTGTGGCCTAGTTTCATTGCTTCATTTTGTCTAATAGGCTATGGCTAGCAACGACAAGTTCTTTTTTTTCCAAATGATGGGGGAGGCTGCCGCCCTTGCGGCCGCCGACGACGAGAATGATATGCTCATGGCCGCTCTTCTAGATGCGCAAGTCGAGGAGAGGTCGTGCCGAAGCGTGGAAGATCAGCGGAAGGGCGGATGGCCAACAAGGATCGTCATAGGGCAACTGGTCACATGCTCTTGTACACCGACTACTTTTCCCACAAGCCGGCGAACTGCCCTCACGAATTTTGCCGGCGCTTTAGAATGAACAGGGAACTGTTCAGGGGACTTGTGCATGACGTTTGGGAACAAGATGACTACTTTGAGCTGAAGAGAGATTGTACCGGTCTTCTTGGATTTTTATCTCTTCAGAAATGCACGGCCGTCATACGGTGCCTTGTTTATGGAGTTCTCGCAGACTCATTGGATGACTACCTCTGTATGTCTGAGCCCACCATCGTCGAAACCACCTACCGGTTTTGCAGGGCAGTGGTGAAAGTATTTGGAGAGAAATATCTGAGATCTTCAAATGACGCAGACACAACTCGTCTCTTGGCACAAAGCAAAGCAAGATAATTTCCGGAGATGCTTGGAAGCATCAATTTCATGCATTGGAATTGGAAGAATTGCCCGTTTGCTTGGCAGGGGATGTATAAGTCAGGACATCAAGAAAGTGCAGTGTCATTCTTGAGGCCGTGGCAGATTATGATCTTAGGATTTGGCATGCATTTTTCGGCACGGCCGGTGCTCACAATGACATCAATATGCTCCAACGCTCTCCGGTGTTTCTCAAAGTTTGTCAAGGCCTAACTTCGTCGTGTAACTATGTGATCAATGGTCATGACTATGACAAGGGGTACTACCTTGCCGATGGCATCTATCCCAATTGGTCAACATTTGTGAAGACTATCCGTAACCCTGTCAGCGACGCAAATTGCCATTTTGCAAAAAGGCAAGAGGCCACCCGCAAAGATGTGGAGCGGACATTTGGTGTGCTCCAGGCAAGGTTTGCCGTCGTCCGCTACCCTTATTTTTCTTGGTCGCTAGATCAAATGTGTGAGATCATGAATGCATGCGTTATCATGCACAACATGATCATCGAGAGTGAGCGAGATACGAGGAGGCAATTGGTCAACAAATTGTTTGATTTCTAGGGGCCTATGGCCCACCCACAGCCGGGTGTGCCGTCCCAATATTCAGAATTTCTTGCCATCCATCGGGAAATTCGTGACGAAACAAGGCACCTGCAGCTGCACGATGACCTCGTGGCGCACTTGTAGACGATTACGGCAACGTGGAGATGGCGCCGACTTGAGATTTCCCTGTGTTCTTTTCGAACACTTGAATGATTTAAATTTGAATTGTTGTAATAACTTAATTATTATACATTTTCTATATTTTGATTCTAATTAAAGTTTGCAACGAAGTTGAATTTACTCACAAAAATGATCAAAAATAATTGGGGTGTTGGTTTGGGGTGCGTCGCTGTGGACGGCACACCCAATGTGCTGGACACCTATCCGGCACCCCAATTGAGCTTCAATTAGGAGTGTCGGACACAAATTTGTGGGGTGCCGGTGGAGATGTTCTTAAGGTATCGAACCAGTCTATTTGAACATCTTTCAATGGCACTCGGCAATTCTAGTCCGAAACCTAGGGCTGAGACGTGAGATGCGATAGACCGATAGTGTTTGTCCTGAATCTGCGTGCAAGCGCAAGGTGAACTCCACGGTGGTAATTCATGTCGCATCTAGATCTTGGCCGGTTATGGATCTGGAAACAGTTGATTAAAATAGACAGAGAGTTTGGCTTGGCAGAGATCTCGAGGCAGAGACACGCACGCAGGCAGCACTGCCCTCCATCCAGTGCCAGTGCGTGCGCGCGCCAGGCCTGCCGAGCTGCCCCCTCTCAGCCACTGCGGCGACCAAGTTACTCGTAACATGATACAGAGCACGCACTAGCCAGTGTTAACAGAATCTGTTTTTGCCTAAACTGTTTTCCCTCCCGAGGTAGACGAAGCCCATGCTTCCAGTATACTCTTGCTTAAAAAGATGAATATTTGTACAAAAAAAAAGATGAATATTTGTCCTAGTACAAGCTAACACTCGAGTGAGCAGCACTGGCATTGATAAAGAAATGGATATTTCTGTTCTGCTGCTCCAGGCTCAGCAAGCAGAGGCAGAGAGAGGCCCAGAGTGTCGGTCATGCCAGCAAAAGTTTTCAACGCTCGTACCATGGGACTTGGAGTTGTCAGACCTTGCTGTCACTTCTTTTTAATTAATTTTCGGTCAGACCTAGCCGTCACCTTGTAGTAGTCCAACTTCACTTGGGACATAAAAATGTGAGCATTTTCTTTAACTACTACTCCCTCCGTTCTAAATTAGATGACTTTCATTTGTCTACATGCAAATGTATTTAGATGTGTAACAAGTCTAGATACATCCGTATTTAGATAAATAGATGTCATCTATTTTAGAACGGAGGGAGTACCTCTCTCTCAACAAAAAACTACTACCTCTCGGTTTTCTTGTATTAACTTACGCTTAAACATTGCAAACTTATTTAAGCCAAAAAAAAAACTTAAACCTTGTAACATTCGTCCCTTGGGGCGGTTTCTTGGATAATTTTTCTAGTAGCGGCTTGCCTCCAGTCCAGTGGTATCACATCAGCCCATGGAGCCAAAGACTTTTCGGAAACCGAAAAAGATGCCAGCAGCGGCATCTCCTACCCGAAGAAACTCGAAACAAATAAGCGAGGAGCAAAGATGATCTACTACTAGTAGTAGTATATCACGCAGGCGCAGCACTGAATATGCATGCACGTACTACTAGTAGTAGTATATCACGTACCGGCAAAAGCAGCAACGTGCCTGCCGTTGCTGACCAGAGAGACCATATCTCCTAGTCCTAGCACAGGCAGTATTATGTAGGAGTGTGCATATGAGTGGATATCCGGTGATTCCAAACCTCATATGATAACATGTAGCCGGAGTGTTTTAGTATAGACACATGGATGAGTTTAGACGGAACATCAGCAACCGTCACTCTGTCAGAGTGGATGTTCCTGCCTGCCGTCAGGGAGGAGTACGGGAGGCCGGGTGCAAGGGCGCCAAGCTCGCCGTCACGGGGCACGACGAGGCGGCTGCATTGTCATCACATCTCCACCACAGGCGCAACCCGAACAGGAGGAACTCCCTCCGGATTGGCGGGTTCCGTCGCCTCTCCGGGACCCGTCGGCGATGGAGACACGCTCGACTTCACATCGATGCTTTTGTCTTGCACGGCAACCCTACACCGCCACCGCACCACCCGTTGGACCTGGATGACTGCCCCGCTACTACCTCAAGATGGGCGCGTCGATGGATCAGGCAGGGCCGACACAAGCGTATGCCAAGGAGCTGAAGCAATCGGCGCCGACCACGGTGAAGCCGTAGCACAGCGACGGCGTCGTGGATGGCCATCGCGGCAGCCCAAATCGGAGCCTACGATGGCGGCATCATCGACATTCCCGACGACGAGAAGATTTGCCGACTAGTTAGGGTTTAGTCCGATCATATTTCTGTGAAATCCGTGTAAACCCATGGAATTTGATGCTTTTGGTATGATTCGATCGGATTTTTTTTGGGTTTGTGGGCGCTGCCCTGCCGGACAAGTGTGCAACACCCTAAAACTGACACAATTTGGAGTGTGCCGAACAAAATGTGGCAATTTCAGGGTGCCGGTGGAGATGCTCTCGAGTGTCTTCCCAAAATTTGGGGGTGCCCGTGAAGCTACTCCACCAGTAGTAGGACTGCTGTTGTTCGCTGGCGAAGAGATGGCTGCTGACTAAAGCCATTGACTGAGGTGACTAAGCCGGTCTGTCATGGACCAACCGCCGCATACGTCTGTCTGTCAGGACAGACTGACCGCTGGTGATCCAATAGTTTGATTCCAAAGTTCTTTTTTCTGCTCTACCAAGCAGCATTCAAGCGCCAGTGTTGGCCTTCAGTCTATGTGTTCACTCATCTGTAATCCCGTATCTATAATCAGTGACAACTGACAAACCACTATGTCGCCAGAAACTCTACACTGACAAGTTTGCATATTACAGCCATTGTAAATTAGAAAATATTTAAACCCTCACATCTCAAGTCCATTTTTTTGTATCATCATCATCATGCTGATTCCATGGATGTACATCCAATTCCCAGAAACCCCACGTACAAAATTGCACTCCATTCTTTGTCCAAAATCGCACTGTCAGTCTCCTACTAGAAAGGTACGCAATAACATACATTCAAACGTAAATGAGGAGAAAAATGTTTGCAACAGCAACCAAATGATTCTATTTTTTCTACATGGTATGACACCTCAATGCACTAGACTCATGTTTATACACTCCTATACACTTGTTAATTTTCTATCTATAACATTCGAAAACTGCAGCTAGATTTTGTACATCTTGATCTTCCAAAGAAAAAAGAAGGAAGAAAGACACTCAATAAATGGGGAAAATAAAAAATAATTGGCCAAATTGCAATGAATGAAAATCTATGTACGTCATCAAAAGAAGGAGTCCTTCGACAATACTACTCCCGTGCATTTTCACTATCCAGCATGCCTGATCATGCAGTGGAGATAAATTGATCGCTATCTTGGCCACTTTCAGATACCTGCTTGCTGGGGATGATTGCTGGAGGCGACCACTGATCTGGAACAACAAGAAAGTAGGCTGACATGGCTTTCCTGAAACGCTTCTTGTACTGCTTTGGTGAAATTACAGTTGGTGATACATTCTTTGGTCCGCCTAGTATTCCTGAAGCTTTCACCCATGTCTCCAGATGTTTGTCCCAAGTATATTGCCTCATGAAATCTATGATTCCCATAACGAGTTCATGCTTTTTCTCATCAACACCAACAAGCAAAGAGTAATCCATTACGTCGATGGACTGCAACAAAATTACCAATGTTTCTATAAGAAACTGCACTTGTTTACTGTACAATCAAAAGCATGCTGTATTAAATCATTCAGAGTTCTAGCCCACAACAGCATGTATAACAAGTTGAATTTACAAACTTCTTAGACGAGGCACTAGTTGTAAGCACATATTATGTCAGACCACCTATTTGTTTTTATGATATTCAGTTTTAGATATCATGTTATAAAGTTTCATATTTCTAAAGGCATCTGTTGAGACAAAGTATATTCCTCTCTGTGCCTATATTATACTAGTAGGCTTCAGTTACGAATACTGAGAATGAGTAATACATTGAGTGAAAGAACACCAAGGAAAATAAAATACTAACTGGCTTGTACGTTCCAATTATCGATTGTATCCTGAAGCTAAGTACATAGCAGTACCTGTTACACATGCTGAGACTATTTTGCAAAGTAAAGGGTAAACTATCATTAGCATCATATACGGCTCTGGCCTATGTGGCATGGATACGTCTCTGACAAGACATCAGTAACTTGAATACTTGATATGTTTATATCTACCGCAGCAAAATTAATGACTTACAATAATAATACTCCCTCCGTTCATTTTTATAAGTCATTCTACATATTTCAATATGGACTAGATACAGATCAAAATGAGTGAACCTACACACTAAATATGTCTAGATACGTGTATTTTAGAAGAAAGTTAGAATGCCTTATAAAAGTGAACGGAGGGAGTACATTTTTCGTCTTAGAATCTGAGCAAACATTTAGAGGTCTGATCATCACTATAGAAAAAAAAATACCAACACTGCATTTCTATTAGTGGATCTTTCATGAAATATACTTTCATAATATGTACTTTACTTTTATTTGAAACCAACATTTTTCATTCAAACTGATGGTCAAAGTCTTACCTTTAAGAGTGTGTCAATATGACCTACAATATGACGGTAAGTCTGAAAAAAAGGCCAGAGATGGCTACATAATTTAACCTAGTCTTACAGCAAAAGAGCTGGAGGCACGGAACCTCTGGTGCAATTAAATATATATACTTTGGCATTAGTATGATTGACCTATGAGCAAAAAGTAGAAATTTTCCTTTTGGAAGAAAATAATAATAGTTCAATAGATCCTCATGGTGGTAGAAAGATCGCAGCTCGCAGCAGATATACCACATAGGATGGAGTATATGACAAAGATTATAGAGGAACACAATAGATGTCAATCAAGTATGCAGATAAGTCGTACTTACAGCAAGGAATGCAGTATCATTCCAAACAGCTCTCTCCAGAAGCCGCTTTGCCTTATTCCCGACAAAAATAGGGGATGTTGGCATCACTTCAAGTAAGTTCTCATCAAGAAGTACTTTATCGCTACCATTCGAATCAGGGTTATATCTTGATCTTGTTGAGCCCTTCAAATCATATAATCTTGTCACATGACGTTCGAATAAAAGATTTTCCATTACCAAAACATCCATCTTCACCTCCTTTCCACCTTTCAGGCTCTTAACCTATTCATTCTCAAAAGGTAATATTAAGTAAGAGATCTAAAAAAACACTTCTGAAGATTAAGCTTATAAATAAAAATTCCGCACTAAAAGCCCAAGCAGCGTTGTGACAAGATTTGGAATTTTGGATGCACAATAAGATGATTATTTCAACCATTTGAATAATACGAAGGTCATTGCTGTTGAATTACATGCCGGATAAGTTTGAGTCCAACTATCAGGATCACTTTCAGGCTGCTAAATCACTCAATGGATGTCTTGGATAAAATTAACTTAATGCTTACTGAAAATTAATATTTTAAAAAGGAAAGGCAAGCCAGAGAGGGCGGCATATAGCGATGGACAGAAGGCGGCGGTGGGGACCAAGATGGAGAGCGCGGCGGAAAAGAGAGACGAAGAGGGGCCATTTGCAGTTTTTCAGCTTATTCTAAAAGCATGGACCATTTACAGTTTTTCATCTTTATGTTTCGTGTTGGTTGAAACTTGAACACCCAAATTTAAATTTCCTAAATCCGTCACTGCTTACACGGATTACCTTCATATAGGCTACTTAGCTTGATCCTGAAGTCAGATCAAACCTTCCCAAAGTTTTAATGCTTTCCTATCTTTAACAAACTCTATCTTGTCTACCTTTGGAAACTAAATAACTTGATAAACAAGGAAACTATATGATCGGAGGCTAAGCCTTGACTGCTGCTGGCCCTAAGTCCTGCGACGGAGTGCGTAACGCTTTGGTTCTGGCGGTCCCACATGGCATCACGTGTGACAGCAAACAAAACTAAATAAGTAAATTATAAATATTTAATGCCATTGTATTGTTCCGAAGAAAATATAGCTTGGACCACTACTTTTTAAACAGTACAATGTCAGCAAAGCATTATAATATAGTATGACATTACTTCCAATGCAAAATGTAGAGGTTCATTTTCTACGTGGCCAACCACCCGAAGTTTGGAAAATATGACTACGTAAATAACAACGGTATACATCTATGGAGCGGTAGTTCTTTTCCCTTGGATCCATTGTTTAATAATTATCTAAAAAAGAGTAGTATAAATGGAATATTCACCACAATCAAGAAAGATCACAAATAAATATAGGTTTTTCCAATATAAGAAATCCACAATTAAATAATGTCACCTAAACTATGGTAACATGACCACTGGAAAAGTACGCACGGGCACAGCACATAAATTTTATTGTGCAGACAGTGCAAAAGTGCAAAGGAATACTTGCAGCAAACATTAATGGAAATTACCTGATAAATACCAAGAATTTTTGCAATGCAAGTAGGACTGCCTGTGACAATTGACTCCGAAAGATATTTGAAATAGTCCGGAGCAAATTTCATGAAAGACTCCAATTCCGTTTTGGTAACCTGCTTAATGATGAACCTATCATCCAGTGATTTTGCAAAGAAAACATTACTCTTGCCTCCTTGAGCACCCCATTTCTTGCAGCGACTTAGTGACTTGACAAAATCACGCTCTGATGGACAGCATATTCTCCTCAACGCATCGAACTGTTTTGCATAGTAACAAATCACAGTGTACTTCACTTGTTCTAGAGGACCTTCATCTCCAAAATTTACCTTTATGTGAGTTACTTTACCATACACAAATGGATCCGAAGTGGATGGGTTCTTGCTTCCTGGAATAGAGCGAATATTGTCCTCTGTTGACACAACACTTCTTAGAAGTTCAGAAGTAGTTTCATCTATTGATTCACTTAACGAGACACTTCTGGAATCACTGAGTGGGAGTGAAGTCTCTGTTGCTTCTCTTTCCAGCTCATCAGACAGCTGAAGATGGTATTCATGAGAGGCAAGTGCATACGAGATGATGCTAGTAGGTTCATCATCAAATACTCCAACTACAGTGTCATTGATGCCTATTGGAAAGAGAAATTTGGGCCCAATCTGGCGCTCCACCGCCCTTAAGAAAGAAATATAAACAGGTGTATATTCAATGAGCGCATCAAACCTTTTGGAGCGACTCCACTGCTTGTTAAGAGAACGGTATAATTGTAAGAAAGGCATCCCTATCCAATTGGAAGGGTCCTCTGCACTATCCCCTAGCTTGTTTAGCAACAGAGAGGCATACGAAGGTGTAGTATCACTGACGTGTTCTTCTGAGTCCTCTGATGATGCCGTAGAATCTGGCACTGCTACCTTGCTAGTAACAGGGTCATTTTCACCAGTCCATTTTGCATCAAGCGCATTAGACACATCTAATATACTGGGAAACTGCCCTTCTGAAAGGGTGCGTCGAGCAACAAGATCAGACTCCAAAGGGACTGAATCCGCATTCACGCTAACGCTGCTATACAAAGGTGTTTGGGTGTTTCTTTGGAGGAAATCCGGCTCACTTGTAAGTATTCGCTCGTCAAGATTACAATAGCTATTACTTGGATGAACTCCACTACAATTCTGTCCACAAATGCTCACCTGAAGATTTTCAACATATTTACCATCCTTGTTAGCAGCCCCAGTGCCACTATTAAGACTATGAGGCTGATTTGTGGCGTTTGGCTCAGCAACACTATCCACAGAATAGATTGTCTCCTTATCACCTGGCTTGATGTTAGATAGTTCATGACGATTTCTATCTGATCTTGCAGCAAATATCAGCCTTTGATCCCACAAGTATGAATGGAAGAGTAACTGCCTCCTCAGCCTATTAATCTCAAGAATGTCTGGTTGACACTTCGGTACTTCCTTTTTCAAAACTTTATTCAAACATCCCTAATGAGTAAAATAAGACATCAATCGGCTACCCCATAAACAGTGAATACATGCAGGACTAAAGGAATGGAATTGAATTTTTTATGGTGCTAAAATCATTTCAAGGATCAGTTTCGCAGAAGTTCCGGAAATTTTCTTGTTAATTTCATGCCTACACCAAGAGGGCTGACATGGTAGCACCTTTTGTGTTTGTTATCACTAGATATGCAGAATATTTATGACTAAATCTCAAGCTTACTAGTTAAGTAGTCATATTGTAGTTCCAAATATACCACTTACGTCTGCAGACAGGAAGGTTGAAACAATAATCTATGCTGATTGTTGACACAATAACAGAGGGAAATGAGCTAGGCTTTATTCTCTACTCCCTCCATTTCTAAATATAAGATGTTTTAGCCCTTTTCTAGATTCACATGTATCTAAACACGTTTTAGTGTGTATGTTCTTTCATTCCGGCCCGCATCTAGTCAACGTGAAATATCTAAAACGTCTTGTATTTAGTAACGGAGGGAGTAGAAAACAAAATGAGTTGGGGTTTCACTTGTCAGTGATACATTTTGCTGAGTTGTACGTCAACAGATGACAGGTTTTCTCAGCCCTGTATGCACATGTGGTACAGTTCAAGCCATATGTGCCACAAGTCCACGACCTTGGAGCTGTCAAGTGGTGTGCCTTTTCCGTGAGTTGAAATTACAAGTTTAAGCTCTACTTTAATGGGTATGGTATAAGAAAGCAGTACCAAAAGGAAGCGCACCTCAAATTCTAACTTTTCCTTCCGAAACATGCCCTCAAGTTCAGCAATATAATTGGTACATTCCACGCTAAGAGAACTGCTGTGAGCCTTTTTCTCAGAGATCAGGTGTAAAGTACGTGATATTTCGTCAAAGAGAACCTTTGCCCGGTCAATAACCTGTCAAATTTGATGAAATGTTAGCCATTGAGGTGACAACCAAAGCAGTCCTTTAATAGCAAACTCCTAAAAATTGAAGAGAATTTTAACATGCTTCACAAAGGCTGAAGCAGACTCGATTTTACGCAAACCAAGCCTGCTATTGCTGTATGATACATACCTCGTTTACTTCTTTCTGTATCCACTCCAAAGGCTGGTGAGTAAAATAAAGCTTATGAGGTGGTACATGGACTGAATGAACATTAATAGGTGCGTATCGTAAGCAAGCCACCATTTTTCCCAACCTATATACAAAAGCAGAACATTAGACACCAAAATGCCCAATCTTTTATATTCAATATGAGTTATTATGGCCAGTCTTCCAGGGTGCCTACTCCATACTTACTATGAAAATGAACTAAGAATAATTCAGCTGGGAAAGGTTAACATCTGAAAACAGCTTACCCATAGAATCGAAGGCAGTCCCTGTGGAGAGAATGACCACAACTGGCTACCCTACTTGCAGCTGCATGATTTGAAAAGCTAAGCTCCAAAAATTTACCAAGTGACAAACCCCAAGCAGCATCAGACATGACAATCCTAGGAGTCGCTGGTGGAAATCCATCACTCCGAGGGCACTTCAGACATCTGTGCCACATCCAAATTCTCCCATCCCTTTCTCCTGGCAAAACAACATCTGTGCTATGTTTTCTAACTGATATTGTTAGACTCCCCTGGCGATGAGTGTAGCAATGGACATGAGCTTCAGGTGGCTTATCACATATTTGCACTTGTAATCCTGTATAAATCATTATAACTACTGTGATACATGTGAAGAATGGGAAGGAAGAAGTTCATGAAATTACACGTGCAGGAAATACAAAGGAAATGATAAAAACCTGGTCAAATAGGGTGTCACGCAAAAACCTTCCTAGGGGCTTGTCAGCGTTACCATAATACTTGATGCGTAACAGGTGGCTCGCTCACAAATAGATCTTTTCCACACACAACGTATGGACAAAGAGACTAAGATGCTCTGATGGTCAGAAGACACAACTTCTTCCCTATTTGATGTGATGTCATGTCCTTGACTGGTTTCTTGATTTTGTACCGCAGGAGTAGACACTGGTTGCACTACCAACAAACTGTTAGTGTTCATGACTCTCACATTAGGCAAAGCACTTGAACCCTCTAGTGGCTCCTTGAGATTAGAATAATTAGTTATATTTGTGCTGACCACAGGCGTCCCTGATGATGATTAGAGTTGATTGAATCTGCTCTCACTATCTTACCGTCTGAACTAGTTGAATAATCCTCATAGTAATCACCAGAATACACACACCTTTTCTCTACAGTAGAATATATATGTGAATGGTCCGCGAGAACATCAGATTAGCTATTGAAGACATGGATACGGAAACTGCAGTTGACACCTTCTCTAGTTTATCACCATTCCTGTTGTTGAAATTACAACCATTGGTGCACAAAGGTTCAAAAGAACGAGGGTTAGCCTTTTGAGAAGTAAGGCAATCATTGTCTAGTGGTGGTTCAACCAAGCTATTCCACTTGGGTCAGCTGATATAACAGAGTCCGTGTCAAGGTGCTCAAAACTATCAGTTGCCTGTTGGTTGTTGGAAGCACTAATTGTGAAACCTGGCACGGTTGAAATAGAGTAGTCTGCGGTAGATCTCTTATCTGGTAAGGTTACAGTCAATGGAGACCTTAGGGGAAGTTCTTGCAGGCTGGCACCTTCATCTGCAAGGAAAGATGTTTCTAAGGCCAGTGATATGCTGCAAATATGCCATACTGGACCACATGCTTAATTCTCTTTAGCTGATCCATGCTACCACCTTTCAGCAGAACCTGCAGGTTATATAGGCCAAGAAGATATTTTTCAGGGAGACATTATGTTTTATGCAGACAAACTGGGGATGACAGGAAAAAATTGTACAGACATTTTATCGTATCTTGCTGAAAAAGAAATAAAAAGTTCTGCAAGCCACCATCTCAAATAAGTCAATCTTTTTTAAAGAAAAATAAGTTAATCTTTTAAACCTTTCGGTTTGCAATACATTCATAAGCAAGGGAGATAAGCTAACAAGTTACTGTTACGATCACACTAATCCCTAAGTAGCATTATGTCTCTTTCTGTAAAATATATACTACATGCACTTTTGGAGCCCAGCTGTCCTAGAAGAAATAAAAGGAAGTAGTTATATCACTTACAGTGCATCCCAATGGCTTTGCGCATCCTTCAAAAAACATCATGGTCTTCAGCATTTTCTTGGTCTTATTACCCGAAGTCAAAGAATGTTCAATGTGTTTGTCTACATGAAACAACTCACAATAACCAAGTTTCTCAGATGGTAAGCGGTCAATAGAAGGAACTATCTGAGCACCTGTGCAGAGAGCAATACGCTGCAAGAGGTTTTCCTTGATATTTAAAACCAGTGATATGTTCTTTTCTAGAAGCAGATCTTGAGCATAGCGAGAAACTGTATTCTCAACCAAAAGGAGGTTAGGTTTTTGAGCTACAATCTTCGCGACTGCCATTTTAAGGTGATCTGTTTCCTGCATAGTGCATATCATAGAAATATATATATAAGACCAATGCAAGCTTAAGAGTGATAACAGCAAATATGAAAAGGTTCATGAACCTGCTGGAGCAACGTGTCAATACTTGACAGCTGATTCGTAACTCGATGATACTCAAGAGCCCCGGCAAGTAGAAGGAGACGAGGTTTTTCTATTCTGGAAGACATACGCCTATGTGCAACATTCTTCTTACAGACTACTCCTTTTACAACAGCGCTGAAAGAAAATGGATACATGCTTCAGATATTATTCAAACAATGTCTCGATGTAGCATCAAAGTCATCTTATGTTAATTGACAGTACCAACTGGATCACGTTAACTAGATGTAGACTCCAGGAGGAAAAATTACAGATAGAGTTTCATGAGTGTCAACAAGATCTCAATTGTAGGTCTATTGTATAAAAACAAGAGATAATTCACCTTTCACTGCGGTGTCCACTTGCTACACACTTAACCTTGACATATCCACCAGGGTCCATGCCACCAGTTTCGCTTGTGTCTGGTCTGAGGAAGTTTGCAGCTTCCCATGATACCAAAGTAACAATCTCCAACCAACCCATGTCATCACCTTCCTCTAATGCAATATCCTCCACCTGCAACAGCTGAGAAATCAAAGCCCTGAAATGTCCATCAACAACGTTCTTCATGACTTTCTTATGTTCTTCAGTCGAGCGATCTCTACTTCGAAATTCCCCACTACCAAAGCTACTTGATGATTGAAGGTAACACCTTCCACCATCAGATAAAGGATCATCGTCCTCATCATCATCGTCAAACAGATCAGTTTCTAGCTCATGTTCTTTATCTTCTGGTTCAGGAGGAATCCAAAAATAGTCATTCTTCTCAAAATCCACTGAATTTGTATCGGCAGTTTCCAGAGCATAAATGGACGATGCAGCCCCACACTCTGAGCTATTATCAAGTTCTGGTTCATCCTCCGCTTTGGTGACCGTCATTATGCTGGGAAATCCGTGGTCAACTGCACAAGGGGATAACTCCTTTGGAATTACATTTTCTTCAACGGACTTTGATATCGTTGTATTGTACGTTGCATTGAACTCATCAAAATCATCTGAGCGGAAGTATTGGTTATTGTGCTGTTGATGTTGCACCTGCCTGTCAGAGCGGTAAGCAACATACTCTTCATCTTCATCATCACTCCTGAGGAAGAAAGTCCGATGATGAGAGCTGGCGTTTAAAGCATCATAACTTGTTAATTAATCAAGTACCCCACATAACAAGATCAATACGATTCAATAGACCAAAATATAATGATGTTTTACTCCTTTTTCTGAAGAAAACCAGGTATTTAAGGAAAAAGCAGAACATATTATGATATAGAGGTTATTTAAGGAAAAAACGTACTATTTATAATTATACTGAGTAACGTTATAAGATATGAGGTCTTATACAGAATACCTGTTTGTGTAATAGCCAAACTGAATCGAAGAAGAGTCATCTCTGTTTGAAATTATGGACATACTTTTCTCAGGCACATGGCTGTCCTGCATACTGTGAGAAACTTTGTCTTGAGAAAACCTGGGAGGGGGAGGACCAATGCTGGAAGCCCGAGCCACATGTTTATAATTTCCAGCAGAGTAAGATCCAGCCAGTGTGCTAACACTATTAAGGGTAATCGTTGACTTTGTACTGAACAGACTCGCCTCAGACAGGGAAGGGCTGAGCACTGGCAGCATCTGCTTGACAGCAGCAATTTGCTCTTGCTCCCATTGCTTAAAGCAAAAGTTGCAGACACGAATCCTGTCCCCTCATCGTCACTTTTATCAGGGCCAGTTGAAACTGGGACAGAATTCGTTGTGCACTTACCACAGAATATGCGCCCACAACGACGGCAATGGTGCCTGCGGTTGAATATGGTGAACTGTGCATCACAGTCATAACAGACTCGACAACTGTGGTCAGGCATCCAGAAGTCTCTCGAGACATTGTCTGGTTTGGACCGGCGAGGCAGCCATGATGTCAAAAGCTTAACTACATCAGCAAAAGTTTTATCTGAGGCCTCCATGGGTGGCTGCAATGGTACCGCCTCAAAGAAATCCTCATGCTTGCATCCTCATCTGCTGCAACATAAATGTACTAAGAAATTAAGACTCTCAAAATGACATAGTACCTGGATAAGAGTTCTGTCCAAGAAAGCATGCAGTCAAACTATATTAATTTCAACCAACAATATTTATAATTAGATCACAGTGAAAATTATGATTTGGATTACTCAAAATATATAATATTATAATTTTCTTATTAGGTAATGCATATTTCTTGCAATAGAAAATGGTGATCAAAGTTCTGTTTTGTATGCATATACATCACGCCACAGTGGCACATTTGATCTTGTAGGTAGTTAGTTCACTCATGTGTTCGCTAAGTCTGTGTAATGTCTCTTGTGTGGAGTCCAAGCGCGGTGTTGCTCCGTGGTTTATTTGAGACATTTTGTGTAACGACTATTTGTTGTTGAATTAAATAATTAATAAAGCCAGACTTTTCCTAAAAAGATCATGTAGGTGTACTACCTAACACAATAAATAATAATACCCCCACGACCAACAAAATGTTTGCATGTAATAAACCAAGAATTTTCTCAATGGACTAAATAGCAGGAGCATGACCGGACTATAAATTATGTAATTTACTTATACATGGTACAATTTACATGGTAATTTTACCTCCAGTTTTAAAATGTCGATACCAAGTTGTCTAAGATACATTCTCTAAGCCAAGAGCATACGAGAAGTCAACAATACGCAAAGAAAAACACTATAAGCACCTAGAAAAATTCCACATTTCTTTTTCAGGAGAAAATTCCACAGATTTGAAGTATCCAATTTTTCAGATACAGCACTAAGAATCTAGTGAAGGCGTGCCTCGCTGCCTTATACAATTTAAGAAAACAATCTGATTTTGGTCTTCCGACGCAATGGCGAGATACAGAATCAATAATTTTGCGGGGGCTATACCTCGTACAGAACCGGTCAGAAGTAGCACCGCCCGAGCCAAGGCGTGGCAAAAATTGCACACGAATCCGCAGACGGGCCTCCAAGAGAACCAAGATCGGGCAGGTGGCGCGTGTTGAAGCCGCCGCCGCCGCCGCCGCCACCACCACCGCCACGGAGCGGGACAATAATTCCTCCGCGCAACAGGCCAGGTTCCCTAAAAGAAAAGAAAGCGTGATGTCACCACCCGATGTCGTTCCCCGCGCCCAGGTCGCGTCGAGTCGGCGGGGGCGGGGCGGCAGCGCTGCTCGCGCCGGGCATTGGCGCCGGCACCGCCGGGGCCACACGACACGAGACGGCGCGCCGCGCGATGCAATGGGGAGGTCTTTTAGCGGCGGCGGCGGGTCCAAGCGCTGCCGGGGAATCCGATCGGAAACGGGCCAAAAGATGGAAGTTTTCACGAATCGGCGGAGGCGGAGGCGGAGGAGGAAGAGAGCAACGAACTGGGAAGAGAGAGAAAGGGAGAGGAGGGAATTAATTCCTCTTTCTATTTATTTCCTGTTATTATTTTTCTTATTTTTTGTGGTTTTGTCGTTCGCATGTGAGGGTTACAGGTGGGGTCGGAAGGCGAGGAAGTCGCGGTGGGCCCACAAGTGGCTCCCCTGGGGAATCCGTAGCGCTGGATTTCCATTCGTGTCCCTTTTTCCATGCGAGGCACCGGTGGGTTTCAGCAGCGTTTGGCCGAAGGCTTCATTAGCGGTTTCGTGCAGAGATTCAAAGTTATTATTCTTGTATATGTATATCTTAGATTAAACAGCTCTTGCATGTGCAGGTTCATGGATGGCCTGCTTATAATAAGTAACTCGCTTATTGTTTATGTTTATGAGTGGCGAAACAAGCAGCGCTGTTTTTCATAGCGGTAATTGTCGGGATTTTAGACCCGGCGGGGGAAGAGTCGAGTAATATGACTCAAGAAGGGAGCGACGCACACAAGGAGAGAAAAGGGAGCGACACTAGTCTTAGGAGGAGTGGCGTGAAACATGGGGAAGTGGCGCGACAAACACGCCTTCGGGTGGCGGCCCGAGTCGCGAGGGGTTGTAGTACGACGGAGGCCACGTCCCTTTGGCGAGGAAGCTGAGCACCTCGAGACGCGGTGCGACAGCGCTGCGTGCTCCAGCTGGGGTGCGGCTCGGTGCCTGCGGAGGCCGGCGGTGAGTTGGTGCGTGGTCCGACGCGATGCGGATGTGGGAGAGGGAGAAGCACGACGTGGGCGAGCAACGCAACGGTAGTGGTGCCCGCTAGCGGCTACCGGGAGGAGTCCTCTCCACCCTTGCTCTCTCTATCTCTCCACTCACTCTTGAGCCTCCACCCTCTCTCTCCTCTCACTCTCTCTCAAGAGGGTATATCCAGGTTGTGGGATGAAGCCACCTTGCCTTCTTGTGAGGGGGAATTCTCTTTTATATAGTGGGTATGATGACATCTTACATGGATATGCTAGGGTTAGTTTCCCTAGAGGAGGTGGAGAGAAAATGCCTAGAAGTCTTTTCTAGTTAGCCCCCCTCTATAAGAGCAACTATTTAAATAGTGCACCTCTAACATTTTCTAAACCATTGCAAACTTTGTAATCGGTACATACACCTGATTTGAGTCAATTTTATAATAATGGAATATTGTGATATTATGTCATGTCTGCTTGCAGCGATATCGCGGATGGAGAATCAACTGGGCGGATCTTGTTCACACTCTGGTGAGTGTGCCCTGGTTATAGACCATAAAAACATTTGTAAAAAAATTCGTCGGGATAGAAAACATCTGAATGGTTAAGGGTGGTATGCACGATTGTCACGCGAAAAAAAATAGATTATCTATAGAGGCAACGCATAGCCGCCATCAAAAGAATTCTGCAACCCAGAGTGCTCTTAATTGTGTGGAGGTGCCTTAGACATCGGCGACTTCCTCACGGAGTTCACAATGTACCCCATTCAGCAACAAAACCAAGACAAATACAAATGGTACATACACATGCTTTAAGTCAATTTTGTAACGATGGATCTTAATCATTTCATATGTTCCTGCATTGGTATGTGTACATCATCGATTGTATAATAGGAGGGCAAATCCTCGGCCTGAGAGAGCTCCGAGTTACTGTAGATAGCTACAGTTCTTACTGTAGATTTCTACATTGTGCTACAGCAAGCGGTGGGCCCCGCGCGTCAGCCTCACACCCCACTGCGGATTTTTGCGGAGAAGCACGCGGGCGGCCGAAAATTCCATACTCTTCACAGAAAATTCGGCTCCAGGGACCTCTTTGCAATTACGCGAAAGTCCGGGTTGTTTTTCGTAAAATTGCCACGAACCGCCCTCCCTCCTCTTCTCTCTCGCGAACGGCGCGGAGAACGCCGCGGCCGCCGGCGCGCCGCGCCGCCGCACCGTACCTCCTCGCACAGATCGACGGCCACGGAGGGGTGCGCCGTCGCGTCCTCTTCCTCCTCGCCACGCGCCGCTTGCCGAGAGGCCGTGCCGTCGCCGGGATCGCCGCCGTTGACCGCTGCTTCTTCCGCCGCATCAGCACGCCGCCGCCGACGGTCCGGTGACCAAATCGTCGCCGCGCCGCCACTTTCTGGCAGCTCGCATCGATGCGCATCGGATGCGACCATTCCCGCACCCTACCTCGCACGGACGCGCTGCCGGCGAGCTCGCCGCCGCCGCGGCAGAGCCCGGCCGCTTTTGACGCCATCATGACGTCACAGCTTAGTCTGGGCTCGCTGGGCTGCGTAGCTGGGCTACATGTTGGGCTCGGCCCATTTTCCTCTTTTTTTTCCGTTCTTATTCTTTTTTCCCCTTCCCCTGTTTTCTGTTCCACTTTCTTTTTGCAGGGAAATTTTTTTTATTACAACTCAGATACAAACCCAATATTTGAATAAACATTTGACAAATTCGAATATGCATGCCTTCCCGAATTGAACAACCCTGAAATTTAAATATTTTTTTATTTTTAGTGCAAACTTCCCTTGAATTTCAATATGTTCGAAACTTAGCGAACCTTTATGCATGGTCCTGATTTGAACAACTCCAAAATTCAAATAAATTTTAAGTGCAAACTTTCCTCGAATTTCAATTCATTCAAAAGCTTAACATAATTTTACGCGTACATTTTCAAACATGAAATTTCCAGACCACCGTGCACACACTAAAATTTGGGTTCAAGTGTATTGGAATGGGATAAAAGAAATGTGAAATATGAACTAGACCAATATCTTTAAACCTAACTGTTGGGGAAAAAAAATATCAACATGACCACATAAAATATATACATTTACTATTTATGCCATATGTCCGAAATTTCGAAACTGAAAACTTCAAAATTTCCAATATCTTCTAAACCTGATAATTTGCAACAAAAAAAGGAAACATACACATATCTTCCCACTTTCATCAACTTTACAATTCAAACAAAATGTAAAGGAACATCTCTAAATATATCCACTGAAAAATACAAGTACATATCAAAACAATTAGAAAAGATATGACGAAAAATACTTACGCTGATTTTTCTCCCCAAAATATTCAAATTTTGTCACCATATAGAAATAATACATATTCATTCTTCTCCTAATTTCAATTAAATATTAACACCAACATACAAACATGTTCGAACATTTCTAACTCAGATACATTTTTTTAATTACATTCAAAAATTCATGCCAACAAAGAAACGTATTTAAATACTTCCATTTGCTATATATTTGGATATTCTCTAAACTATATAACAAATGCTCATAAAAACCAACACTAACCATCTATGGCAAAACACAAAACATATTTACAGAATTCAAAATAGTCAATATTTAGATGCAATATAAATGAACTTTCCCGAATTGTGGACTCGAATTCAAAAAAAAAAATGCATTACTACTAACAATGTACTTACATTAAATATTATTTTGAAGATAGAAGTATATTTGCATATTACAACTTCCTACAATATTAAAGGTACTACAGAATATATCTACATGCTCACCAAAATAAATAATACTTATTAATGCCAAAATACGAACTTATTTACACATTTCAAAATAATAAAAAAAATCACACAAGCGCGGATGGGATCTACTTAATGATGGAATATAAAATCTGTTTATAATTCATTTGAACGAATCTTTTCTTATGGTGTACAAAAAATAAAAAAATATATGAAATATTCGGAGTTTTGTTTAAACAAAAGAAATAGATAAAAAAGAAAAGACTTTTTATGCAATGTTCCAAATTCTTAAACAAATGATAGTAGAATCATTTTTTTACAACACTCCAAATGCTTCATGTCTCACTTAATAATGGCGTCATTTATCTAAGAACTACATGTATTGTTCAACTTTACAATAACAAAATAGAAAACATGCTCTCAAGTTGCAATTTATCTAACATTTGAGCGAATATTCCGATATTCCGTAAAATAAAAACCAAAATGCTCATAAAAAATAACCGAAGTGCACTCAAAACAAATACCAAATTTGTTTCAACATTTCAATTTGGCTAGCAATTCAACTCGACACGAGCAAACTTTCCCCAAATATGGAATCAAATTCAAATGGATTGTTCTGATTTTAATTAAATATTGACGTCCAAAGAAAACATGTTTGAGCATTTCAAGCCTTCAACTATTTGAATATTGTACACAACATATCACAAATGCATGCAAAAAATGCTACTTATTCATAACAAAACAAACAAATGTTCCAACACAACAATTTAGCCAACATTTTGTTTAACAAAAAAAAAATAGCACAAAAAAATACCAAGGACGTGGCGTGACGGCACGCTAAAAAAAGTGAAAATACAAATTTTGTCAACATTTAGAGATGATCCACATGCCTTTTTCCTAATTCCAATTAAAAAAAAATTACCAGCATTTGGAGATAGTTCATGTGCACTTCTCCTAATCTCGATTAAATGTTCACGTCGAAATACAAACATGTTTGGACTTTTCAAACTACTAAACATTTGAATATTGTACAAAACATATAAAAAAATTGATCGTCAAAATTGCTACATACTCACACAAAAGTAAAAACATGTTTGAATATTCTAATTTGGCCAAAATTTACGCGAATATTCCGACATTCCATAAAATATAAAAAAAATGCTATAGAAAAACCGTTATCTACATATATAAAAAATGTAAATATATTAATTCATCAAGAATTTTCTATTCAAACATACTCATCAAAAAAAAAATGAAGACATACCAACATAACAACACACAAAAAATGCTAACATTACGTGCCACATTGCCGAAAATCAAATTCGAAGATTCCAACAAAAATGCCTTACAAAAGACTCACACATTTTGTCTTCATTTCAAACAATTTAAATCTGAACATTTCTCTTTTTTTTTAAAATCCAAACCATCATCAAAATTTCACATCAAGGGCGCGGCGTGCGCCGCGCCAAATACCACTAGTACAAGCCCGATGAGTATGATCACCATCGCAATTTTTTGGTGCATGTACCATGGTACATCATACATATACTTCTCGTGGTACACCTGGCAAGAAACTCAAGCATTCACGGTGAAAATTTGTATTTAACAGGAAAATGGTATATTGAAACTACCGGGGTGTCACAACTACCAAATAGATCAATTTTTCAATCTTCACGAGTTAAAAGGGTCACCATGGCCACAAAATATAGTGATTTTTCTGCATCATATTTTATTTGCATTAGTCGACATGTGCATTGCGTGTACGATTACTAGATTTTTTTTTTTTACATGCATGGTGTCGGATTCTTCTGAGGGAGCCCAGGAAGCTGATTCGAACGCCACTACCTCGTGCTCTTGGTTTCGGTACATAGCTTCAAGTCTAGCGTGGGCACCACTTAATCATATCGGTTTATTTGTAGAAATGGGTCCAGCACATCCACCAAAATGTGAAGGGGTTTGAGATAATATATGGCTAACGATGTGCCTGTGGGAACTGTTTTATCAAGCACTCGCTACCACTACCAGCCATGGAAGAAAGCACTCGCTCCACGGCCTCAGCTTGCCGACTGCCGAGGGATTTGTCTATGCCATGCTGAAAAACTGAAAGTCTCCGTGCATACCTCACTAAGATTACCCTATACGACTTACGGTGCGTTATTAAGGTCACGCAGCATACATGCCGACTTTTATGTCGGTTCAGTTGTAGTATGATGATTTCCGACGTTGCAGAGTGCCAGGCACCGGCTGCTTCTTCCATGGAGATCAGGTGTGGTGGAGCAGCTGGTTCCGGAGCTCGACGGCGTCGACCTCGTCGAACCGGTTCTCAGGGATCCAGCACCCTGTCTTCGGGTTCCTCATCCAGAACACCTTCTTCTTCTTTGCTGTCCCGCTCTCCGCAGCACCCGCTCCGTCCGTTTGCCCTGCCGCTGCCACACCGGGCGCTGGCACGTCCACGTCCACGGGCCTCGCCGGCACGCCGTACCACCGCCGGCTACTTGCACTAAATAGAAAAAATGTAAACAGGTAGTACACCACAAACATCAACTTGAAACCTTTTCTGACCTTTTTTCTGAAGCAATTATGTGGTAAAATATCTCTTCTTTGAAGACACAGACCGACGCTTAGCAGTAGCACATACTTCCCCGTTGCATAATTCTTGTCGTGGTTTGAATGGAGGTAGTACGAGACAAGAAACTAAATTAATGCAAGCTGTGCTTACCTAACAATGCCGGAAACAACTCTGCGTAGCTTCGACATTGATTTGTTGTTACTATTAGTATCCAAGAGCTGAGCCACCGGGGAGTAATTCAGTTCTGGACAGTTAGCCTTCTGAAGGATTCAGTTTTTATAATCAGCAGGATGGCATCACGTGGAATAGTTTCCGTTTGCTTTTTGAACTTACATCTCGTGGAATATAAGAATGTCGAATCCTGTAAAGGTTTGGACAACCATTATTCTCTGCCCAATATCTGGATTGGTACCGGGACCGAACATGGTGACCATGAAACCATGTTATATGATAGATGCCCACCTTTGTACTCCTAAATTTTAACTTTATTCAAATAAACGTGAACCTCGAGCATGTAGATATTTATGATATTTGGGCCCCTACGGATTCACCGTTGTAGTGCACTCAGTACATTCACCCTTTTGTTTCAGTACAGAATCGTCATGAATAGTGATGATGATCCACCATCGGAACCAGGGGAACCACGATATATGACAACAAATAGTTTCAGTTTGGATTCATCTTTGGGAATAATCCGACCAATGATATGTCTAATGAAAAATTCAAAGAGACGTATGCTACTATTCACATCACTTTATTCTCCCAATCTAAATTCTAGGATGTGTTAGAATACTGTACACTGTATTATAAAAAAAAGCAAGGTTCCTGTCATCAATAATTTGGCACACCAATCAGCAGGTGGCTGCATGGATGCAGTGCATGCGTATACACCATAATGGATGAGGAACCCTAGCCGCCGCCGCCGGCCGGCCGGCCGGCCCGCGTCGCCCCTCCCCCTCCCCCTCCCCCTCCTCCGTCGCGCAGCCGCGCCGCCCCCGCGGCGGCAGGCTGCGACCTCGGCTCCCTCGGCCCGGTCTCCTCCATCTCGCTCCCCCCGTCGCCGCCGTCGGCAGCGGCCGCCGGGCGCGGCCCGCGCGGCGCCGGCGGCGGCGGCTTGTCCCTCCCCGCGCTGGATGGGTGGAGGCGGGGCTCTGCCCTCCGGCGACGGTGCTCTTCGGTGCGGCGGCGGCCCGGTCTTCGCCAGGGAATTGGCGTGGTGGCGACGGGCTTCGGCGGTCGGCGACACGGTCCCCTCTCTGCTTCCGGAGGTGAGCACAGCGGAGGCGCCACCAGTTGGTGGTGCGGTGGCTAGGGTTCGGCCAGGGTCCTGCAGGCCCAGATCTGGGCCCTTTGGGCCCGATCTGGACTAGTGTGGGCCCAGGCTCGACCCGGCCACCTGGTTTGACTGCGGTGGCGATGCTTGTGACGGAGTGGCGGCAACGACGACACGTCTTCTGCAGCGTGGCGCCGGGAGCTTCGCGGACCGTTTGGTCCGGCCGGGCCTTTGGTGCCGATCTTGAGGGTAGCAGCGGCGTCGGCCTACGTGCAGCAGCGGGGTGGCGGAGACTTCACGGACCCTTTCAGGGACCGGCCGGGCTTGCCCAGCCTGGTGTGTCTCTGCTACCGCGTCCGGTCGGCACCCGCCGATGGCGGTGGAGGTAGCCCTCCAGGTGGCTGTGCTGCAGCCGCCCTCCGGCTCCAATGTGGCTTGGTGTGTTCCTGCGTGCTGCGTCCGGTCGGTTACCGTCTATGACGGTGGAGGTCGATCCCTCCCACGTGGTTGTGGTACTGCAGCTCTGGCTATGGCGGGTCTTCCTCGGTTCGACCAGTCGTGATGCGCTTACCTGGTGATACGACAATGGTGACCTTCTTCCGTGGTGGCGTTTGTTGGTGGGCGGCCAGATGGGTGGAGCACGTCGGACTGTCCAGGGATGTGGTTTTTTCGAGGTCGGGAGAAATCCTTGTCTTTTGACACCGACGCGGTGATGCTTGTGAGTGTCGCCGCTCCTTCCTGAAGGGCGTCGGGTGTACCTCTTCCCCACTACCTGTAGCGTACCGGGGGAAACCCTAGGACTAGTCCGGACAGCAGCAGCGTCGTCGCTGTTTTCCTTCTTGGAGGTGTTGTTTGGTACGCGACGTTCCAGTGTGCTAGGATAGTGGTGGGACTTTGCCGGAGAGAGCGCAGCGGTAGCGGGTCGCCTTTGTTTTCGTTGATCCGCCAATGTCGGCTTTCTTTTCTTGTTCTTTTCTTTTCTTTTGGGCGTAACTGTGCTGTTTTGCCCCAGCAGTGGTCTCAAAACTTGTATCGGGTGGTTGCTATTATTATAGCGGGGCGAAAGCCTATTTCTTCGACCATAATGGATGAGTTCATAGGATTTGTTGCAGGCTATGTGTGTAGTGAGCTCAACAAGCAATCAAGCTATGGTCTCGAGGAGGTTTCATATGAGCAATCACATAGTTAGTGAAATGAATAAAAGCAGTGCCAATAGACAGTAGCCTAGGGTGCTATTCTGCAAGGTCTGTTGCTAACTCAGCTTATAACTAACTGTCCCTAAATAATCTTGATGAAAAAAATCCACAACCCCTAGAACAACAGTTAGAGATGTCATACCCAGTTCTGAACCAGTTGGGACACTATCCAATTGGCAATTGGATTTCTCCCGTTCCGCCCAATAGATAATCATTTATAACAAGGTTTTGTTAACCGGCGGTATTTTCGGCCTTCTCGGCGCCCTCCGAAAAACTTGGTCACGCCGAGAAAATACATCGCTTTAGTCAAAGTTTGTGTAAATTTGACAATTTTGGTTATTTCTTGACAAATTCAGCAAATGCCCTTTAAATATTTAACTTTTTACCTGGAAATGACGATAGTTTCTGGCTACTGCCAGTTACCGGCAATACCAGACCTCTGGTAAAATTCTCACGCCTGAAAACAAAACCCATATGCACTCGTCCCAAAATTTCTAATACTAACTTGGACTTTGTCACGGTTTAGGCTAATTAAAGAACTATCTTACAAACTGCCATGTTTTATACTTGACATAAGAAATTATCGTTTACTTATTCTCTTATAACACAGCATTATTTCTCATACCCACATAGTTGTTGAAACAAAAACATCCCCACATATGTATATTCTCACATAACCTTCAAAGGCATACTATAAACTATAAGAGCACTTGATTTTCACAGATTTTGCTGCGCTTAAATCACATAATGAATAAGAGTGCATGGTACTTTCACTGCATAAGTGTAGTAAGGTAAACCAAGGAATATCTCAGATGCCCTCAAAATCCACTTGATACACGGTACCAGTGGCGGACCCAGAGGGTGGGCCGAGTGGGCCGTGGCCCACCCAGAATTCTGTGAAAATTCCTGACTATCGATCCCTAATATGAACTCAAATTCGTGGCCCAGGTTGGCTGTTTGGGCCTTTTTTTTACTTTTTTTTCTACCGCCTCTTCAGTTGGTCTACTGGACAATGTCTAGATCATATAACTGAAATCATTAGCTTTCTTATACATGATGTTATATGTTTCTCTAGTAATTATAGAATTGATTATGAAGAGAAATAACTATATTGCGCCTATTTATGCTATACTTCATCATGTAAGACTTTGTTCATGTTTTAAATTTGTATCGGAATCACGTTCATTTGAAAAATATGTGTTAAACTACAATGTTGTGTCAATTTGATAAAAAAAATCGCGGTGCGACATTTTTTTAGATTGTGCCCACCCTCCAATTTTTTTCTGGGTTCGCCACTGCACGGTCCCGCCTGCGTTTGGCAATCTGGTTTTGTGCGTGACTAGATATGTTATATGCACTACACATAAGAAAAGCAGAAGCGATACATATTCCTAGGCGGTATCCGTTTTTGTGCACAACAAGACCAAGCCCAACCGCGCACGTCTAGCTCCACTTTAGTTAGGTAAAGTTCTATAAAACAATTAGGTAAATGGAATGTGATGCCTTCTGATTGTTTTGGTTTGCTTCTGTTATATTTGTCCATGTTTTTTCTGTAGTTTTCTGCTTACAAGCAATTTATGATTTTCTTTACCTGGTCTTCCTAAAGAGGTAATTGCACCTGGCATACATGAACTTCTTTTTCCGACTAAACAGGCTCCCCTAGTCAATTTCATATAAAAAACCGCTAACTTTACATATAACTAAATATTAATAAAAGGAAAAAAGATAGAAAACAAAACAAGCCAGAGTGAAAGCCCAGTCAACATCATAAGCACACAACAGCATCATCAACGCCCAAGCAAAGTTTTTCACACATGCTTCAAACCACAGGAGAAGTCAAGCAAATTGTCACATCGTCAGCCTCGTTTTCGTGGGAGCCCATCCTTTTGATCTGGAGAGAACTTCCCCAAGCATCTTCTTTAGCATCTCAACCCCATCTTTAAGGCCTCTTCGATTTTACCTTTTCTGCTATATCGCCAAGGAATTAAGCATGTTACAAAGTCAAAAAAAATCAAATTGGTAGGATAATCTGGAAATTTGCGATTAAAACATGCATCATTCGTAGTTTTCCAAAGCGCCGAGCACACCCGTCACACCCCCCCCCCCCCCCCCCCCCCCCCAACAAACACACGCACACAGCACCAGCTTTTGCTGAGATGCAGGAAAAAAATCAATCCAAGCAACAACCATGTCAATAGTCCACTCAGGAGGCCTAACCAGGGTAAAGGCACAAAACACTACTTGTCGCACCAGTTTAGCCAAGTTGCAGTGAAAGAGCAGGTGATCAGATGTCTCTTTATGAGAGCAGAGGTGACAAAATCCAAGATCTTTTAGCCAAGTTATGTTTGGTGAGAATGTTGTACTTCAACATGAACCAAATGAAGATTTTACCTTCAAAGGTATCTTCATCTTCCAAAGAAACTTAAAGAAAAACCCTTCAGAACTCAGTTGAAGATATAAACCTTTCACATGGAATTTTCCAGAAGTTCCAATACACCATTTAACTTTACCAGGGTCATCATTTTGTTGGACCGGGTCAAGCAAAGCTTCAGAAGCCAACTGCACTGCAGTATCCTCTCCCACATAGTTCGTCTGAACCTGATACACCCCGAGCTTTCATTTTCAAACTTGAGCAATTTGATGCGTCTAGAAATACAGCCTGGAAAATTGCAAAGCAAGTGGGGATACTCACCCATGCATCCTCCCATAATAAAAGCATCACATTGTTCATAATGCACTTAGCAAATTGTTGGAATGTATGATTAACTCCAACAAGCTTTGCCAAAAGTGTGAGCTACCAGGTCTAGCTTGTACCTAATACAACACTTCATTATTCAGATATTTTCTAGATAAAGTTACATCAGATTTTCCAGCTTCCAGAACCATTTACAGAACATTCTTTTGTTCATGATACCCAAATCAACACTCCCAGTCCCCCACAATCCTTTGGCAAACATAGAGTCTTCCACTTTACCAAATGGTACTTCTTCTTGACTTCATTCTCATCCCACACCATCCTTTTTCTGTAAATGTCCCATTTCTTGAGCACCCCGTTTGAAGCTTCCAAAAAGGAAATCATATAAAGAGGGACACTACTTAAACATGCATTCACGAGTAATCTATCTCCAGCAGAACGCAGCTTTCCTTTCCAACCTGTTAACTTGTTGGTAATTTTTTTCATCCACAAGGCCCCATTTAGATCTTTCTAGCTTCTCATCTATAGGCATACCAAGATATTTCATAGGGAGCTCAGCAGCAACAAAAGTGAAGATTTCACTATAATGCTGAGATCTTGAAGATGCCTCTCGCATACAGTAAACTTCACTTTTGTGAAAGTTTATCTTGAAGACAGATATCTGTTCAAAGGCACACAATATGAATTTGAAATTCCTTGCATTTTCTAACTTATCTTCAGGTAGAAGAATTATATCGTTAAGTATTGCCATGCCTCCTTCCATCAATTGGGGAATTAATCTAGCAATAATCCATTGGTATTTGGCTTGCTTGATCATAAGTGCCAAACCATTCCCAACTATGTCAAATAGCAAAGGGGACAGTGGATCTCCTTGTCTAACAACAATATAAATTAGAAAGTAGGGTCATATTTGATCATTGACTCTAATAGCCAGCCTACCCCCTCTGACAGATTTCATGACTCAAGAAGATGGTACCAAATCCTTTGGCTTGCATCATCTGTACAAAAAGACCAGTTCACCTTCGTAGTCCTCAAAATCAATTTTAAACAATACTGTAGACATTTTTTTGCAGCTGATCTTATAAATGGTCTCATGAAGCAAAACAATCCCCTACATAATGAATATGTTCTTGATAAAAGAAGTCTGGGTATTAGCAATTACTTTATGAATAACTTCACCCAATCTGTTTTCTAGCAATTTTGTTAGTATTTTATAACTAACGTCCAATGAAAAAATAGGTCTATATGTCTGGATAATGTCTACATATGGAAATTTGGGGATCAAAGTGTTCACACCATGATTCAAAATTTCAATATCAAGCTTGCCCTTACGAAAGGCATCAAAACTCTTTCAGGTCCAACTTGATTGTCTACCAAAAGACTTGGTAGAATTAAGCCGGTAAGCCATCATGCCTATCTACCTTGTTGTGCTTCAAGTCAAAGACCACTACTTTAATTTCTTCCAAATCAAACACCTTGGTCAAAACATTGTGTCTTCTTCACTGAATTGGTCATATCCAATGCCATTTAATCTTAGACTTGTATTTACAGATTTCCCAAACAATATCTTGCAGAAATAGGTTACATGTTGATCGGATTATCATCACCTTAAACTTCTTGCCCATTTTACTTCAAGACGGTAATCTGATTCTTCTTTTCCTCCACTAGTTTTAAGATGAAAATACTTATTGCCACCCCCTTCTCTTAGGTCCTTTTCCTTAGCTCTATGCCTCCATTTTAATTCTGCACCCCTCATAAGTTTGTTCAGTTTACTCTGCATATCAACATGCACTTCTTTTACTTGAATACTCAAGAAAATAGTCTATGTCTTCTTATCTAACGCATCGGGCTTTTCCAGTAGATTTTAACACTGTCTCCTATAAACCTCGTCAACATTAATATGCCAACCTTTCAGCTGAGAGTGTCGCTTCCTGGAGCTTGTCCTAGGTTATGTTTGCTCATGCGCAGATGTACGTCCTGTTGATAAAAACTAGTATGAATTTTGCAACCTGATCTATTTGGTTTTAATGATTGAGCAAATTATCAAATACCATGGGCTGGAATACGCGAGTTTTAAACGATCTAGATCACAAAGCCATTGTGCATGAAACTGTAGCGACATCCTCGTGCCAAATCAATTGTCTCCATGAGACTAAGTTGGATTCGGTGTCCCAATTTGATGATGCTTTCATCGGAGGCAACCGCCTTGAGACTTTGCCGAGCACCCCCCCCCCCCCCCCCCCCGCACAAACACGCGAAGATGAATCCTTATGTGTCATTGGATGAATTTGTTGTCCAAATGTCCAACCTACAAGTGTCTGAATGTTATCTTTCAGCACATGTCCATGTCTTGCACTCCGATGGTGAGGGTGATTTCAAAATCACGATGGTCTACGGCCACACCGCCTCCAACGCGAGTTTTGCCGAGCTCCTCGACCATAAACCCCCAAACCCCCAAGTGGGGTTAAATGGCTTGACCTCGGGGAGTTTAATCAAATTCATCGTGCTCGTGATAAAAACAAGCACAATGTCAAGCGTTTCTGCTCCACACTTCAAGCATGCGAGCTCAAAGAGATCCATTTGCAAAAATAGAAAATTCACTTGGAGTAATGGAAAACTTGACCCAACTTTCTGCAAGCTCGACACCTTATTCCGCAAATCTGAATGGGACCTTCGTTTTGACATCGATGTCCTCCATGCCCTCTCCTCCTTGTGCGATCATTGCACAATCCTCCAAGCCGATGGTTGTGGCCCTCGTCACCCTCGTACTTTTAAGTTTGGTTTTTTTGCTTCGCCTTCCCGAGTTTCTGGAGGTTGTCCAAAATACGTGAACCGAGCCTACAAGCCATGTGGAACCTTGTCATATCCTTTTCCACAAGTCACAATAGACAGGCAAGTGTAACCAAATGGAGTCGTGGCCTTTTTTCCAATGCCAAGGTCCTCTTACGTGCCACACTACCTGTCATTCTTCAATTCTACAAAGAGCGAGAGAGTAGGGGCCTAACCCCCAATGAACATGGAATTAGAGCCCGCCTCAAGAGGAAAGTTATCCGTTTAGCCGTGGTGGAAAGACCAAAAAAGAAGCAATGTGCCCGAACTGCCAACATAAAAGAGGGAGAAGCGAACAAAAAAAAATTCATCTTAGGATCAACGCGCGAAGAAGGAAAAATCATATACGTCGCTAAAGAACAATAATGGATGGGTCACGACCATGAAACGAAAGAGTGTATGATTCACAATAATTTCAAGTGTGTTATTGGAAGAGGGGACCGCAGACGCAAGATTTTAATTGGGAAGAGCTCAACTTTGAGAAACCGGATTTGGTGACCCTTGGTGAACCCTTCTCCCAAGAGGAGGTTAAACAAGCGATCTTTCAAATCCAGGTGAGAAAAAACCCGGACTATAGGGATTCACGGGGCTTTTTACAAGAAATGTTGGGGCATTATCAAGGAGGATGTCATGAGAGTAACTACAAGCTTCGGAAACCTTCATGTAGCCAATTTCCATTGGCAAAACTCGCTGAACATCGTTTCCAAAGTAGGAGGAAGCAAAGGACATATCCGATTTTAGGCCCATTAGCCTAATCCACTGCATTGCCAAGATCAACGCCAAAATCCTTGCTCTCTGCCTTTCTCCGCTCATGGATGACCTTGTCTCCAATGCACAAAGAGCTTTCATAAAAAAAGAGAAGCATACACGATCATTTCCTCTATGTAAATAACTTGGCTCAAAGATTGCATAGGAGCAAAAGTCCCGCTCTTTTGTTCGAGTTTGCTATTCGCAAGGCTTTTGACTCCATTTGTTGGGAGGACATCCTCGATCTCCTTCAAAGAAGAGGCTTTCCGAGTAGATTCCATTAAAGATGGTCGGGCCTTAGGCAAGGCGACCCCATATCCCCACTCCTTTTTGTCCTCGCCATCGACCCCCTAACACAAATATTTGACATTGCTACTCGGCATGGCCTCCTTCACAGGCTTCGGGGCCGGGGCACCATTCTGAGGAAATCTTTATATGTGGATGGCGTGGCGGTGTTTGCGGCACCTATAAAGGAGGATATTCCAAACCTTTCATCCATCCTAGGTGCTTTGGTGAGGTCACCGGCCTATGTTCAAACTTCCAAAAAATCTTTGTGGTCCCAATTAGATGTGGGCATATCAACTTTGATGTGATTCTTGAGGGCCTTCCCAATGTGATACCTTGGTCTCCCGCTCTCGGGTTGGCGCCTCCGAAGGGTTGATTTTCAACACCTCGAAGATAAAGTTGTGGGTAAACTTCCCACGTGGAACAGTAAATTTGTCACCATGGTTGGTCGTACTTGTCAAATCAGCCCGCACTCACAATCGATCTACCACTTGACTCCCTTACATGTCCACCCGAGCACCAGCAAGAACATCAACAAGTTGGAGTGCACCTTTCTTTGGTCGACCTTGGACAAGATCACGGGCGATCAATGCAAAGTTAATTGGGATACGGTGTGTCATCCCAAAAATCTTGGGCGCTTGGGGTCTTGCACATTGACAAGTTCAGGAGAGTTCTTAGATCGAGATGGCCATCGATAGAGTGGAAAGACTTTGGAAAGATTTGGGTGGGAACCGTGAACCTTTTGCACCGTCGACGATATGGATTTTTTCTACGTCGCCACTTTAATCATGCTTGGAAATGGTAACATGACTCCCTTTGGGGAGGCCGCTTGGCTTGGGGGTCGGAAACCGAAAGATGTCGCCCCGCTTATTTTTGTGACATCAAAGAGGAAAAAATGGTGTGTCACCCAAGCTCTTGTTGAGGACGCGTAGATAAGAAAGATTGCCATGAATGACACCTTCACCATGGAGCATGCTCACCAGCTCATCGACCTTTGGATCCTTCTTCGGGACGTGCAAAGTGATGCCAATTTGGAGGATGACATTTTGAGGAAGTTTGGGGCTAGTGGGGCATACTCAGCGGCCTCCACATACGAAGCGCGATTCCTTGGGTCAAGTTCTTCGCATGGCTTGCCCTCTAAAGTCGTCTTTGGACGGTCGACTGCTTGGAGAAGCGTGGGCGAACAAATTGCGGGCTTTGTCCCCTCTGCAAAAACAAGTTCCGGAATCAATCAACCATCTCCTTGTGAATTGTCATTTTTCCATCCAGCTTTGGGGCTTCATTCGTGATTGGTTAGGTCTCCCCTCCCTTGAACAACAAGTTTGGCCGTTCCTCTCTATCAAGGATTGTTGGTCACAAAAGTCGTGTGGTCCCAACCGGGAAGCCTGGGCTTCTCTTACCTAGCTCTTCTCTTGGAAAATTTGGAATGAAAGAAACTGGTTGTCTTTCAAAATAAGCATGGACCGCCTCTCGTTATATCCTTGATACGATTAAGGAGGCAACCCTTTGGGTCAGCGCGGGTGCCAAGAGTAGGCCCCGTTGTAATAATATTTTTCCCCTTTTGTTGAATCAACTTGATTAACTCCGCCTATGTCGTCAGAAGCCCGGGTAAAGGAGGAGGATTGTGATAGGCTTGGCGAGCCAACATAAAAACTAGCCAGTCCCATGGGTATGAAACCCATTTGAGCGAGAGTAGTATTAGGATGGATGACCTTCTGGGAAGTTCTCTTGAAAGGGTTTCATATCTAAGCGTTGTGATAGGCTTGGCGAGCCAACGTAAAAACTAGCCTGTCCTATGGGTATGAAACCCATTTGGGTAAGAGTAGTAATAGGATGGGTGACCTCCTAAGAATTTCTCGTGAAACGATTTCATATCTAGCATACCACAATTTGTTTGGGACAAAAGTCTTAGAAGAAGAAGAAGTTGAATCAACTTGATTGGGATAAAGCTTTCACCCCCATTTAAAAAAATCTCGCAAAAAAAAAAAAACTTAAAACGGTGATGTCCGTGGAGCCTGCCGTATCAGCTCTCACGCGCCTCACTCTTTTTTCACTCAAAGACGGATGGCCAAGTGTAATCAACCTCTGGTGCTACAAGTTTACTGTTCGGGTGAGTATCAAATGGCAAAACGTTATATCTAGGTCAAGATAAGCTTCAACAGAAACATGCACGGTTAGATTTTTAGAGCTGCCTAAAGGCTAGCCCTATCATATAACCTAGCCAAAACATGCACAGGGTTATGAATTTTGATCTAAGAAAAATAGCGAGAAATCTCGGAAATTAATTTTTTATTTCATCCGAAGATTGTCAATTTTAAATGAAATTTGACTCACTTTGAATTTCATTTTTTAAATCTGAATCCAGTACGAAATTTTTAAGATGATTATATTTCGGTACCCACTGAAATTACGGAGATTTCGCGAAATTTTGTTAAAATTTTGAACCCTGATTAAGCATATCCCTTCTTCCATTCTTAGTTAGCTAGTAACAAAGTAAAAATGACGAAAGACTTTGTTAGTAAAAGAGTCATAGGTCAACCAGAAAGCTTTACCTTTACCTGGGAAAGATACGTTGAAGCTTCCTACAGTGGTACGATTTTCACCCTTGAATGTCTATGCATGACAGCGACTGCTCACCAGCTGGCTGCAACATGCAAATTGATAAGTATATTATCAACAACTGGAAGCTATATTTCTGCAGGGACGGCATCCAGTTTAAGGAAACAACTTGACAAATGCAACTGGGTTATGGACATGGACGGCCTTATAGTATAGTGTTCAACAAAATTTTGACCAAAGCCGGATCATTTAAAAATGATGGTGGCGGTGGTTTATATCATGTTGCCATCTGAAAACGACAACCAAGGTATTAAGAAGTGCCGCCCCTTGCCCCAGGTTAAGTGGCAGCTGAGGTTGGAATCTTCTTGAACGGTCTACTGACAAAAGGTTAAGTACTACTCTCTCCGTTTTTAATATAAGATGTTTTAGGTGTTGCACATATTGTCTAGATACATACTAAAGTGAGTGAACATGCACACTAATACATGTCTACATACATTTGTGTACATGTGCATGTGGACAAATGCTAAAACATCTTATATTAAAAAACGGAGGGAGTAATAGACATCTTTCCACAAAACCTATATATAAATATAAAAGAAATATATAGTCGGACGCAGAGGCAACACTTTTCCTTTGTAGACTATGTTCGTAAAATATATGTTCGTATACATAGGTCGGTGATGAACTTTGTGGTTGTATATCTCGATGCAATTTTGAGATCAATAAAACCTTCCGCTTTCGAAAAATGTTAATAAACATCTCATGACAAGAAGAGTTAGTTTGCTGTTAGCGATATGCATTATTTGAAACTTTGAACTTTCATGTGTCATCTATCTAATTCCACCTTATTTAACTATATGTGTCTATCCTTATCAACATAATATAAATTGAAGTGTTACCAACTCCTGTCTATCTTCCTCAAAACCAATTATTCCAACCTTGAATACACTCATCGGTTCATATTAGTGTCTCAAACACCACTGGCACTGAGCAAGCATTATGAACCTATTAGCATCCTTGAAGTTTTGAGTCCTAGTAGCAGCCTGAACTCTCGAGGTCAGTAACCTCTCTTTAGCTTCTCAGTTCTTTCTTTTCTATTAAGCTTGTTACCATTCTTACTTCTAAGAAATGATTATTTTCTGCAATGTTCTTGTAGCTAAGTATGTTTGACAGTATTCTTATCATGGCTTCGTAGTTTAAATTCTTAATCGAATGCCCTGTCTCTACAGATCAAAGGTTCTGACAAAGTTTATCATCAAATCTCCCAAACGCTGAGTCCTGGGGTCTATGAAGTTCTCAGTGAAATAGGACCAAGACCATGTACTAAACCACTTCGGACAGACTGGTGAGGAATTTCTTCTTGAATTTATGCAAGAGAGAGCAAACACAAGGTATCCCCCGTTCTGATTCTCTCCAAGGAGAACAACACTACCATGGACTGCGTGGAACAACTTAACATTTATGAATTGAAAGCACCAAAGGATCTACCAACATCTGCTCCATTCAATGTCACTAGCAACCAAGGATCATGCAAACGGTTCCCTCGAGATTATTATGATGTTAAACCAATGAAGATAAAGCTTATCTGCAACTTTGGTGGCAGGTTCTTACCTAGACCAAGCGATGGCGAGCTACGATATATTGGTGGTGATAGGCATCTGATTAAAATTAGCCGGGACATTTCCTGGCAAGAGTTCATCCGCAAGACAACAATGTTAATAAGGAGAGCCCATACGATAAAGTACCACATCCCTGGGGAGCAAGTGAGTATGCTAATTTCCATCACCTCTGATGATGACCTTCGGCATATGATTGATGAGTGCATTGTGCTAGAAAGAAGCAAAGAAATGCTGACCATGTACCTCTTCTCCGGCAACGATGATGAGCACCACATGCATTTCATCGTACAAGGCTCATCCAATGCAGAAAAAGAAGCACAGTTTATTGCTCTTATCAATGGGATCATCACACCAGGTCATGAGCTGAGAGCACCTAGCCTCGGTAGATCCTCAGTCAATGATCTGGACCAGCTGATGTTTGGCATCAGCGTGGAAGGATTGCCGGCAGGCAAAACAGAGGAAGCTCCAGTGTCCATCAAAAGTAAGCCCTTACAGAGTATCACGGCACCACCAAAGACATCAAGTGGTCAGTTGGAGAAGATATCTCCAAATTCCGAGAGACGGATAGCTAACCAAGATTATAGTGCACAAAGCAATGAAGCTAACATGGTCTCTGCAGCCACAAAGGCTAGCAATGCTTATCTTGGTGCACCTGTGCCTCCTGAATCCATGAATGTAACCAAGACACAGCAAGGCGTTGGTCTCTCTGTCTCAGAGCATCTGCAACAGACTTTTTTTTTTTAGAGCAACCGGCAGGAGCACTGCCTCTTCATATAGATAGAAAGAAGTGAAACCACATTGTACACGGGAGTGTACACAGATGGCATGTTTTTGTTGGGTGGTAAAACATGCCAAAATCCACGATGCTCTAAAAAATATATAAAACTAATCCGGGTCTGGCGGGGGGGCCGGTGGTAAAACATGCCAAAATCCATCTGCAACAGACTGCCACATACACTTTCAGAAAGGAAAAAATATCACCAAGGAAACAGCTTCTGACACCATTAGACAACAGTAGTGTCACGACACAGCCATCGACTGCCAACAAGAAATTCCCAGTGCCACCACATACAGGTCGATCTGTGTATGAAATACCGCCATCTTTATCGCCGAGGGGTTCCCAGATCACAGTCAACCAACAAGAAACTGATGAGAAGACGATGAAATCAACCAGGCATGCCACCCAAGAAATGGCTATAGTCCGTTCAGCAGAAGACCCACTAAGGAAATACAATAACTTCCAACTGCATAACAAGATGGAGATCTCTGAACCCAGTCAGGAATTGGGTAGTCCTGGTTGCAACATCAATACAAACTTGCAGTATTTGGAGATGTCAATTGAAACCAGCAGCATGCAGAAGAACCAGCCTGCAGTTCCTGCTACGGGCAGCAACACTTCGAAGAAAGACCATCCTTCTATGCCTACCAGCTACAGTGGCGAAGCAGTACTACTTCCTTTCGCTGTTCCATCTTCGGACAAAACAATAAATTTGCAACCAAATGTTCTGGTGCGCGCTTCAAGTGAGAGAATACAGGAAAGAGCCAGTAGTCCAAGACCAGATGAACACTTATCAGAAATCACTCGGTTTCACTCAGTTGGTATTGATAGCATTAATCTTGAGACAAGAATCCCATCAGCAGAGGTTAAAGATAATGCTGCGCCATCGATCTCAGAGCCTGAGGTACATCTACACATCCTGCTTCATGTGGTACATTAGAATCAACTTTTTGTAAACTTCTGATGTGACTTTTACTGGCAGCTGCGCGAAACCAAGACCAGCGAACAATCTCTGCCTGCAAATGCAGTGATGGGCAGAGATCTTATAAGTAATGTCCAGGTTTGTAGTTGACTTCACATGTAATCTGTAACATTGGCATATCAAGCTAAAAAGGGTACTGGTAGGAAAAATAATCTCAAAAGCATAAGAAGAGATTTATCAGCAAATAATGCTCACATAGATTTCCTACCTTCTTCATTATTCAAGTAATTCTTCCTAAAGTTGATGTCATACAAATGATAGATAATAAGCAACGAGGACCTCGAAGATCTCCGTGAGATGGGCTCTGGAGCATTTGGAACTGTTTTTCATGGCAAATGGAGGGGAACAGATGTTGCCATCAAACGGATAAACAACAGTTGTTTTTCGTACGCATCATCTCAGGCAGATAAACTGGTAAGCCTATATGATTTCACCTGCATTATTTGAATTTGCAGTCAAGGGTACCAGGTTCAGAAATTGGCCAGGTAAAGAGATAGATACTATGACTTTGGGAGAACAAACTCTGTGTTTCCATCTCCAAGAGGCTGCATCAAGAAACCAGAGTATTGCAAACCTCTACAGGTTGTAGTTAAAACTAAGCATGGATCCAGTGGATAGCTATATGAATAGCCCCAAAAAAAGCTACATACTCATTTTTTGAAGACAATACCATTGCGATCACGCCATGTAGAACAACATAAAGCGCACAGTCTAACTAAAATTTGAGCCTTAAGCGGTCTATGCATCCTCCAAAGCCAATTCCAAACATATTTGTAATACTTCTGGGTGGAGAGATTAAATGTCACATAAACAATCCCGTCCAGATCACCAGGTGGTCATTCGATGGACATCGATTCTTCTTCACAAAAGAAGCAACACGTTTTGTTTGCCTTCCAGTTGCTCTTTACGAGATTGTCCTTTGTCACAATATCCATCAAAAAACGTATTAAATGATAATTTTAATCTTTAGGAGAATCTTGAGTTTCCAAGTGAACTTGTTTTTACAGAACCAATAATTCACATTTACCTGTCAGCATACATGGATTTTTAGGGATAACTGTCCGTTGAATGTAAGCTCCGCCTGAACACATCCGGTCTTGATTAAGACCAATTCTCATTAGTCGGCCTAACAAGTCAGTCCACGCCACAAATTTTGCTCCAATAAGAGTAAGCCTGAAGCTCTCTTGTAGCATTTGGGATAATTTATAATCATTAACAAGGATGATTTTAGACGAATAATCTGGTCTACTAATTCAGCCAATGAATTATATGTTCAAAAAAAGTGCATTACGCATGAAGGATAGCTAATTTGTAAAAATAAATTGCAAGGGTTGAAATAAAGCATGTACCAATCATAATTACATATGCTATCATGCAGATAACAGAATTTTGGAGAGGCTGCTATCATCTCAAAACTTCACCACCCGAATATTCTGGCACTTTATGGGGTTGTAAAAAATGGGCCAGGGGGGACATTGGCTACTGTAACAGAATTCATGGTGAATGGATCTCTGAAAAAAGTACTCGGACGCAAGGACAAATATCTCGACTGGCGCAAGAGGATACTTGTTGCAATGGATGCAGCCATTGGAATGGAATACTTGCACTCTAAGGACATTGTTTCCCAATTTCACTTGACACTATGCACAAAGGTATATACATATATACTTATCAGTCATATGAATGTAACATTGTTCATATTTGTGCTGTGATGGTGAAGATATTTGACTTGCACAGTGAGAGTTATATAACGATCGTTCGCTTTCAACAAGAACTAAAGCACTACTTGTATAATGATCATGAAAACAAGAAAGGGTAAATACTAGAGCATAGTCACGAGGAATTCATAAAGTATCAAAACTGTACTCAAGTACACCAATTTTATGATAACACAGGTTGATGTCTATTCTTTTGGCGTTGTGATGTGGGAAATTCTCACTGGTGAGGATCCATACGATGGCATGCACTATGGAGGAGTCATAGGTATTCATACAGTAAGATCTGCAGTAGAAGTTGCATCTCCTGAATTACTTCTAACATTCTACAGAGTATATATTAATGGCATTTTCCTAAACTTCTATGATTCTGCAGTTGTACCAGTACCACTTCTGAATCATAAACTTGTGAGTAGGGGTAAATCTGAACCTCACGTAGCTAACAACCATTCACAACTTATTTAAGTTAAAATTTGACAACTTATAAAGAAAGGGCATGGAAAGATGGTATGTTTTAAAGTCTGTGCAACATCATATAAACCAAAAAATCAATTAATTCATTAACTTTACATGACGGTCACAAAGCCAAACAGTAAATTATGGTGAACCAAAAGGTAAAATCATCTATAAGCTCTTACGCAGGTCACTGACTTTACTCATTTATACAAGTTTAGAGACCTGGTGATGTAGTTCTCAAGTTGATGGAACCAACTGAGACAACCTTTACAAGTTAAAGGGACATGGATACTTTTATGAACATAATAACTTTATGCAGACAACAAATTTTATAAATATACTTAGTGTGCCAGTAGCCCTACCTGGCATGCTACTTACACACACTCATATGTTGACTCTATGTATGAAAAAGAAATCTTGACTTGAAGCATGTTTCTCTGTATGCAATAAGAAATTAAAATGCTCAAAATATATTGATACTAGGTTCCAGTGGTAACTGTCCAATCAGGGAGGATAATTTTGCTGGTAACCAGAAAACAGTCACCCTGCGAGCCTGGTTTAATTGCAATCATGAACCATTGAGATATCCTTGTTTAACCTCTTTTATATGCTCCACACTGCAACTTCAGAAATTTGACAAAAAAAACTATTTGATATATCTAAGTTCAACAGAAATTGAAGTTTTTTCCAACAATTTGCAAACGAAAAAGAAGATAATATGGTAAGATCACTCAAAAACATGGCTATCATAGCTCTGGTTGACCTTCTCCCAAACTCCCAGTTACGCATGATTATCAGGAAACTAGGCAGTTCCTGATCGGTTATTAAAAACTGCCTGGGTTCTGTGAATTTGAGCTGAGATAATATAATGTTCTGCGTATTCTTTTTTATGCATCCTAATGTAGCAACGGAAAATTTATATGTTAACATAATCAGATATCATAACATCATTCTTCTTGAGTAAAGATTAAACATTAGTTGCCAATGGGAGTGTGCAGGGGGTATTTTGAGTAACACACTGAGGCCGCCAGTGCCAACTTCATGCAACCCAGAATGGAGGAAATTGATGGAGCAATGTTGGTCAACTGAACCTTCGCAAAGACCTTCATTCACTGAAGTTGCTACCTGTCTTCGTGGCATTCTACGAGCAAGCAAAAGTGAATCTCTGAGTTAATATGCAAGAATACCAACCTCTGCATGCTTGTATATCTATTGTTCCAGCACAAATTCGATGCAAACATGAAATATATTTCAGTTTAAGATTGCAACTGTTCAGCTGCAGTGTCACCAAAGTTGACTATGACTGGGAGGTTTTGATTTGCTCTCTACGTCTTGAACTTGCTGCTACCCCCTATGTTGTTATTGAAACATCTAGTTTAAAAAAAATTCAATCATATTTGGCTATCTACAAACTAGTGAAACAAAATAAAAGTGCCTCTCCTTCAGCGTGTCGCTCTTTCGTGTTCCTGACAACAAGTGATTCCTTCACCAACTAATCCTTACATATACGGGCACGGCAACAAACGCCACCAATGATCTAGTAACAATACAGTATGGTTAATATGGAGTCTGGAATTTGTCCGCCCAGGAGCTTACACTAGAAGGCAGGGGCTATTAACAGAAGTATGTAGCGTAGACATCCTTATTTAGTCAATCAAACAAATTATCTCCAACATTGCTAAATTATCTCCAACCATGCTAATGAGACCTCGCTTGCAATAGAACATATAGCAAGATAAAAAACTCTCATTTTCACTATCATAATTATACTGGTATGATCTCCCAACACAAACAAAATGCTTTGGCGAATAAATAGAAATGCACAGACATGAATAGCTGCATCTATTGCTGGGTTAATATGAACAAGGTAATTCCACTACAGTAATGTGCTATTACTATTTGCAGTGGGTCTATAGTTAAGTAGTCATGCATTACAATACCACTCTTAATCGCTGCTAAAACATATCTCAGTAATTTGTTTGCATAAATACCGGTAGTTGCATTCATGTATTGTCAGTTCTGGATTGACTGCTTATGGGCAACTTTAGGTGCAACAATAGTGAACATAGATTTTGTGCATTGATACAAATTGCAAATATACTTATAGCTATGGAATTTATTAAGTGTAGAAATAAAATCTGAAACCCGTTGAGTAGATGTCATATAACTACTATAATAGGGATTTCCTACTGAAGGGAAGTAAGCATTAACAATATGATTGGTACAAACTAATATGTGATCAAAGAAAAAAACATTAATGTTCCCAGTTTCACAATATTTGGTTTAGGTCTGGAGTACAGATTATTGTAATCACAATCTTAGCCTGACAATATCATGTACAAAACTCCACGAGTTGGCAATAAAATTCCACAAGTGAGCAATATCATAACGAAAGTCTGACAGTAAAATCGAAACATAACACACGGAACCAGAAAACTTCTTATTAATATCGTGAGTTGAGGATTCAGAGAACTTCGCTTGCGGATGACCAAGTTAACGAATGACCCAGCTTACATTGCATCCAAGAACAGTTTAACCAATATTAAGGCATAAGGATCCGCAGATGCAAAGGTACAAACGTATTGCATTGAAATCTTATAGAGGTGGCGCCGCCATCGCAGGGTTGGATCCGGTGAGACCTATTTCTTGCCATCGCTGGCCTTATTCTTGGTGTCCGTGGAGGACCCGCCGGAGCTCCCAGAAGCCTGTGCCGCCTTCTTGGCGTTCTTCTCCTCGAGCGCCTTCTTGTCCCTGCAGATGCACGAGCCGGATCGGCAACGCGTCAGACCGCCGATCCAAGATTCAACCGTGGTGGAACCAATCAGAGATCATGGAAAAGGAAACGAACCTCTCGCGGCGCTGCTCCGGTGTGAGGCCGTCACCACCGTTCTTGGAGTTGGGCTTCCGCGCCGCCGCGCGCTCGCGGTCGCGCTCCCTCTGGCTGCCCCGTGCGCCGCCGCTCACAAAGTCAAGGAGGAAACAGAGCAAGACGAAGAAGGAATCACAAGGAATATAAATCACCACCACACAAAAAGTAATTCATAGGAACAAGAAGAGAATAACAGGAGGCTTATAGATCTAATTGAGAAAAATAAGGATATGAGTCATCTGGCTGCCTTGTGCCTTGCACTGGATTCCGCCGGAGAAACCTCGGCGACGACAGCAGGAACTCGTCTGTTCTCTCTCTTCTCTCAACCGTCCTTTTCTTTTTTTTTATATAGACCACTTGTAATCGTGTCCTTTTTTTTTTTTTTTAACTACTTGTAATCGTGTCCTAGGCAAGCGTTTATAGGGAAAACTGAAAACGGATGGCAGTAAACCCGGTCCTCAACGGGTAAACGCGAACAAACACGCGCAAGGCGCAAACTTCACTCCACCTTTTTTTTTGTCCAGCTCTACAATTAAGCTAGTAACGATGTAATCAATTACCTTAATTTTATTTTCATACAATCATTCAGTCAACATAATTGACATTCCTATGTTTACCCTAATCACATCTTGATGTAACTGTCTTTTTTCATCATATTCTCGCTCCCCAATGAAAAAACTCAGCATGTGGACGGGTAAGAGAATCTCCATAGGTTATGTATAACCGCTTTTTACATCATCGGGGCCAAAAAGTGTCTCCAACAGTAGCCCCTGATGTAAATTTGGACAAAAAAAATTTGGGGCACGATGTAAAAATGTAAAAATTAGCTCAGGTGATGCAAATATACATCACCACTCTCATGCAGCCACACGCCCGTGTAACCGTCGCGCGGAACCTTCCCGCCCGTGGCTGGATGGCGGCATCGCCACCGTCGTCGGCGCCGACGCACCTCCACCGTCGGAATCTAGCCTTCCTCGGACCCGCCGCGACCCCGCCTCCACCCCGCGCCGCCGCCGTGACCCCAGCGGCGCTCGGCTGCACTTAATTCCGCGGGGTGGCGGCGTGCTCAGGTCACCGCCACGACCCCGCCGCCACCCCGCCGTCCATCCGTCGCCACCCAACGCCCCTCGGCCGTCGCAGCGACTCCGGCCTTCCGTTCCCAAGTCTGCGTGTCGCCGCCTCCCGCCGTGGCTGCCGTCTCTGCCGGCCGTGGAAGAGGAACCGTTGATTTCAAGATCAACGAAAAAGAAGAAGTTGGATTGATTAAAATACATCACCTACTGGGGATCTCGTGCCCTAAAATACATCACCTGCTGGCGTTGGACACTTTCAGTGATGTAAAAATCATGTTTTTGGTCATGTATATTTTACATCACGCAGTTTTTTGGCTACTATTTTAGATCACTATTGGAGATGCTCTAAGTATAGGCGTGACACAACGTGAAGGCTTATCGATGACAAATAAATTGTCACCCGTAGCAAAACACGAACAATTGGCTAGTCAAATACAAATGGTAGCAACACATAGTAGAGGATCATAGTTTTACATACCCATAATAACAATAGGGGATAGTTTCTACATGGCTCAACGCATGGTGTTTAGTCGGTATCGTAGATCTCGGTGTCGTAGTTGTCTAGGGATGAAAACGGAGCAGATACGGATGGAATTGAGTGGTGCCACATTTATTTGTATATTTTTTGCGGAAACGAAAATGAATACAGAACTCATGAAAGAAATACAAAAACAAATATTATCGGAAACAGATATAGATTGAATACGGTGCGAACACGACACAAAAATCACATGTTTGCCGGAATCAAGAGACCCCTTAAATAACGTAGAAAAACAAAAGCAAACCAACAAAAATGGTCAAGTTTCTAAGATGAAATAAAATATAAAGAGATATCATGATTATATAATATAGTGTGCATAAGTTTCGTATTACTCATAAGTACTGTCGCAGCAGTGGAACATGGGTTTCCCTGATGCTGCCAAAGTGGGTCCTCCACTGGGGCCCACCAAGAAGATGGACAAGGCAAGGAGTCAAGTAAAGCAGATGGGTTAGCCCATCTGCCCCAAGGTTACCCGACAAGTTCGACAGCAAGACTCTGCGGCTAAGGACCAGGCGACCTACCGGGGTCACCCCCTCGCCCGGAGAACTAGGCGGGATACCCACGGGTCCTCCATCCGTACCGCCGAGAGGATAAGATCGCCAGCTCGCTGGAAGCTGGTGGAAGACTTGGGCGCCAAGATGAAGGCCGCGCCCTGGTGACGTTGCCACGAGCGTAGTTGGTGGGGCGGACAGGCTTTGTCCGTCCCACCTTTTCCAAGGGCGGACGACCACGCCGCCCTCCGGAGAATGCTTGGAGGAGAGGACGCCACGTCTCCTCCAAAGACCGGCCGAGGGGTTTTCCCGCCAAAACCCTTCACGCCCCTCGCGTGCCCATGTCGGATCCCCTTAGCCTATAAAAGGAGGACCATGGCACCAGAGGAGGGGGAGGGACGAAAACATAACAGAACAGAAGACTAGACTAGGGTTCGGAGGGTAGAGAGAGAGGTGATCTCCCCAGGGCAGGATCTGCTCTTCGTCTACCTCCGGCCGAAACTCTGCCGGGTTCACCCCAGAACACCCTTGTACACTACACCATGATGAACCTCTCAATCCAAACATGCAGGAGTAGGGCTTTTAGCCTCCGGGTGGGCTGAACCTGGGTAACTCCGTGTGTCTTCCTGTGTTGTTTGCTCTCTCCCACCGACGAAGAACTTGTCGACCTTGCTCCCGTGTAAGGCGTCTTCCAGCCTCCTTCGCGCCCCGTGCCGAACCTAAAAAGGGGTACCATCTACTACCGGTGTCCATCACCGAGACACGACATCTGGCGCGCCAGGTAGGGGGTGCAAGCGCTGGATTCGTCTTCTTCTTCATAAACCTCAAGTTCTTCGTCAAGCATGCCGCCGAAGAGGAAGATCGATGCCACTACCTCCAAGGCCGTGTCTCCATCGCGCACTTAGGCTTCCGCCGAGCGTCCCGCTGCGGATGCGCGTCAGCCTGCTCCTCCGCAGGCGCCACCTACGGAGAAGGTGGCGTCGGAGAGGGTCAACACCCACAAGAACGTCGACCCCAACGACCCGGCGGCCCCCGGACCGTCCGCCATGCCGCCCCCACGCTCTGGAGAGAAAAGCGTCGGGAATGGCGCCGGCAGGGGTCATGACGCCAGGGAGGAGCGAGACCACGTCCGCGCCAGCGGAGGTTCCCGAAGCGCCAAAAGCAAGTCCTCTATGCGCTTGCCCTCGGACGCGCAAGCTCGCCACGACGCTCTTGTCGCTGCCAAGGCTCTGATGCAGTTCCCTCCGAGCTCCGGCGACCCCAAGGTCTACCAAGAATGGAGAGCCCGTGTGGAGGCACTCCTCGACTTCGCCGACGGCGGCCATGAGCCCGACATTACTCGAGCTCCCACCGTCGACGGCCCCGAGGTTGGAGGGCACAAGGCGCGCGAACCACGGGTCAGCCCCGTGGCGAGCGCCGAGGCGAGACGGAGCCTCCTCGTACCTCTCCACCGATGGCGAACCGGCTAAACCGCGACCGCAGCAAGGCCATCTCCGTCGGGTCATCTACCACGCGCAACCAAGATCTTCGCCACGACCTCAACAACCGTCGAACCGAGGATATGCGCACCCGCATCAAGCGTTGTCGCGAGCGCCATCGCCCGGAGGATCGGGACGACGACATCGCTGAAGGGTGCCTCGCCCTTGCCCCTGAGTTCCGCCAGGATTTCTACTGGCCAACAATCCTGCACGACGTCGAGCAAATTGTCAAGACCTGCGAAGCTTGCCAATACTACGCGAAGAACATCAATCAGCCAGCTCAAGCACTGCAACCAATCTCAATATCCTGGCCGTTTGCAGTCTAGGGGCTAGACATCGTCGGCAAGTTGCCAAAGTCAGTTGGCGGACATGAATACCTCTTTGTGGTTGTCGACAAGTTCACGAAGTGGGTTGAAGTAATGCCAGTACCACGCCAGACGGCCCAGGCCGCCATCAAGTTCATCGAGGGGATTGTCTACCTCTTCGGAGTACCTAGCAGAATCATCACGGATAATGGCACTCAGTTCACAAGTCGAGCCTTCCTCAACTTCTGTGAAGAATTGGGCATCAAGGTGTGCTTTGCATCAGTATCCTATCCAAGATGCAACGGTCAAGTGGAGCGAGCCAATGCGGAGGTCCTAAGAGGTGTGAAAACCAAAGCATTTGATAAGCTGGAGAACAAGGGGAGGAATTGGATTGATCACCTACTCAGCGTACTGTGGTCCCTCAGAACAACTCCAAGCCGAGCCACCAAAGAAACACCTTTCTTCCTTGTCTATGGAGCTGAAGCTGTCCTGCCAACAGAATTAAGGCACGGATCTCCCCGGGTACTCGCATATGATGAAGATGCCCAACCTGAGCAAAGGATTGATGACATAAGCATCCTGGAGGAAATGCGCTGTCGGGCGTCATTGCGGTCTGCTCGATAGCAGCAAGGGCTGCGCCGGTATCACAACAGTCATGTTCGATCCCGGGAATTACAGCCTGGAGACCTGATTCTCCGCAAGATGCAAAATCTCGAGGGCTTGAACAAGATGTCAAGCAAGTGGGAAGGACCCTACCGGGTTACTCATACACTGAGACCCGGAGCAGTCTATCTGGAAGACGAGAAAGGCAGGCCGGAAGGCAACGCCTGGAACATCGAGAATCTCCGCAAGTTCTACCCCTAATTACGAACATGAATCGCCAAACGTCGAATCCGCTAAGCACGCCCAAGGGGCTAGTGTTCTGTAATAGGGTGTAATAAGTCATCGCCAAGAATTAAAAGATAAGTGTTTCAATTCCGTGAGCCTCAATTTATGTCGAGATGTGTGTTATCCGCAACAACCCCCAAGCAGGGGGGTGACATGGTACCGGTGGCTGACGGGTCGAGCGCGAGTGGCCTATCAGTAGGCACTGCCACCCGATTGTGCCGTACTGCCGCGGAAAGGAGTGAACGGGCAGTGCTGTGTTTTAACGAACCTAAACACAGAAATGCACATTCAACTTTGCTTGCGGGTTGCTCCGGATGAAACACTATCTCGACATGAAAAGAGGTCCATTCTTTCCTACTGAAAGTTTGTTGTGTGCAGCACCTTCCCGGGACAGGAACTGACGGTGGAAAGCAGCTAAGGAGTTGGATACCCGGGAGGGACAGGATGGATCGAGGACACGGCAGAAAAACAGCTAAGTCCTTGCATCTGCATCCTGCACTTAGACATAACATCTCGCTCGGAGTCAATATACCATCGACCTGCGCATGCTTGATAGTTGATGAGAGCCTTTGCGGGGGTAATGCTTCCACCCCAGCGAACGGTCCGTTTCCCTCTGGCCAAGTACCTGTGGACAGTGGAGTCAGGCGCCCGGAAGGTAGCGCTCTTAGGGGTACTACTACTGTGTGCAGACAGTCAGGGTATCTGGCACCTAAGGGACCTCCTCTGAAAACTTGACAGCGCGTTAGTGCAAAGGAAGATTTGGGACATGACCCCGGGAGTTGAGGCTAGGTTGCATTCATCTGAATTTAAATTCTGAATTACATTCAGTTGTGCAACTTCCTGATTACATAATAAGCCTATGCTACTAAGGCCAGTCCAGGGCCACTGGCTGTGCAGACTTGTCTTCTGCTTTATTTTTCGCCTGCCGGGTGAACTCCAGATCCCGGGGACGCCTGGGATGAAGGAGGGCATTCGCGCAGGATCTTCAGGGATCCCACGGGCCGGGGAACTTCCGGGCGAACCCCGACACATGCTGGCTGGAGAGGAGATGCACGTGGTCCACGAACTTGTCCATGATGTCCTCCTCATCCTGTACGAAGGAAAGAGATCGAGTCAAGGCGCAGGCTTTTCCCAAGGATCGTATTGCCAAAACCAAGGGAACTTTACCTTGAAGACATCGTCAAGAACGCAGAGGAGGCGAATCAATCTCGGATTGCCTGCGGCCTCTTTCTACAGTTTCATCTTGATGATATCCTTCCGGGTCGCCAGCGCCACCGACGCTTCCATGGCGGCGGAACCGGCGATGTTCCCCACCGCTGGGAAAACCATGGAGACCCGAGGTCGGGGAGCGACCTCGGCCTTTCCGGTGGTTCGGGCTTCCGCTCCCGTGGGCGTCTCCACCACGCCTCGGAAGGTGGATTCCGCCGTCGACACGTCGGACAAGGAATCTCCTCCTCTCCAGACATTGCTCTGCGATCTATGGAGGGGAAGAGAAAGGAGCAAGGCGAGAAGATGTGTCAAGGGAGTTGGAGTTTGGAGGGCCTTTTATAGACCTCCCACGCTCCACCTACCCCTTGGCGTTACGGCTGCCGCGTTAATGGGGCGCGTTTGGCGAAAACCGCTCCCATTCACATCAAGTACGACACGAAGTCCAAGAGACAAAAAGGAGAACAAGTTCTTCTTCTTTTCAAGATCTACAGCGGGAGCTAATTTTTACAACAAAAAGATTGGCTCCGGCAAGCGAGGAGCACCACCGTACAATGGAGGACGCTACTTCCAGAAGTACGTCGACGAGGTGGCCAAGAAGGAGGTCAAGGACATCTTCAGGACCACCGTTTGAAGCTCCTCGCCCTCAGGAAAGCGAGCTCTCCTCGGCCTAGATGCTGGATGAGTTTTCCTCATCTTCATCCTCGTCGCAGGAGCCGGAGACGCTGCTGCTCTCACTCTCGGCGCAACATTCCACGCGCCCTCCTGCAGCTTGGAAGATCTTCACGGCGATGTGGCGTCTCCGTCATACTTGCAGGCAAGATATTGCCCCCGAGTCAGGCGGCGGGAGCGGGCGAATGACTTCCACCCCTGACCAAGGAGCATGGAGTCGTCGACGGTGTACTCCACCGAGATCCAGGAAGGGCCATTGGGACAGCCTTCCACCTGCAGCCACAAGCCCGGAGGCTTGTTGCTTTCCATCGCCATCGCAAAGGAGTCCGGAAGGTCAATCCGGCTGCGGATCTTGCGGCGCGGATCCAGGATGAACTCGAAAGGCGCGAAGCTCGTGTGGATTGCAGCCCGTGGGGGCGGAGAATGAGTTCTTCCGGCCTCACGGTCCCTCTACCTCCACCGCCTCGCTTCGCTCGCCCCTTGAGGCGGTTCTTCCGCGGCCACTGGAGTTTTTCTCTGTCGGGGCCAAAGCACGAGGACGTCCCACTCCTCTCTTTCCTCTCGCCATTGGAGCTTCTGGCCTGGGAAGGGAGGGATGGATCAAGAAAGAAGAAGATGGGGACTTGCGAGGCGCTCGTCCGCTTTTATAGCGCGCGGAGCCTTTCTCTCTCCTGCCGTCTTCACAGCTTCCCCGCAGCGGGAATCGAGGAGGCAAACACGTTATTCACGACGGCTGATGGACCGAAGCGAAGCAGGCAAGGCATCGGGTACCCACTTTGGCCAACTCTTTGGCCATAGCCCCGGCAGCAGCTAGAGCAAGAGCCGCCGGGACCATGCCCAGGGGCTACTGTTGCAGCAGTGGAACATGGGGTTCCCCTGATGCTGCCAAAGTGGGTCCTCCACTGGGGCCCACCAAGAAGATGGACAAGGCAAGGAGTCAAGTACAGCAGATGGGTTAGCCCATCTGCCCCAAGGATACCCACAAGTTCGACAGCAAGGCTCTGCGGCTAAGGACCAGGCGACCTTCCGGGGTCACCCCCTCGCCCAGAGAACTAGGCGGGATACCCGCGGGTCCACGCGTCCGGCAGGAGGTCAGGCGCGCTCCCGGGTCCTCCATCCGTATCGTCGAGAGGATAAGATCGCCAGCTCGCTGGAAGCTGGTGGAAGACTTGGGCGCCAAGATGAAGACCGCGCCCTGGTGACGTTGCCACGAGCGTAGTTGGTGGGGCGGACAAGCTTTATCCGTCCCACCTTTTCCAAGGGCGGACGACCACGCCGCCCTCCGGAGAATGCTTGGAGGAGAGGACGCCACGTCTCCTCCAAAGATCGGCCGAGGGGTTTTCCCGCCAAAACCCTTCACGCCGCTGCGTGCCCATGTCGGATCCCCTTAGCCTATAAAAGGAGGACCATGGCACCAGAGGAGGGGGAGGGACGAAAACAAAACAGAACAGAAGACTAGACTAGGGTTCGGAGGGTAGAGAGAGAGGTGATCTCCCCGATCTGCTCTTCGTCTACCTCTGGCCAAAACTCTGCCGGGTTCACCCCAGAACACCCTTGTACACTACACTATGATGAACCTCTCAATCCAGATATGCAGGAGTAGGGCTTTTAGCCTCCGGGCGGCCTAAACCTGGGTAACTCCGTGTGTCTTCCTGTGTTGTTTGCTCTCTCCCACCGACGAAGAACTTGGCGACCTTGCTCCCGGGTAAGGCGTCTTCCAGCCTCCTTCGCGCCCCGTACCGAACCTAAATAGGGGGTACCATCTACTCCCGGTGTCCGTCACCCAAGACACGACAAGTACCATATATAATATAGGAAAGCACCACATAGTAAAAACGAAAGTTCCGTATTACCGGAAACGCAATTTCCGTTTCCATGGGCGTTCCGCCAGAATACGGTGTTCCATTTCTGTTTCTGCATAAAAAAATCGTTTTCATGCTGCAAAATTCCGGTTCCGTATTTCCGCGAAAAATTCGGAATTTTTTTGCTCTACTTTTATTCCTGGTTGTCATAAAGGAAGGGGTCTTCACCGTCATGCGTCACTGCTATGGTGGCTGCCAACCCCGGTTTTTGACTCGGTCTTGCACAATAGGAGTATGGTACGGTGAGAAGGGTTGATCTGGTCCATGTTTGAGTCGTCTTAGTCGTTGCATGGGTTTACCTATGCTGAAGTTTTGGAGGTGTATGCTTGTTTGGTACGTCCAAAACGTATCTATAATTTTTGATTATTTCATGCTAATTTTATATCATTGTTACATGTTTATACCATGATTTTATATCATTTGGTGGCATTTTTATGAACTAACCTATTAACAAGATGCCAAGTACCAGTTCCTGTTTTCTGTTGTTTTTGTATTTCAGAAAATCTATTAAAGAGATATTCTCTGAATTGGACGATAATTTAAGAAGAATTTTTATCGGGCGGGCCGGGCGGGGGGGGGGGGGGGGGGGGCACGAGGCAAAAGGGCGAAGCCAGGAGGCCGAGGAGGGCCCCACGCTGCAGGTGGCCGTGGCCCAGGAGGGTGCCGCGGGCACACTCGCGTGGCCACCTCGACTCCCTCTCGTTCGCCTTCTTCGCCCATAAATACCTAATAACTCTAAAAATGTCGGGGACGGCAAATATTTTCGCGAAACAGAGACAGATCCTCCGCTGTCGTGGAAACTTGATCGGACGGATTATGGAGTTCCTTCCCGGCACCCTGCCAGAGGGTAAACCTTCATCGGAGGCCTCTTCACCACCATTAATTGGCGCCTCCATGACGATGTGGGAGTAGTCATCCTTGATCTACGGGTCCATGGCAGTAGCTAGATGGTAGTCTTTTCTCCTTGTGCTTCAATACAATGTTCTTGTGAGCTACACTATATGATGGAGAGCAGTGGCGGACCTTGACCATAAATATTGGAGGGGCTAAAATGCATTAGGTGACAGCTAAGGGGGCTAATTCGAATTATTTTATGTTTTGTATGGTAAAAAATGATAAATACTAAGTAGTATTGTGCAAAATCTAATTGAGTTGGGGGGCCATGGCCCTTTTGGCCTCCATTAAGGTCCGCCAGTGATGGAGATCGATCCGATGTAATTCTTATTGTTGTGTTTGTTTGGATATGATGAATTGTGGTGTTATGTTCAAATTGCTCATGTTATCTTATATGCTAGATTGCTTTATTTACATTCCTACATGCTCTCCGATTTTTATATGATTGTTTTGGCCAAGTAGTGGTGTGAGTCTCCAAGAGGGAGTATATATTCAATAGTAAGTTCATGCCTCCTTATATCCCTGGGCTCGAGTGACGGAAACGACTAAGGGTGAGGATGTGATGTTGCTACTAAGGTAAAACAGCGGTGTTTATGTCTACGTTTGATAATAAATGTTGCTTACATCATGTATAGAACTTAAGGCGATGCTCTGTTATTTCGATAACTTAAATCCTTGAGTGGTAAGCATAGAAGTGCATTCGAAGTGGAGTATTAGTTAAAGATACGGTTCAGCACCGGTTTTTATACCTTGACCTGATGCGTACATAAATATTTGCCTTGCACAATTTACCATAATTATCATTAGGGACATTAAAACTGAGTCAAGGAGAAGCTCTCTCACGCTATCAACGATTTTAGCCATCTGATCGCTGGTCCCAGCGTTTCACAGCCATTTGATGCGCGATTTACCCCCGCATGAGCTGCTCGTTGGCCAGATGTCTCGTAGGCCCGTTACTCTGGAGATCAAATTGCAGTTCACTCGTTCGATCACGGACAAATGGTCATGATATAGCCACGTGCGCATCACAGCATCACAATCTCGTCGACTCTGGGCGATTCCCACCCTTCGTCCCTTCCGCACCCCACCCCTTCCCGCGGCCCTCGCCCATCCCTCATGAACGGGGGAAATCTAGATACGCCGCCTTTTTGATGTCGTCCTTTCCGCACGCCTACTCTTCAAATCATACTCTCACGACCTGGATGAATCCTAGTATTCATAATTTTATCAGTTCCCAGTTGTAATCTGTTCACCCAACAATTGCTATCTTTTAAGGGGAGATGCCACTAGTTAAACCATGGCCCCCGGTCCATCTTGTTTACATTGGTTAAAACCTCATATTCACACTTTTCCTTATTGCTTGTTTGCTGGTCCGTTTTACTATTTATTATTTTCCTTGCCAATTATGCCACTTAGCGAATTTCTTCCACATTATATGTTTAACCCTTTGTTTCGAGCGAGACGGGAAGATTGACAACCTTCGTGGAACATTGGGGACAGAGATATATTGTTTCTTACTTGTAGGTCCACTTCAACTTCGCGTCGCTATCAACTCATACAGGTTTGATAAACCTTAGTTTCTTAATCGAGAGAAATTTGATGATGCACTACATCATACCTTTCACTTGAGGTTCCCAACAATCATCACTGCTTTGATGCTCAAATGGTCAATCTTCTCGCCTATGACCTCAACCTCAAGAAGAGCTCTATCGGGGAAGATGTGCACGTCAGGGTCCGGGTTGGGCATGAAGTTTTCACTCAAGACAAGAGGTTGTCGTGGCACACACACCCTCTATGCTTTAAATGGTCGGCGTGAACCCTCAGTTGATCTTGGCTTCGCGGATCATTCCCTCCAACTTCGGCGCCGCTAGAGGATGTGCAGATCAGAGTGAGAGGTGGGATTTTAAACTAAAGAAGTGTTCTTCAGAAACCATCCCCATAACCGCTTGCTTTGCGCGCGAACTATGACTCCGACCAAGGTTTTTTACGAGAAATCCAACCCCACCGTTCTAATGATCCGATTATCAGGCTCCGACCAAGGTTTGTGTACCGTTTACTTTTAATTCGAAGAAGTGTGAAAAAATGTTTACAGAGAGAATTCTGGGAATATTTTGATATGGATTTGTCTACGTGGATAGGCCAAACCAGGAATAGTGGTGGCTAGGGTTTCAACCCAGTTACAAAGGCCATGGAAGGGCAACCCTAGATCCATGGCTTTATAGTCTTACACTTAGAGAAAACTAAAGAAGGCATAAAATAGTGCATTCATCAGATGTAGTGGTTGTCGTAAAGTAACAATGAGTGAGCGTGCGCTAGGACAGTCCGATGTGAGATCTGCAGTTGCAAGGAAGAAGCAGTGGCGTGAATCGATACGTTGGCATTTGATGAGAACTGATACGAAGAGAGGCAACTGACAATTTTTTGGACAAGGGGTTATATTAATATGAAGAAGATACAACTCAACCGGCCTATGCAACAACGGAATATTAAGAACTAGTTGAGACATTAAGAACACACAAAGGCAAAATGATGAGAAAATAAAAATAAAAAGGAGGAAAAAAGCCCCGAGAACAGTCGAACTATATAAGAGGTTCTCTAACAATGACGTCTCCAGAATCACAAGTGTCATCGTCATTCGATCTAACCGTAAAGTTAGATCATAGGTTTTCACCCGGTAGAAAGACCGCAATTGGGAGGTACAACCAATGAAGTTCAGAGCTATAGCGTTTTCACATAGAACTCGAGTCTCAGTAGTTGAAAAGCACCACCAAAAACGAAATCTCCCTATGATGTTGTCCTCGCTCACCGATCACCAGACTCACACAGCAAAACTATGGATACCGTCACGCAACCGCTTTCGCACAACATGTTGTGAAGCATCGTCTTCACACCATCCAATTCCTCAACACTTGCTACATCCGAACTCGACATGCGCCACCGAGATCATCTGGTTTCCGGCCGCAACCATCTTGATATTCCCCACCTGTGCCAGCATCAGGGTTTCGGTTACCGGCCAGAATACCGCGGTAACCGGCCGGTAACCGGATTTATCGGACCCCCCCCGGAATTTGTCTATACCGGAAGAAAAATTCCGGAATGGTCAAATTTGGACCAAATTCGTGCTACAAAAATTTGAATTTGAATTTTTTTGACGTATTTATGTTTAAATCGTGAATTTGAGCCGGAATAATTGGCTGGTAACCGGCCGGTATTTTCCGGTAACCACGGTTACCGGAAATATCGGCCCCCTCCGAATTTTTTTTTGAGCTGGTTACCAAAACCTTGGCCAGCATCATGGTAATCTCGTGCGGTGATGTCGTGGTGTATGCCCGACATGCCACCTCAAAGCCCCAGGCGCATATTCGTCGGTCGGTTCTCGGACAATCTCGAGTCCTCATAAGCGTCGATGTGCACAGGCATGCTCGTGGTCTCGTGGGTTCAGTGCCTCATAGGAACGCTCAAATTCTGCTCAACACCGTTCAGCTGGCGCCGTTAGAGGATAACCAACTCGACTTTTTTCCATCCCATGGAAGAAGAGCGATGGCTGATGGGTTATGGGTTATGGGCAACGTCATAATGGAGTTCTATTGTTTTGTTTCTAACAAGTCAGAATCGTTGCAGATGGAGATGGATATACATATAGGGCTTAGATTGATGTACAGTTCTTGTCTTCCTTGCAGACCTGATAAACAGCCTCCACAATCTTCTTCCTCTGTATTGGCTTGGTCAGGTGGAGATCCATCCCTGCTTTGATGGTCTCCTGCAGATCCTCCTCTTCGGAATGCGCAGTCAACGCGATGATCGGGGTGTGGATCCCGTGGCGGCTTTCCTCCTCGCGGATGCGCTTCGTCGCCTCATAGCCATCCATCACTGGCATCTGAAACAAACAAGATACAGTTGTCAACAATGTCAAAGCCATCATCAGAAACAAAAGACTGAATTGATGCTTGGCATGTTGTTGCTGGAGAAAAGTACTACCTGGCAGTCCATGAAAATCACATGATAGGGCACACGTGCATGATCCTCTGAAACACCACCACTTGCATTCTGGAGAGCTTGGGTGAACATGGCCACAGCCTTGGCTCCATCCCCTGCAATCTCCACGGCTGCGCCGAGAGTGGTCAGCATCTTCTCCTGGATGGTCTGCAGCACCATGGTGTCTTCTACCAGCAGCACGCGCATCCCTTCCAGAGGCTTGTCGTCTCCAACTCCGGGTGGTCCCTGGGGCGCCGACGCTGCGGCGACCGTGATTTCAGACGCCGCCGGCATTTCTTCATTGATGGTGATCCCCACCTGATACGGATGCTGCTGCTGGAACGGGGAGGCCTGGAGGTCTCTCATGGTCTGGAGGAGCTCGCACAGCCGGGAGCCGTGGATAGGCTTGCGTAGATCGAGGTCGCAGCTCGCCGCCTCCCTGAACCTCCTTAGATCCTCCGAGGAGGTCTTGAGGTCCGTCACGCACACTACCCTGCACGGCACCTGGTGCTTGGTCTTGGCGAGGCTCGCCGCCGCCTCTCGGGAGACCTCGTGGAGCCTCCCGTCGGAGATGTCGACGACGACGAGCAGGCCGAACGGGTGGAGGTGCCCGGCGTGGTTGCCGCTGCCGTTCCACAGGACCTGGGTGACCATCTCCTTGGAGCTGAAGCACCGGTCGGTGGCGCCGTCGAAGTCGCCAGCACCACTGCCCTGCGACGAGGACATCAAAGCCGGCCTCGACGGCGAGGCACCCGCGGCGGCACGCGCCTTCTCCAGTGTCGGGGCGAGGAGCTCGGCGCGCGGGACGGGCCAGACCTTCATCCCGACGCTCTCCATCCATGTCTGCAGGATGCGGCGGGTCTCGCCGTCGTGCACGAGGAGGACGCAGTGCCCGCCCTTGAAGCAGCCGGGTTCCCTGAACAGCGAGGGCGCCGTCGTCCTCCCTTGCTCGATGTCCTCTTCGGTCTCTGGCCTCTCGCTGATCTTGAGGAAGACGTTAAAGCCGAAGCACGTTCCGGCTTCTCCTGGCTCTTTCTCCTTTATGCCGATCTCTCCTCCCATCAAACGAACCTGTCAAAAAAGTAGTAGAACAAATATTAGTGGACCATAATAATACTACCTCCGATCCATATTAGTGGGCACAACTTTGTCTAGATACACATGTATCTAGTCTAAATACTTAACTAGATACATATGAATTTAGACAAAGCTATGCCCACTAATATGGATCGGAGGAGTAATACTTTTGCTAATTCTCGGTCGAATGAGAACTAAAATAGAACTCACTAAATTTCAGAACCGTCGGATTTACATTGCCATTCATGCATCCTATGAAGTGGGGTTGCAATCGAGAAAAAATGTCATTGTAATTGCTTCATGTTTTGTACCAGTTATAAGTTCCAACATGAGTTGCAACTAAGATTCGATAATGTCAGCTGAACCGATAACTAAATTAAGTTTTAGTCAACTAAGAATTAGTTACATTCTAAAAAACAAGAGCGATAGAGTGAAAACTACAATACGTGCCACCCAATTTGACACGCTGGCGAACTCACACAAAAAACAGAAAACAATATCATTGTATCTATGTGTTTTTCATACAAATGTTATTTTGATATGATGACACTTTGATTGCAGCCATCTTAATCCACAAGGAAACTATGATTTATATATAGCCTATAAAGCAAAATTACACTGGTTTTTTTTTTTGCTAAAGTTGCATACAACTTGTAAAACTTTAGTCTTTGTAATTTTGTAATTTTAGGCCACACTGAGAGAAGTGGCAACTAGCAAAAGTTGTGATAGTTGTAACATGCATGAAAACGAGGTGTAGACCACTTACAAAGGATTGGACTATTCCAAGCCCGAGGCCGGTGCCGCCATGCCCTTCTTTAACTTGAACATAGTTCTCAAATACCGACTCCCTGTTTTCCTTGGGTATCCCAACACCCGTATCAACCACCTCGAAGTAAAACTCAACTGAGTTGGGATCATTCTGAAGTGATCTTCGAGCATTCTGGTCGGCTCCGTCCTCCCTTGCTCCAAGCAGCCACCGGCAAAACCCACTGACGCGCCAGCGGGGGCCAAACCTAGAGGGGGTGCTTATCATGGAGGTCCTAGCGATGGGGCGGTTGGCCCACGCTCGTAGCACGACGTGGCCTTCGTCTGTGAACTTGATGGCGTTACCAAGCAAGTTGTCGAGAATTTGGTTAAACCTCTTACAGTCACCGATGATGGGAAAACACCGGAGAACAGAGAAGTCACAAGGGTCCCAAACAACCTCCACGCCTCTGGACATGCCGACAACGTTTGCCATGTCCATGGATTCCTCAAGGACGTTGGCCATGCTGAATTGCACCTCCTCTAATTGCATCTTACCGGACTCCACCTTGCTCATATCCAGTATCGTGTTCAGTATATCTGCATGTACAAACACACGTGTTGCATAAATGTATGATGAATCAACATAAGCTCAATAGATGAACTTGTCGCTTTTGCATCCAAAAACGCACACAACCAACCAAGATGGAGAGTAAACTCGACATAATATTTTCCTAGCTGCAAAATAAATAATGACAGTGTGCGACTAGCATTGTGATATATGGGACCATCTGTCCTAAACGTTAATCTCCTTCTATCAAACAGAAATGTGTTTCTTGCACATTGTGAAAAATGTGCTATTGTAATTACGTAAAAATCGTACAACTGAGCTGTTGCACATTTGTACACCAAAAATTGTAAATGAATTAGTTGTGCAACTTTACTTTTTATGGCCTGCAAATCTGTAGTGATATGAATCATATGATTACATTACCTAAATTATCAGGGTGCAGAATATATGGAAGAAAAAAAGTTACATGCCACGTATCTAGCGCCATGGACATGGATGCGGCTGCCGTGTTTCTTGGGTCATGGATGGCATGCATAGAGATATATTGGGGGACTGACCGAAGAGCTTCTTGGTGCCGACGTCCATCTGGTTGAGGTAGTACGTGAGGTTGGAGTTCGCGCGCGCCTCCGGCCGGGCGACGTCGATGAGGCCGGCGACGGCGGCGAGCGAGGAGCGGATGTCATGGCTGGCACGGGCGAAGGCGTTGCTCTTGTTCATGCTCTTGCGCTCCGCCTGCTGGAGCGCCTCCTTCTGCCTCACGAGGTCGGCCTCGAGCGCCGCCTCCCGCGCCCCAGCCCGCCGCAGCGCCCGCGCCATGAAGAGGCACGCCACCGCCGCCACGGCCACAAGCGAGCACACGACGCAGACCGCGGCCACCCCCATCCGTCGGAACATGACTGCCTCGTGCCGGAACACCAGCCGGATCCCCTGAAGAAGAAGAAGAAGAAGAATATGTATCGTAGAGCGTTAGTACACTACGCTGCTGCGCCGGCGGCGGCCAGTCCGAAAACTTCAAACATGTTGCCTGCATGCATGCATCGCGTGCTCGCAGCTAGGAAGAGAGGATCGAGGAGAAACAAAATTTCATCAGGCTAGGTTAATCTTCGATCGATCGGATCTGTGTGATTGACATATGGAAGCAAATCCGATCTACAGAACTTCCCTCTTGGAAAGTTTTCAGTTTTCCTCCGTACGCATGCACCTTGCCATATTGAAATGGTTAATGCCATTTGTTGTGAAGATCTCCCGGATACTTGCCTCCTTAATACGTGCTAATGTGCCATGGTATCATTAAGCTTAATTTGGTAGCGTTGTACGTACGTCTATAGCTAATCACTACAACATACAATCTGACTAGTTAATCCACGTTTTGGGCCCACAATTCAGTGACTCTGTTGGTCCCCTGCTCCTCGTTTCTGTGCGCGCTGGTTCGCTGCTCGTGGGCCGGGATTGTGTGGGCCCCGTTGTCGGTGTCTGTACGCTTGTGAGCGTAGGTGGGTTTCCTTGTGTCATTTGCTTCCGCGACAGTCTTGGTCGGTTGGCCGGGTCGGTTCGTGGGCGTAGGTTGGCTGCTCTGCCTTCTCTGCTCTGCCGCTCGGTCCATGTTCTGCGCCGCCGCCTCTGGTTTTGCGTCTCCGGCGTCGTCTCTCTTAATTTTTTCGTGCGATTCTTTCGATTTCTTCTTCACTCACCTCGCGCGCTTCTTGTTTTTTAGGTCTGCATCTGCACTTGGGGGATTTGGAACCTCGTGGGCGCTTTGGATCTCTGCCGGTGGCCTCCGTCGCGCCGACCGCGCTCCTGCTGCGCAGGTTGATGTCGCTTTCGTCTACTTTATTCCTACCACTTGCGACCGCGTGTTGGCCGCTGGTTGGCGCTGATGGGTTTAGGCTTCGCTGGTGCGCCCCTGCGCCGAGCTCCTCGCCGGTGGCTAACTCAGTTCGCTTAGTTTGCCTCTTTCTTGTTTCTTTTGATTTTCCGTTTGTCTCCGTTCTGGCCAGTCAACCCGAGGAGGGTCCATCGCTGAAGCAATCCATCTGGCTAGATCGGAGTCGTGGCCCCGGCGGCCGGCGCGCTCAGCACCTCTGCCTTTCTTTACTACTGGGCCTGGTCGATCTCGCTTCTCGCATCCTCCTCTGCGTTGTTCTGCGCCCGGACGGGTTCGCCTACAAAAAATCCAGTTGGCCGCCTCCTCCTTGCGGCCGCCGCGGCTCTCCACCTGGACTGTTCAGGTTCAGCCAGCGATTGGACTGGCTGGTTCCGCTCCGCGGCTGCCGACGTGCTTCACGTATTTGCCATTCCTTTCTGACAGGAATTAGTCGACCTCATATTTCATATGCCGTGTGTTTCTCTGATTCATCCAGAGTTGAAACTGCTCGCCATTTTTTCGGTTCTCCGCTCCATGTTTGGTCGAGCTGGCTGCCACCTGGTCCTTGCCTTCACTATCTCTACCGTTCCTTGGGGTCCTCCAACCAGTACCTGCACTGCGACATGATTATCATGAGCATACAAGCATACATGTGTAGTGCTTCTAAATGCAGGTAACAACTTCAATTGTTATAGCCGGTAGGTTCTCTCGAATATATAGTAACCAATGTCCAACTGACCAAGAGGTGTGCTTGGGTACCGTGATATTATTGATTTTTATTTCTTTGAATCAGATTGAATGCTTGTATATTTATCATACCTGAATTTGTTATGTTTCTCTTAACTTACATACATTAGATAAATCTGATATGGTTGTAATTTCAAGAACTATGATTTTACATGTTACTACTGCTGAGCGAACCAATGGTTTCTCTTTGACATGCTTTGTACAGTGCAGTATCGTTAGATTTGTCTTCATTTAGTGAATAATATTCATGCGACTGAAATTGCAAAGTACAACTTCTATACAACTTGTTACTTGTCTGTCACTGTCAGGTAGTAGTCACAACGGTTGTCAAACCAATCGTTCAGCCATGATGAACATGGGTTTCTCTTCCCTATCCTTTTCTTTCCCATGTAAACTCCAGAACTAGCTCTTTAAAACATACTCAGAAGTTGTCTTATAAAGGTTCATGTGTCCTGTTACTATTTTACAACATATATGAAGAAAATTCCTAGCCAGGTATTCTCACAAACACATTTGAAATACCAATTGGCGTATCCTATTCAACCATGGCGAACATGCACAACTTGACAATCTCCTTAATTTTGCAATGTGCAACCTCATATCAGTCTTACTTGTCTGGAGCCTTTAATCTCTTCTAAGTATTTATCTATGAACCGCACATAATGTCTACTTAATATTTCACCAGCGGATGCCAGATTTGGAATTAAACACTAGATGAGTGAGCATGACCTTAAAATTTTATCTACCAGATTATAGATTATTCATGTCTACTTGAGATTTTTATTGTAGCAGTTTTGCACAAAATTTGCAGTGAGAATCAGGCATCATTTTTCCCCAGGGAAGTACATACTAGGCATTCGAAAACAATGTTTTTCACATTGATTCAAGCAGGTTACTCAAATATTTCATGTTGCTAGCGTCATGTGCTTTCTTACTTACCTTAAATATGTCAATGTGCCAAGTGATTGCCAATACTTTTCATTATCCTTGAAGTTACTGCCATGATAGTGTTACATGATATAGAATTTTTGTGAAGGATTTTCCGTTGTTACTTGCTTCTCACCATGATAATAAACGTCATTGACATGATGTATAGAGTAAGGTTACATGCTGTATTGAGTAAGCTTACATGCTGTATAGAGTTATATGAAAAGGGCTTTTTTGTCCCTTAATTCTTAGCATAAGCATATATTATCTGTTTTGATTCCTTATCAGTTCCCATTGAGGTTGATCATGCTTTGTGTTTGAAGTACGATTGTTAGGTGCAAAATTATAACATACGTGATATAGCGCATAACCAAAGCTGCTGACTCTTACAATGTAGTCGATGACGACAGGAAGATTACTTCCAGGAGGGATAAAACATGCAACTCAGGTCTGTGATGGCCTCGAAACTATGCTTCTGTATGCTTCCTATCCTGCCTCTCTGACATTTATTTTGTGTGCATATACAAATTATTATTGTGGATGATGAGGAAGCAACAATATGAGTGTTTTTTTGGCGATCTTACTGAAGATATAGTGGGGAAAAATGACAAATGCTTTGGTTACAAAGCTATGCAATTTAGCTGGGGCTCTGACTTCCAAAATAGCAGTACTTATTCGAAGTAATAATTCTATAAAGATAATATACACGTCCATGTTTTTAAATTCCTTGAAGATAACACTGTATTTGTGGAGCTTGTGGCGAGTTCTGGTAAGAATGCAATTGGTGGATATGTTGCTTGCGGATGGTTGTTCAAGGGGAGCCGCAGCTGCCATCTTCAAACAAAAGAATCACCTAATGTGTTGATCAGCTTCATGAAAGTAACCCTCGAACACTATCTGCGTGGAGCAAATATGGAAGTTTGTGCTCTGGATGCTGTGACCCCTCGACCACATATCTGAATTTACTTTTCACAGTAAGGATATACGATATGAATTTACTCCAAAAAATTAGGGGCAGAGCTTCACATTTTTATCTTTGCTCCTCCTTGAGAGTGCACACAAAGGTACTTAGATCAGCCAAAGCCATCATTCGATAGGAAGGCGGACAAATCATCAAAAACACATTTTTCATGTTGATATCTACCCTCAGGGAGTGTACATTTCTTGATCAGCCGCCAATCAGGAATCACGTTGTCGGTATGTGAAGTATGCCTTTTGGATTATTGTATCTGTCTTGGTAGTTCTGGACAGTGGCATGCAAGGTTTCCTATGTATCAGTAAATTGTAAAAGTTCTATGACGTGATGCTTATGTTCCTTATCATTCATCTGTGAAAGTATGAATACAAAATCTAATGGCAATTCAGTGTTTACAATTTGCATAATATGTGCAGTATACTTATTGGCTAATTGTTTTTTCTTGGTTGTTTTATACGGTGGCAAGCGACGTGGTCCTTATTTCATATATTTCCAGAAATCTGGGTATAACAATGATTTAATGTTTACAATTTGCATTAATAGTGAATGTTGGATTTTTCAATTGTTATACTCCACGGGCGCAGCAAAGCGTGCCTACACCTTCTAGTATTAAGGAAGTTGCCTGATTTTTTTCGCTCAAGGTTACTACCGTTAGATCTTCCATCCAACGGTAAAGTTTTGATCTTACATCTCTCAACCCTAGCTAACCCTCCTCCTAACCTTCCTTTCTGCCCATCAATTGTCATGGCAGTGACGGGGCCATCCCGGTCTGACGACAGCTTGCACATGAAAATTGTCGGCTCATGTTTCAGTACGTGCTTCAATTTCAATGGAGTATTCAAAGCTGCCCAGGGTGAAGACCGCCGGCATGTCTTGAACTCTTGATTCATCATGCATACAGCAACGTGGAAAGAAACGTGCTGGAATTAATTCTTGTAAGAAACAAGCAATTATGTTAGAATATAGATATGGATAGAGGTAATAACACTCGACATACAAATACTTATCCGTCATGTACAAAGTCATGCAACTACTTGAAAATTGCGGTGAGGTCCACAAACTTATATGCCGTCAAAATTGCCCCAAATCGCGTTCGTGAGGACACGTGGCCTTCTTTTTACGATAACCACGTGCATCTTTTTCTCTACCTCTCTTCGCGGAGGATGGCCACCATGGGTCCAAGACGTATAGCATGTCGTTGACGCAGGACACTGGCAGGATTATCGGTCGCCGGTGGTTGAAGCTGCTATCAGAGTATGTCCTATGGACTGTAGTTGTTGGGAGCTACTATATTCCGGGAAGCAAAAGCCCAACTGACATTAGCGTTTATCGTTCTCCGTGCTATGTATATACTCGTGAGAGTAACAAGCCAGCATATGTCCTGGAGATTCCGGAGGACTCCACGTCGCCACCCCTAGATCCCCTCGATCCGCCGCCCGTCTACCATGCCGCCGCCAGAGGAGGCCGCCCGTCGCCACCCCTAGATCCCCTTGAAGCCAGCATATTTCCCAATAAGCTTTTTTCATCCTTTTTCGCCGGCCCTAGTTGTTGCCTTCCCGTCCATCTCCTCGCTGCACCGATCTGGCCGTCGCTGGAGACATCCGGCCACCCCGAGGAATCTGTTGATCCGTACGTCGTCTGTTGGGCTGCCGCTGGCTGTACCCGATGGCAACAGTGACAGAATCGCAAGTCTTGGTGGCCACGTCTCACGGCCGGCCGGAGCCGGAGCGTGTATGTATCAGCTGGCGTTGTACGCATGATGTACGCCCCGGCAACATGCACGCATAAGGTTGAAGCGTTGCTGGTTATGCACTGAATTGCTTCACGCATCAGCTGCTGGCCTGAATGTCCGATCCATCTTGCTGCGCTGCTCCTGCACAGCTGTCTCCAAGGCTGCCACCGATTGCCGGATGCCCGGATGCGTGGTCTCAGCCTGACGGCGGTCCTAGGTTCTTTTTGCGACAAGATAAAGGCATGTCCTCCTTAATTTGGTTGGAGTGTCGGGTTCTGGAATACTCCGCTGATGATCTTGCATGGATGTTTATGCCTAGAGATTGTCGGATCGGATGAGATTCGGTCGTGCCGGAGGGAGCGGCGCGAAGCTCTACTTCTGTTGCCACCATAGGAAAATCTATGGTGAAGTCAGAGATGGAGAATGTCATGGAAGCCAAGATTAAAGGACTAGCAGTGATGATTGGAGCCTTTGCGGTGATGAGAAATTTGCTTGGAGCTTCAGAAATTGTAGCATTAGTTTGTAAGTGGGGCGACAGCAGAGGTGAAGTTCAAAGTCTTATCTTTCAGGGTGAAAATCCAATATCTGACCTTAATTGGTTGTGTCTGGCAATGGCTTGTTGAAGACATTGTTTTGAGAGCGAAGACTATCTCCAGGGTGAAAACCCAAGATCTTTGATCGGGTGACGACGACGCTTGTGCATCGTTTCCTTCTTGAAGGCGTTGCTTATGGAAAACTTGGACATCAGGTGTTGTCTTGGTGGTGGTTGTGTTGCTGCTGCAAGGACTGTAACTCTGTAACGGGATTTTTTTTAGTTTTTTCTTCCTATTGTTTTTCGGCTGTGTGCATCCGTAATAACCTAGGTTATTGTGTTGTTGCAGAGACTAGGTGTAACTGGTATCTTCTTGATATTAATATATACTCTTTATCAAAAAAAAAATGTCCTGGAGTTTCCTTACACTGTAAGCTGATCATCCATGTCCGACGATTCCGCCGAGGTAAGTTAATGGAATCTTAGTGTGTTCCATGTCAAAAAAAAAAAGAGTCGCCACTCCTCTGTGGCGGTGTCCTTGAGCAATTAATTCACGCAGACTTGCAGGAACCTGAGTTCTGGGAGAACGGTGGCCGGAATAGGAATTGAGAAACCTGATTGTTTTGTACGCTACTGCGTATCCCGACCCATTCCCCTATAGGGACACTACTGGGCCACGTCACTTGCACCATAAGGGCCCCAGGTAGGTGTGTAAGCAGCGCGGCCCATAGGTTTGTTTGCATCCTCTTCTTTCAATCGAACATCCTCCGGGTAGCAGCTTATGTAGGAAGACTCTTTGCGCTTCCTCCCTAGCCCCAAGGGTTCCCACCCCCGCGCGCCGCCGCCACCCACCTCCCTTCCCCTCCTCCTCCCCTCCCCACCTGTCTCGAGCTGCTCCGGAGGCCTCCCAATCCCCAACCGAAAAGCCCCCAAAACCGGAGTTCCCCGGCCGCTGCCGCCGCCGACCTCGGCGGCGGTGGCGGCGCCCGGCCCATCAAAGACGGAGGGCTGTGGGCGGACCGGCGAAGTGATACGTCTCAAACGTATCTATAATTTTGATGTTCCATGCTGATATTATATCAATTGCTACATGTTTTGGTTACACTTCATATCATTTTTATGCATTTTCTGGGACTAACCTATTAACAAGATGCACAGTGCCAGTTCCCTGTTTTCTGCTGTTTTTGGTTTCAGAAAATCTATTAAGGAAATATTCTCGAAATTGGACGAAACAAAAGACATCGTCAATAATATCACGAGGAGATCACGGAGTCCAAAGGGGAGTCGGAGCAGACCCACCAGGGGGCCACGCCACACTAGGGCGCGGCCCAGGGTGGGCCCGCGCCCCCCTATGGCGTGGTGGCCCCCCTCGGCCACCGACGCCGCCTCTTCGCCTATATATTCTCCGCGACGCGAAAACCCTATTACGGTCGATCATATTCCACGAAAAGTTCCGTCGCGGCCGTCATCGTCAATCTCAGATCGGAGGAGTTCTGAAGCTCTTCCCGGCACCCTGCCGGGGGGAGATCATCACCGGAGGGCTCTACATCACCATGCCTGCCTCCGGAGTGATGCGTGAGTAGTCCACCCCTGGACTACGGGTCCATAGCAGTAGCTAGATGGTTGTCTCTCTACCTTGTGCCTCCATGTTTAGATCTTGTGAGCTGCCTAACATGATCAAGATCATCTTATTGTAATGCTAGATGTTGTGTTTGCTGGGATCCGATGAATATTGATACCATGTTTATTCAAGTTGTTTATCTATGTGCTCTTGATCTTGCATGCTCTCCGTTGCTAGTAGATGCTTTGGCCAAGTAGATGCTTGTGACTCCAAGAGGGGGTATTTATGCTCGATAGTGGGTTCAGTCTCTAGATATCTGGATCAGTGACAGAAAGGTCTAAGATGGTAGATGTGCTGTTGCTACTAGGGATAAAACATTGGTGCAGTGTCCAAGGGCACTTGTATTGATTACATTACACACTTTACTTCATGCAATAATCTGTTGTTAGCAACTTAATACTGAATGGATGCGGATGCTGCCTTGAAGGTGGATTATTTAGGCATAGATGCGGTTGGAATAACGGTCTATGTACTTTGTTGTAATGCCCAACTAGATTTCATAGTAGACATCTTGGCATGTATTGCATTGTTATGCCCTCTCTATTTGTCAATTGCCCAGCTGTAATTTGTTTACCCAACATGCTAGTTATCTGTTCTGAGAGAGACACCACTAGTGAACTGTGGACCCTGGTCCAATTTCCTCATACTGTTTACACAACCTGCTGCAATCATCTGTTTCCTGTTACTTGCTGTTTTTCCTGCTGTTTTCCACACCATACGTTTAACTCTTTGTTTCTGCAAGACCGGAGAGATTGACAACCTCTCTGTTTCGTGTTGGGCAAAGTTCTGGTTTGTGTCTGTGCAGATTCCACGTTGGTGCAAGCTCCCTAGCGCCAGGGGGAGTCAACATCAACAACCTTCCGATAGATCGTCAAGTCCTACTGGATTGATAACCTTGGGTAGATTATTCAAGGGAAAACTTCTGCTGTCTACATCATAACCTTCCTCTTGGGGTTCACCAACACGTAGCCATCAAGCTGTTTTCTGGCGCCGTTGCCGGGGAAGTACTCATCATCACCATCATCATCATCCTCAAATACTCTCCCGTCAACCAGGCACCAGCTGTTTTCTGGCGCCGTTGCCGGGGACTTGGAGGCTATTGGAAAGGGGAGTCTCTCAGTTCCAATCTCTTTACTTTGTTTTTTGTCTTGTTTTAGTTTTGTTTTGCTTGCTGTTAAAAATCAAAAACCCAAAAAAATTAAATTCCTGCATCTAGTTTACTATTTCGGTTGTTACTTGCTTGTTGCCATGTCTAGTTCCGCTCCTAATATCATGTCTCCTGAGGAAGAGGTTTTCACTTTTAAGCAAGGAAGTGGGGAGAGTTTTGGTGATGCTTGGTCTAGAATTTCTGAATCCTATGTTAAAACTGAACCTAAAATGGCTTTGAGTCTGTTTCTTAGTAGTTTCTATTTTGGGTTGCTTCTTTGTTATAGATATGCTCTAGATGCTGTAGTTGGGGGAGATTTCCTTCGTTATGATGGGGATCAAGCTTTCAATGCCATAAAAAAATTAATTGCAGCATCTGCCTCTTCAAATAAAAAAATAGAATCTGCTTTTGAGAACATTCATTCAAGACTAGAATCACTTGAGTCAGAGTTGGCTAGTTTTAAAGAAACTTTTAAACTTTTTGAAAGTGTCCCTATGCCATTCGAACCTTCTGGATGGGTTCCTTCACTAAAAATTTCAATTGATGGGACAATTTTCTATGTGATATTAAATCTGAATTTTGCTTGATGCCTAAGAGGATTTATGACTCCCTGAATTTATATGAACTCTCAAAAAGTGAAACTTTTGTAACTCTAGCTGATAATTCAATCAAGTTATCTTTTGGGACTACTCAAGGAGTTGTTACTAAAATAAAGGGAGTATTTACACCTACTGATTATCATGTCATTGAATGTGTAGGAAATGGGAGCATCACACTTGGAAGAGGATTATTGAGGCAATTGGGAGCTGTCATTGACATGGGTGAAGCTACTCTGAAATTTAAACCTCCATATTGTTTGCATCATTTTCCTAATGCCCCTAAAGCCAAGGCTAAGAAAAAGAATAAGAGGTCTAAAGGTAACACTATTGGTACCTCTGGTCTTAACAATACTTGATGCATCTCTTCATGCCTAGCTCAAAGGCATTAAAGAAAAGCACTTCTGGGAGATAACCCATGTTTTTATTTGCTGTTTTATTTTTGTTTTCTTGAGTCAAGGATGCTTGTTTACCTCTGTAGCAACTCCTTTGTATCTTTTATTTGCTGTTTTGTTGTGCCAAGGAGAGTTACTAATGCAAAGTTGGTTTTATTTTCGGGACTGCATTGGGACAGATTGCTGTTCGTCACCGTTTAATTCAGTAGAAAATCAGAAAAAATCGAAAAATGCTGAAACTTTTTGTGCATGTTCCTGATGATGTTACGCAACTTTCATTATTTCAAAAGTTTTCATCTGAGCATCGTAAGTGCCTCGAAAAAATTCGTCATTACAGACTGTTCTGGTTTGACAGATTCTGTCTTTTATTTTGCATTCTCTCTTTTACAAGTTTTTAAGTGGTTTCTTTTCGTGTAAAAGTGCCCACTTGAGCCTAGTAACAGTGGCTAATGTTTAAAATAGTTGGCTTGTGAGTTTTGTCTTTGCTAGAACTTTGAAGTATTATCTTTTAGTGCACTAACCTGCTAATGAGAAAAGCTGTTAAGTTTTGGTGTGAAGGAAGTTTTCAAGTGTTGATAGAGGAGAATGATATTACATGATCAAGAAGAGTGAAGAGCTTAAGCTTGGGGAGGCTTACCTCCCCAGCATATTTCAAGAAGACTCAAGCATCTAAGCTTGGGGATGCCCAAGGCATCCCCTTCTTCATCTACAAATTATCAGGTCATCTCTAATGGTGCTATATTTTTATTGCTTCATGCTAGTGTACTCTTCCTTGGAGCGTCAGTGTGTTTTTGTTTTCAGTTTGTTTTGTTTTGTTTGCTGTGCTATACTTGTTGGATCCTAGTATTCATGTTTGGGAGAGAGACACGCTCCACTTTTTCATTAGAATACTCTTGTGCTTCACTTATACTTGTTGAGTATTCCTGTCTAGTTGCTGTTATTGCTGTTAGCTCTCAGTTTTTCATGTATCTCTTGTTAGAGCTTCAGTTTCTTTTGAAGAAAGTACTCTCTTGCTTCACTTATATCTGTTTGGAGAGTTGTCAAATAAGTTGATTGGTGTTTGGTTGGACCAGAAAAATGCTATGCATGTGGTAGTGGTATAAAATGCTTACATGAATCTTTTTAGATCGTTGTCTTGAGTAATTTGATGCTTGCCAATTGTTTTGAGCTGTCAAGTAATTAATGTTTAAGCTTGTGCATCATGTAAGTAATGGCTATTAATGAAGAACTACTATAAGGATTTTCTGCTATAATAATCTGTTGCATAATTGGAAGTCCATAGTAGTCTAGATAATTTTTGGATGAAGGCTATGTGTTAACAAGGAAGACAGTGGGAGTCTATGGTTCGTCAAACCTTGTGTTTTATGTACACTCTTGCTATTCCAGTTGATAATGATGTTTGCTTATAATAACCTTGCTAGCCTAAACTCTGTACTAAGAGGGAATGCTTCTTGTACATCCAAAACCTTGAGCCAAATCCATGCCACCTGTGTCCACCATACCTACCTATTATGTGGTGTTTTCACCATTCCAAGTAAATTTCTTCATGTGCTATCTACTAACTACTCAAAACTGTTACATTTCCTTTTTGTGTCACTACTTGAAAAGCTCATAAGGACGTAGATAGGTGGTCTTTATTTCCTGGTTGATCAAATTTTACACACCTGGACTAGTGGCATATACATCCGCTTATCCAATAATTTTGCAAAAAGAGCTGGCAACGGGGTGCCCAGTCCCAATTAATTACAACTTTAACCAAACAATTCTCTTCACATCTTTTTGCCCCTGATTCGTCAGTCAAGCAATGTTCACAAGTGTGTAAACAAAAGAGAAGAGGGATGATCTGCCCGCTGGTAGAAATAACGTCCTTCATGGGAGCCGCTCTTGTAAAGTTTGATCAACTAGTGAAGTAGAGTATTGCCTATTTGCTGATTTGTTGACACCTGTATACACCATTACCTTACAAAACAATATTTTATGCTCTCTATATGCCTTCGGGAACTACAGCTCTAGCACATGATGTTAATCCCTGCTTCCCTCTGCGAAGGGCCATTCTTTTACTTTTATGTTGAGTCAGTTTTCCCACTTCTTTCTGTCTACTTAAGCAAACATCATTGTCAACTCCAGTATAACAGTTTTTACATAACTTTGTGTTTGGTTGATCATATTCTTTGCATTGACATTATCTATATGATATACATGTTGAAAGTTGAAGCAAAAGCTGAAGCTATTATCTTCCTTTGTGTTGATACAAACACTTTCATGTTGAGAATTATTGCTGCTGTGAGCTAACTATTATGTTAGACTATTATATCTCTAAATGTTTTATAGTATTATTCATGAAAGTTTGCACTTGTGTGATCACTTATGTTTACTCTTTATTTACTTGCTTGCAAACTATAGACCATTGGCTTGGATCACTTCATTCAGATCATGTGCATTACATTGTTATTTGATCAAAGATTGTGTTGGTAGCATGTCACTTCAAAAATTATCTGTTTTTATCGTTTACCTACTCGAGGACGAGCAGGAACTAAGCTTGGGGATGCTTGATACGTCTCAAACGTATCTATAATTTTTGATGTTCCATGCTGTATTATATCAATTGCTACATGTTTTGGTTACACTTTATATCATTTTTATGCATTTTCTGGGACTAACCTATTAACAAGATGCCACAGTGCCAGTTCCCTGTTTTCTGCTGTTTTTGGTTTCAGAAAATCTATTAAGGAAATATTCTCGGAATTGGACGAAACAAAAGACATCGTCAATAATATCACGAGGAGATCACGGAGTCCAAAGGGGAGTCGGAGCAGACCCACCAGGGGGCCACGCCACACTAGGGCGCGGCCCAGGGTGGGCCCGCGCCCCCCTATGGCGTGGTGGCCCCCCTCGGCCACCGACGCCGCCTCTTCGCCTATATATTCTCCGCGACGCGAAAACCCTATTACGGTCGATCATATTCCACGAAAAGTTCCGTCGCGGCCGTCATCGTCAATCTCAGATCGGAGGAGTTCTGAAGCTCTTCCCGGCACCCTGCCGGAGGGGAGATCATCACCGGAGGGCTCTACATCACCATGCCTGCCTCCGGAGTGATGCGTGAGTAGTCCACCCCTGGACTACGGGTCCATAGCAGTAGCTAGATGGTTGTCTCTCTACCTTGTGCCTCCATGTTTAGATCTTGTGAGCTGCCTAACATGATCAAGATCATCTTATTGTAATGCTAGATGTTGTGTTTGCTGGGATCCGATGAATATTGATACCATGTTTATTCAAGTTGTTTATCTATGTGCTCTTGATCTTGCATGCTCTCCGTTGCTAGTAGATGCTTTGGCCAAGTAGATGCTTGTGACTCCAAGAGGGGGTATTTATGCTCGATAGTGGGTTCAGTCTCTAGATATCTGGATCAGTGACAGAAAGGTCTAAGATGGTAGATGTGCTGTTGCTACTAGGGATAAAACATTGGTGCAGTGTCCAAGGGCACTTGTATTGATTACATTACACACTTTACTTCATGCAATAATCTGTTGTTAGCAACTTAATACTGAATGGATGCGGATGCTGCCTTGAAGGTGGATTATTTAGGCATAGATGCGGTTGGAATAACGGTCTATGTACTTTGTTGTAATGCCCAACTAGATTTCATAGTAGACATCTTGGCATGTATTGCATTGTTATGCCCTCTCTATTTGTCAATTGCCCAGCTGTAATTTGTTTACCCAACATGCTAGTTATCTGTTCTGAGAGAGACACCACTAGTGAACTGTGGACCCTGGTCCAATTTCCTCATACTGTTTACACAACCTGCTGCAATCATCTGTTTCCTGTTACTTGCTGTTTTTCCTGCTGTTTTCCACACCATACGTTTAACTCTTTGTTTCTGCAAGACCGGAGAGATTGACAACCTCTCTGTTTCGTGTTGGGCAAAGTTCTGGTTTGTGTCTGTGCAGATTCCACGTTGGTGCAAGCTCCCTAGCGCCAGGGGGAGTCAACATCAACAACCTTCCGATAGATCGTCAAGTCCTACTGGATTGATAACCTTGGGTAGATTATTCAAGGGAAAACTTCTGCTGTCTACATCATAACCTTCCTCTTGGGGTTCACCAACACGTAGCCATCAAGCTGTTTTCTGGCGCCGTTGCCGGGGAAGTACTCATCATCACCGTCATCATCATCCTCAAATACTCTCCCGTCAACCAGGCACCACGAAGCAGGGGCGCTCGTCTCAGGCGCCGGTCGCGCAGATTGGAGCTGCGCCTGGCAACGGGGCCCTACGAGCGGTGGGATACGTCGGCAAGGAGGAGCAGGGCAAGGCGGAGGGACGGGCGGCACCACGTTCACTGGCGGCGGCGCCCTTGAGACACCAGCGACGGCGCCCTGCTGCCGAGCGCGAGCGGCGCATCTGAGCCCGTCTGGGCCCGATCTGGGCTCATCGGGCCACTCGGCCAGGGCGTGGTTTGGGGCTCTGCCGCTGCTCGGCGGGCCTAGACCGACGCAGGTGGTGGCGCCCCTGCCTCGCGGTAGAGAGGTTCGAGGTGGGGTTCGCGAGGAGACGAATGGCGCCACCGTCGGGTGGTCGTTGCATCCTCCTGTTGAAGGTCGGCACGGCGTGCTGTGGCAGGTGGTGGTGTGAGGGGTCAGTGGCCGACGGGAGACGAATGGCGCCATCGATGGGCGTTACATCCTCCCGTCCGATGCGGGGAAGCGGAAGAAGGTTTGGCAGCACGTCGGTCTATCCTGGGTGATGCTTGAGGTGTCCGTCGCCCCCTCAACGGTGGCATGGTATGGCCTCTCGTCTGTGGTGTGCTCGCTGCTGGTTCTGTTTGGCCTGTATGGATTGTGGGGATGATGTTGGGCTGGGAGAAATCTCGTGCTATTGCGGACGACGACGACGGTTACGGGCGCCGTGACCTTCTTGAAGGCGTCGTCTTGGCCTTTTCATCCCCCTCCTGAGCAATTGGGGAAACCCCAGACCCAGCTTGATGGTTCAGGCAGCGGCGGCGCTACGGCGTCGTTACCTCCTTGGAGGCGTTGTTCGGGTTGCTCGAGGAGTCCTACGACAGTGCTTAGTGCCTTGGTTGGCCTCCACTTGGAGCGTGGGTCCCTAGGGCGCAATGTACGTACACTGATGCGGCATCTCTTTGACGACGCTCTCCTCAGGTCCAGACGGGTCCTGTTGTCCACTCGCCATTCTCTTCTTCTCGGCGTCAAGGGTGGGCTGTTCGTTGACACGTGTTGTCCTAGAGTTTGGGTTATTCTTCGAGCTGTCTTGCTTCGGTTGTGAAGCGGTCTTATGGCTCAGTGTCCCGACCTCTCGCCTTTCTTGGTAGGGTTTGGCAAGGCGTGCCTCGTTGTTGTCTATGTGGTTGTGCATTGTAAGCCGACTGGCATTGCTTGTATAGTTTTTGGGTCCGGTTTCCCTCATAAACTGGATCAACCTTCTATCTATTCATTGGATTTAGCAGTGATCCTGCTAACATTAAAAAAAAGAACATCCTCCGGGTACCACTATCGAGAGGGAACCTTCGCGAAGGGAACTCGCACGCGGAAACGAGACCAGAAAACGCCACGTGTTGACTACGTAGAGGAATCAAAATTCGAGATGGCACGCGCGCGCAGCGTCACGCGTGAAGTCCTCGCGTCCAAAACCGCTGGCGCGTTTCGTACGAAGACCCCGCGGCTGATTACAGCGTGTACGTAGCCGAGTCCCCCGCGGACGCGCATGTCCCTGACTCACTGGCCCGCATACGTCGCTCTTGGCCGCCGAGTACGAGCGAGCGAGCGAGGCCGCTGTGCAATGGCCAGATGTACAAAAATGCTTGCTAGTCATGTACGTCCTACAGTATGTACAAATTCAAGCATCTAAGTATGTACAGAAAACAAAAGATAGGAGGTATAGAAAATAGAGCACAATGTACAAATTATATAGAGAACAGTGTACAAACTGCATAGAAATGGAGTACAAATTACAATAAATACGATGTACAAATTATATAAAAATAGGAGTACATGACACATATAGGACAATGTACAAACTATATAGACAGAGAGTACAACCTATTTTCTAATGAAAGTACAAAACTATACAGACACAGGTTGTACAACTACACAGATACAAGTTGTACAGATGTACAACTAAACAGACACATGTTGCACAACTACACAGACATATGTTGTACAACTAACAGGTTGTACAACTACATAGACACATGTTGTACAACTAGACAGATACAAGTTGTACAACTAAACGGACACAGTTTGTACAACTAGAAAAACACAGGTTGTACAGACACAGGTTGTAAAACTATACAGGCACAGGTTGTACAACAACGTAGACACAGTTTGTACAGACACAGGTTGTACAACTGTACAGACACAGGTTGTACAACTATACATAATCGTAGTACAAAAAAAAGTTCGTTGAAACCTATCAACATGGGATCTAGTTTTGAAAATCTCGACACGAGTAGCTCAAAAGTGAAAACGGTTCGTAATTTGGATAAACGGTTCTCAAGATATTTCGTTTTCAAAATTCGGATTTGAAAAATAAAACACAAAAAGGGAAAACTGCATGTCCACGTACCTGCATGCCCTCCCTTTCTCTCCCATACTCCCCCACTTTCAATCTAATTGTGACACTTGGCAAACATGCAGACAACCAAAATTGGAACATGTGAGGAGAAACCGACACTTGTCACAATTAGAACGATAGTGGGGTTCCCTTTGCAAAGGGAACCATTTTTCTAGTGATTGATATCCGTAGCTTGTAGCATGTATATTTGACACACACACACAAAAACACAAATGTATATGGATAGTTCAGCATGCATGCACACGTACCAGGTTTACTGCGGAGAGGTCGAAGCTGGTGCGCGCGACTTGGTACTCCTCGCGGTGCCCGGCGGGTGGAGCTCTAGCTTGGGAGCATCACTGGTGGACGCCGTGCAGTTGATCTCCGAGAACAAAACCTCCGTCACGTTCCCGTCAGAGCCAGCGATCAAAGGTTTATAACCCGTGGACGCTCCACGCTTACTGTCGGTGATCGAGTAGCACACATCCACCATACGGAAGCCTGCCGCGGCACGGTTGGCGATCGCCATGATGTTGTCGACAGGGACGGCGGCGGAGACCACGCCGGCGTCGCAGACCGGCGCGGAGAAGACCACCATATGAACGTTGGGAAGGGCCAACCCGGCCCTGAGGCCGTAGGCGAGCCGCTCTTGACGTCGGCGAGGCCCGCGCCGCGTTGGGCAGATGTACCAGTTGCCGCGGGGGCTGGCGAACATCGCTCTCGGCTGGCCGTCCTCGCCGCGGTAGTAGGTGAAGATGGAGCCGTCGACGCCGGCGTATGACATCTCGCCACCTGCGGCTGCATGGCGAAAGCCGTGAACAGCTTTTGTCGTTCCACCTGACTCAACATGTAGCAGCAAATGCATGAGCTATAATAATTCAGTAGTAGTAGAATCGAAGAAATTTAACCATACGTGTTTAACACTAGATCATACGACTACTCATAGTAGGGTACCATATGTAGTATAATGCATTACATGCATGCAAAAAATTGATGTGTCAGCAAGATACAACTACAATATTTTCTTCAATACTATCTAGTAATTTGCCTCACAATCTCTCTTCAATAACTACTATGCCACGACAGCAAAATATTTATGAAACCATGTTAAGAGATTTGCATTGGCATATGCCTTAGAATGGTTACTTACATATGTAAATAGTATTATTCTAATTTGTTTTAAAATTTTGTAGAATGTAGATTATATTAAACCCAAGGAGTATATTTTTTGATGCATTCATAGTTACGAGCTTTAATTATCATGTATGGGCCATATTTCTGATGTTAAGAAAGATAATATGTGCGCAATAAAATTGTTTGTATAGAACTATAGATACATGAATGATTGCCATTTAAACATATATATATGCTCAAATATTATTGAAGATTAGAGGAAAAAAATATCATTCTTTTAAATTAAGAAAATATTATTCGGTAAAAAGAAAAGTAGATGCGAAACAATAGTACAAAAATTAGCCATGTATGGATTGAACAAAAGCATAACTAAACGAAATGAGATTGGTTAATTACGTAGGACAAATTGCTCGTAATTTGTAAAGAGCCCGCGACGATGATGGCAGAGTGGTTTTATTTGAGGAGAGTTGAATGCCGGCGATGACATGCACTAGGGACATGTCCATGGTGCTCAAGGCAGTGGCGATAGTGGCTTCTTTTAGGTGGTGAGAAGTGAAAACATACATCAGGGCCACCGCGATTTCAATTGCTCCATGGATAACCTACGGGCATGCACACGTGATGGTGAAGGAGAGGTTGACTAAAATGAATACTGCATATAAATTTGTTTATTTTTTTTAGAAATTATATTTATCTTCTTGTATTTAGAGAAACTAGATGTACATCAAACATGCATATAGGTTGAAGAAAAGATGTCATTTTTAGCATATAATTGGCATTTATTTTCTAACTATACAAGCATCATTTATTTATATGCAAACAAGGGCATATTTATTAAAAATATAAAAATAAAATAGGATTGCACAATCATAACTGTTTTGGTGCACGAGACCCGACAAGGGATGTTGCAACGATGTTCTACTGGTCTAACAAAATAACATTTGTTTACTACATTCAACCCATAGATGCAAGTAATAAGTCAAGTCACCAAGTGTTTCCACTCATCTAATGGTGACATTTGTTGCCATTAGATTATTAGATGCAAGTAATAAGTCAATATTTTGACCATTTCTACTCATCTGATGATATCATGTGCCATGACATCCCAAGTCAACATTCAAGTGTTTCTACCCATTTAACAATATATTTGTTGTGACAATTGACCGGTAAGTGCAAGTACATCAGATTTTGAAGTATTTCGATGAATCAAACGACATCAATTATCATGACTTCCCATCAGTAAGTGTAAATGTCACAAAAATAAAACATTATTGGGTAATATGACAAAGGGTGCCCCCTAGTTGTGATAGGCGTGGGCTAGCTCGCCACTGCCTAATTGTATGGTGTGGAAACTTAACAGATGAAAACTACATGGATTTACCTCTCGAGCTCATAATTGACATACGTGGGAGTATACTTTTGTTGTAAGTAGCGGAATCTTACGTGGTGAAATTATTTAGATCTACCTTTTCAACTCATGCCTTACATACGTGGGTGTAAATCCTGTAATAAAGAGTGAAATCTTGCAAGATGAAAACAATCTAGATCTATTTTTTGTGCCCATGCCTCCCGCGGGTAGGAGGATATTCTTGTAATACGGGACGAAATCTTATAAGACGAGAACTAGCTAGATCTATTTTTCAAGGCAACACTGCGCACACTTGGAAGGAGATATATGTGTTGTATGGTGTGGAAACATGCAAGACGAAAACTACATAAATCTACTCCCCGATCTCATACATGACACATATGGGAGATACCCTTGTTATAAGGAGCGGAATCTTACATGTTGAAAATTATCTAGATCTACTTTTTGAGCTGATGCCTCACATAAGTGGGACGATATCCCGTAATAAATGCTGAAATCTTGCAACATAAAAATATCTAGATCCACTTTTCGAGCCCATGCCGAGTATATTCTTGTAACACGGCACGAAATCGAAAATATGTTGTAATAAGGGCTGAAATCTTGCAAGGTGAAAACAATCTAGATCTACTTTTAGAGCCCATGAAGAGGATATTCTTGTAACACGGGACAAAATCTTACAAAATGGAAACTATCTATATCTATTTTTAAGGCATAACACTGCACACACTAGGAAGGAGATATATGTGTTGTATGGTTTAGAAACATACAAGATGAGAACTACATAAATCTAGTCCTCGATCTCATACATGGCACATATGGAGGGTACCCTTGTTGTAAGGAGTAGAATCTTACATGTTTGATATTACCTAGATCTACTTTTCGATCTGATGCCTCATATAAGTGGGACACTATCCCGTAATAAAGGCTAAAATCTTCCAACATGAAAATATATAGATCTACTTTTCGAGCCCATGCCAAGGATATTCTTGTAACACGGGACAAAATCGATGATATGTCGTAATAAAGGATGAAAACTTGCAAGATGAAAACAATATAGATCTACTTTCCGAGCCCATGCAGAGGATATTCTTGTAACATAGGACGAAATCTTACAAGATAAAACTAGCTAGATCGATTTTCAAGGCAAAATACTCGACAAACACTAGGAAGGATATATATGTGTTGTATAGTGTGTGGAAACTTGCAAGATGAAAATTACATAGATCTACTTCTTGATCTCACCCATGACACATATGGGAGGATACCCTTGTTCTAAGGAGTGGAATCTTACATGGTGAAATTATCTAGATCTACGTTTGAGCTCATGCCTCACATAAGTGCGAGGATATCTTGTAATAAAGGCTGAAATTTCCAAGATAAAAACAATCTAGATCTACTTTTTCGAGCTCATGCCTCACACGGGTAGGAGGATATTCTTCTAATACGGCACACAATTTTTCAAGATGAAAACTAGCTAGATCTATTTTTAGGCAACACTCTAGACACTTTTGGAAGGATATATATGTGTTGTATTGTGTGGAGACTTGCAAGACGAAAGCTACATAGATCTACTCCTTGATCTCATACATGACACATATGGGAGGATACCCTTGTTGTATGGAACGGAATCTTACATGGTGAAAATTATTTAGATCTACTTTTCGAACTCATTCCTCACATAAGTGGGAGAATGTCCCGTAATAAAGGGTTCAATCTTGCAAGATGAAAACAATCTAGATCTACTTTTTTAGCTAATAGACTGGTGTTCCATACCAGTGGGATCAAAACCCAGAAGTACTTGAGGAAAGAACGCCACTTTGCAACCTCTTCAGCCATCCTAGACGAACAACGATTTGCAAAAATAATTACAGAAAGCAATCTCTCTTAGCTTTTGGTTTATTTCTTTCTTAGATACCTGCCCTTTTATAGATGCCTGAAGAAAAGCTTGTACACACCAGGGTATTCCGATATTTGTGCATATTACCTCAAAGCTACTATACCGCCACTTGTTTTGCCACTCGTGCGGTCCACCTTTCGGACCACGTGTCTTGGTTCGTGGTATATTAACCCAAAACGGTGGTATACAATTACGGACCATGAGATCTCCTATTCATTTTCTAGGATCTTTAAATAGATACGCCGTATTTCAAACAATTGTGTATAATTACTGCCATTCAAGTGGGTTAGCAGTGTTTTTTTCCTTTGCTTAGAAAAATCTTTTCCTTTTCGGGCATTTACTTTTATGAATATACTTCAGATAGCAGTATTAAAAACGTTGTTGTGAATAAAAGATACACCGTAATCTGCAATAAATTCTGGTTCACGTCCACCGTCGAACTTTATGTTTCCACTACGTCACAACCGGAGCAAAGCACCTCGGAAGCACGTCACCTAATCCAAGATGACACAAGTCAACGTACCACCCACCCATTTAGCGCCAAGGAGTATGCCTTTGCATGAATACAAATGAATGGTGCTTGTATACTTAGAAAATAAATGCAAATTATATGATAAAATTGACATCATTTCTTCAACCTATATGCATTTTTGATGTACATCTAGTTTCTTTAAATACAAGACAATGAACATAATTTCTAAAAATATAAACAAAATATATGTAGTCTTCATTTTAGTTTACCTCTCCCTCACCATCACGGGCATGCCCGCAGGTTGTCCACAGAGCAATTGTAATCACGGTGGTTCTGATGTACGTTTTCACTTCTCAGCACATAAAAGAAGCCAGTATCACCACTCCCGCGAGCACCATGGACTTGCTAGCGCATGCCATCACCGGCATTCAACCTCTCCTCGAATCAAACCGCTCTTCCATCATCGTCGCAGGCTCTTTAAAAATTATGAGTAATTTCTCCTACAAAATTAACCAATCTCATTTCGTTTAGTTGTACCTTTTTTTTTCCAATGCATGCATGCCTAATTTTTGTACTATTGTTTCACATCTACTTTCTTTTTTAACAAACAGTCTTTCTTAATTTTAAACAATAATATTTGTTCATTTTGATTTTCAAAAATATTTGAGAATATATAAAATCACAAACATTTATGTATCTCTAGTTCTATACAAACAATTTTATTGCGCGTATATTATCTTTCTTAACAGCAGAAATATGGCACATTCATTATAATTAATGCTCGTAACAATTAGGATACTCCCTGGGTTTTAATATAGTCCACATTCTAGAAATTTTTAACAATTAGGATAATACTACTTTATATATGTATGTAACCATTCTAAGGCATATGCCAATGCAAATCTCTTAGCACGGTTTTATAAGTATTTTGCTCAAGTGACATAGTACTTATTGAATAGAGAATGTGAGGTTGTATCCCTAATGCTTGTATCTTGGCACGATATTATAGGCAAATTATTGGAGTGGCACTATATTTAATGAAGAAAAATATTGTAGCCGTGTATTTTATATAACATACATCTCTTGCACAAGATCATAGTACTACTCATAGTGGGGGAGGAAGGAAAAGGAGTACAAGAGGGGCAATTAAGAAATCGTCCTATATTGAGATGAGTATTGAGGACAGTCGGTGAATGACGAGCCACTTTAGTAAGCAAAGACAAATTTCTTCCGGGTATACTTTCCCTTCAAACGACAATCTTCTTTTTAACTTTAAGCAATAATTTTTAATTACTATGGTCTGTTTTGATCCGTAGTAATATTATTTGAGAATTATACATCTTTTTTGAATGGTGAGTCTTTCTGCATGTATACAAAGAAGTTATTGACATATATTATATGTTTTCTTGATAGGAGAAATACGGGCCATTAATACAAAGATGAAAATTATGGACATGTACAAAATAAGATATAAATAACTATGAAAAATTTAATTCATCTAGATGATACCCTGTGAGCTGTTGCGGTAATATGTTTGTCAAATCTCTAATGAATTTTATAAACAAATGCTCAAAAGAAAATACTGAAATAAGAGCTAAAAAGAGAATCTCCTTTTGAATACCTTATGCATACCTAGAAGTTTGGGGTATGTCAAAATGAGACAACCATGGTAACATTTGACTGAATGTAGTGTCACCAATCTACTTCTTCTAGGAATAATGAAGAACTATACTCAAATCAAAAGATAGATCTCTGGAAAATAAGATGTTACTCTAAACTATAAAAGAGGGGGTATTGCCTTAAGTTGAGCAAGATACTTGTTTATTTCTTCCTACCAAGATAGTGTACACTCAATCAACCTTTAATAGCAACTTACGTTAATTCACATCGTTACTCTTAAGTATAATATGTCAACATATTTGTACAATTACACATGAAGAGATAAAACAGAAATATACTTTATAAACTTACTACAACGCAATTGCGTGAGCTGCTGCATACGAAAGTAGTCTGACATCCTGCAGCAATGCCATTCCGTGAGAATCATCTCATGGTACCTCCATGTTGCTCCACTCCATTTGTTGCTGCAAATAAAAACACATAAGCATCACCCGGTTAAAATATTCTAAAGGTCATCTTGTGCCAGAATATAGTTGTGCTCTCTTCTTCAGAATCTGATTGTCTAGCATATTGGAAGGATGGATTCTCAACAGTTTTTTTACTTGATTCTCAATAGTTGTATCGCGGGAAAGAACTTGTGACTGATGGAGTTGCTAAACATGCTTCCAAAACGCAGAGCCTTCATGTGCAAATATCTTAATTTACCCTGTTGAGGCACCTCCTAGTATATATGGAACAACAAAATAGCATTAATTGTTCTCCATCGTAGATGAGATAAAAAACTATATTATTTGTACAACACAGTATAGAACTTAAAATAAATACTTTTATATACCATAGGTTTACTTTGTGTATCCAAAAATTGCTTATAGCTGAGATACACCCCCCCCCCCCCCCCCACAAACATCTTTTATGGGCATATAATATATATTTTTCTTGATAAGGGAAATATGATCCGTGAACACATCCAAAATAAGATATAAAAAGTATGATAAATGAATTCAAATAGACATGAGAATGTTTAGGTCATGAATCTCTAAAGAATTGCTTTAAAAAAATGCTAAAACATAGTACACAAATAAGAGCTCAAAAGATATATTTTTTAAATATTGTGTGTCATTCCACAGCGATTACCATGGAAATTTGGGGTAAGTATAAATGATGTAACACAATACCAAATAATGCCTCGCGGACGCTCGCCACACAGCAAGATGCCATACATGATGCGTAGCACATGGTGGTACCCCTTTTCTTCTCCGTCGATTATCATTGCGAGTCGACCGTCAAGGGAAAGGGAGCTCGCTCATCTGGATCTAGGATCAGATCTGGGTACTCTAGAGGGGAATTTGTGGGGAATAGGGCGAAGGAGGGAAGGAGGTGGGGGAGATCTGAATCTGATAGCCCTGGCGGCGGTTGAGAGGGTGATGAGAGACGCGACTAGGGTTAGTTTTATATGGGAAGGGTAGTGAGCGCTCTCTTTCGATGGGCCACAAAAATTCTAAGGTTTGGTGGTAAGAAGTGGCGTGTGGCGCTATCTTTTGGCGGCCCACGAAAATATCACTACATATGGGAGGGTATATGTGATTGAAGGCCCATGAAAAAATCCATGACAGTTCATATATCGTAACTTGTGATGCCACATAGCATACACCAATGATAGCCATAGACCATAATGAGTAAGTGAAAAGACATCTCCACCCCTCGGTGGTTCTGTGTAAATGAAAAGTGAATAAATGACTAACCATATTATTGATATATATATAATATATATATGCAACATTAGTTCACAATGTTGGAGAACATATGGGTTAGAGGACCCCATACAAAAAGAGAGAAGAAATACGACTTCTTTATATTCCATACAATGTATCTTGCTTTGATTGGTAGGGAAGTTGCACTATCAAGAGGGGTAAAGAATGAAACTGAGGGTGGATATCATTTTCTACACTTACTACCATATCCGCACATCCAGGTTTCTGAAAATCACATCACAAAATTGCCAAAATTCTCCATATATGCTCCAGTCTTGAAATCGCACCGACCGGGAGTCGGATCTGGAGGTTCCTTATTAAACCTCCAGGCTGCATAGAATCCGGCTAATATTCCAGGAATTATCCGGGACAAACCAATAACAACTAGTTCAACCGGATAGCTCTTCGGAATGTTTCCCACAATCTGGGTGGTCCGGTAGAGTCAAGGGATTTTGCCGAAAAATAGAGTTTTTTTTGAATGATTACTGCAGGGGAGCCCCCCCCCCCCCCCCCCCCCCCCAAGTTCTTTATTAGAGAACAAAAAAATTGTACCAGCTATTTAGGCTTTGACCTAACTGATTTAGTACCTTAGGTTTTGGTTGTTTGGTCAAACCATGCTGGGTATAGGGTTATTTGGCTGGTTTTCAGCCAAACTACCCTAGTACATCAGTTCTCATATAACTTCATCAAAGGATGGTTATTTTGTTACAAGGTTGTTGAGGCATGTACATTTTTGTGTGAATCTTAGTTCATCCAATCCAGCACACCAAGAATAAGAACTAGATTTAGGGTGCGCCTTGGTGCACGACCCCCCGAACCCTGTTTTAACGACACCCATACACGATGCTAATAATCAATGGGTATAAATAGTTATATCCATTTGTAAAATCCAGGAGAAAATAAGAGAAATAATAAACAGATAACAGATTCATGTAACAAAACCCGTACCTCTTCAAAAAGTATAACCTCACGGGCGCAAAACCCTTTAAAACCCCTAAACCCTAAGAACCGAGCAAACACGAAAACATACAATATTTTTCTATCGGTTAAACGTGGGAAGAAACGGTCGAATGCGTTTGAACCATGGAAGTTGACAACACGTGGTAAAAACTAAACCGTCGCACGTCATAGATTGACCGTGGGAGGTAAACTCCTCGGTTTCCACGCATGCAGTAGAGATGGGACGTAGTGGTCGTAGGGCGAGCATGTTTAGTGGGAGAGTGACGACGTGGGGATGAGTTAACTCCTCGGCTCCTCCGCAATCGCCACCTATCTCCTCTGATTAAATAGAGGGGCAACCAAACGCACCTTCACCTAGTGCCCCCCTGACCGCCTGCCTGACCGCCTTCCATCTCTAGCTAGTGCATCGATCGCCACCTGCTCCTCCTTCCCCAACAATGGCTGCACGGGAGACGCGCTCTGCTTCCAAGTGATTTCTTACTTCATACTCTACTTTCACTTCTTTACATCCGTTTTAATCGATCTGCTTGCAACTATGTATGTACATGCCCGGTGAATCGGAGCCGACGTCAGAGACTGAGGTGGTCGCCTCACTGAGAATGAGGAACCTCGATATTGCAGATAAGCTAGTTGCGGCCCTCAAGCTCGCCAGCAGGAACCTCGACCAGGCAATTGAGGCCCGAGAACTGTTGTTCAAGACGCAGAACACGGCAATGAAACAGGATGAAGAAATGAAGAAGATGATTGCCAGCAACTATGATCTGTCGAAGAAGGTTTTGGACCTCGAGATCAAGCTCGGGATCGAGCGCAATAAAGTATTGGTCCTGCAAAATGAAGCTTTGACCCACGAACAGGAGAGCCTCGACAACCAGATCGAAATGGCCAAACGCGAGTGGACTTCTTAGGTCGTCCAGGGCCATATTTCATGTTTTACAAACTTCCAAGTTTACTATATGAAATGCTATCCGTTTGTGTTTTTGACCATGTTAATGATTTGAATGTGAACATTTTGTTGATTGTACGAAGTGTGAAACTGTCTGCGATGAAATATTCTATATTGTACTATGATCCATCTGATATATTATATCCACGGTCAACAAAACGCATCTGACACAAATCAAAGAAACCACCGTGCGCTCCTCACATAAAGCTTTGTGGACTTGACACGAACCACATCGATGTCTCCCTATCCATTCGGACGGCTTACCACGCAATACATAGAAAATAAGAAATTCATGCACGCACGGATCTTGTCGTTACAGGAACATACCAAAAAATAACAAAAAAGGTTGGACCATCAATATGACTTCCAACCGTTAGTCGCGAAATTATACCATAAAGGACCTCTTCCGGGAAAATGCACCGTTCTCGAGATACGTGCCATCAATAATTTCTGGACATGATTCCCTCACATTTTGAATTACCATACCAACAATAAATTCTAAAATCTCGAAGTGTTCATACGACTCAACCCTTAAGCTGTTCACACACGTCTACAGCAGCTATATAATGTACATACCACGCCGAAACGACCGCACTGTCGAAACGCCTGGAAAAACACATAGCCAAATCCTCTCTCCCTTCCATTCCCTCTCTTCCTTAAATTCCAATGGCGCGAACCGAAAACTCCCGACTCTACCACTATGAGGAGCAAGACATGTACTTCACGGTGACATTCACTCGCCGTGCAGCAAGAGTGGAGAAGTGGATCCGTCGCGGCAAGGAGATGTTCCTCGACAACGCACCGGTAAAGTGTGTTGGCCTGGACTGCGAGTACACCACCGGTCCGAAATATGTCAGGCAGAAGAATCTCCCAGCCGAGAAGCAGCGACACGCCGTTGTCCTTCAACTGTCGGTGGCGTACGAAAATTTGGTCTTCCAGATAAGCAAGGCCAATGGAGTACCGGATCTCCTAAGGGAATTTCTCAAGGACAAGGAAATCATCTTCTGCGGCGCGGCCATCAACAATGATGTGCGTATGCTGCAATCCTACGGGATTGTAATTCCCAACACGCGTGACCTCCAGTCGGCGATCCGGAACCCAACGACCAATTTTCCTCCGGGTCTCTATGATCTTGCCAATTTTTATATTGGGACAACATTTCGAAGAAGAATACCAAGATAGCGTCCATCAGACAAGAAGACTGGGAGGAAGTTCCACTGAACGTCGAACAAATAAGGTATGCTGCTCTAGATGCTCGCCTAGGGTTTGAGATTGCTAGAAAGTATTGGAAATTAGTTGGGTATAATAGTCCTCAAGATCGTCTCAATGTAGTTTGACCAACTTAGTAACCATGAGCATCTCATATCAGCGGAAGCTTGCCGCCAGATCACATGCACTTCAAATTTGTTGTGTGTGTATTTCGAGGGGTTGATAATTTCTGGATCTTTCTCAGTTTTGTGTGCATGTTTATGTACTGATGGTCTTCCATTTGAATGATAAGCATGCATGGAAAGTGTCTTTTACCCAACTGCCAAGTAATCCCATCTGCAAAAAACAACCGAGCTATTACGTCGATTATGTACCGCATTACCCAACCAAAAACGACATCAACGACGCGAGCAGTTACCCTTAGCGAACACGTTTCTTCTTTCACAACGACAGGGAACACCCGCCGGCTTAAGAACGCGGACGTCATGAGGATCTTGTTTCCTTCCTGAATCGTACACAGAGATTTAAAGATAGAGGCAAAGAGTAGGAAATGTTTGGTTGACTTTAACAAAACATCCTGACTTAATTAAAACGGGGCAAAAGCTTTGCCTTTTATATTGATAAAGAAGGAGCAAACATGGGACCAGGAGTAGGCCAAAATAAAAAGGTTACATGGTAAAGAAAAACTAAATCAGGCGATAATTTCGGCAAGTGCTTTGGCCCCCGGCAGGGTCCCATTCTTCCCCTCGCTCTTGATACGCTGGATGAGGATGGTGGGCATCAAAATTTGTTGTTGGCCGTGATAAACATGGAAAAAATAGTAGTCTTATAGCGTGCCTACGCGTGTCTCAAATCCATCGGTTAAGAACCATCTACTCCATGTAACATACTAACCGAGTAGATACTTACTGAGGAAGGAACTTCCCTCCAAGGCTTCACAAGGAAGGAACGGCCTACCAGGTTTCCAAGCTAAACGGTCTGGGATTAACCAACCCACGACGGAACCTACACGGTAATTAATACGACCAGAAACCGGCATAATATCCCAACCCTCCACATCGGCCGGGAGGGCCTCGCCGGCTCCTGTAGTCGGGTTCAACAATGAACGGTTTCAGGTCACGTGTTTGCACCTTGTGTCATGCCTCTGGTGCAAGTACGTACTCGGTCTGCATGTGCACCTATTTGTTTGCAATCATTTCCTTGGAACAACTTAAAAAGGCATCATCCCTATGTTGCGAGTACTGTATATGAATGAGTTGGTAGAAAAGAACACGTACATTTTGTATGTACTACAGTATTGTTCACGAACTGTGTATAGGTCTCTGTACACAAGTTTTCCCGTATTTGTTGTGCATGCAATTTGGACGTGACAGTACTTCCGCATGTGGTAGTACACGATGATCGTGGAAGTTTCTGGGCTAATTTGATCGTGTAGAAATAGAGAGACCATGTAACGTACGGAGAAGCAAAGCTAGTCAACAACACCACCACTGAGCGACCAGCCCATCATCACAGCCGAAACCGTGTAATAAATCAAACCTGTAACAACAGCCGAAACAACCGTTTGACAAGACAATACAGAACTCTGACGTGTTATGATAGGCATAGACTTACTCCTATAGTCCACTCGGTCTGACCATGCTACGACAGCTCAATCAATTGCGTGCTACGATGAGGCTATACACCCTAGGACATGCGAAGACTTTTTCCATAGAACCGGCCGTACCGGATTAATCGGTCTGGCTTAATATACTGACATCCTTTTCTTCCGTGCAAAGCCTTCATTCGTACTGTAAAAGCGAGCCAAAAGCGAGATGCCATTAAGAAGATAAGAAAGTTTCGGAAGTGTTTGACGAGCCGGCCGCCGCTTTGTTTAATGCAGGCCGCCGTTTCGTGATGTATTTTAAAGTCCAACGGGGAGCCGGCAACGCACACCAACCAGGATAACTCAGCACAGGAACGACAGAACAAAGAGCCAAAAAGTGGAGAAAAACCACTCGTGTCAGAGATAATCGTGAATAAACGACGACATGGAAGAAAAAAAAGTCATAAGAGGTCATCAAACAGGTATAAAAAACACACAAAAGGCCAAACATCAAAACCCGATCTGCTAAAAAAATGCTTGCAACCGATGAACAAACAGACATGGAAATATGAAAACACAAACTGGGCAACCAAAGATTACACCACGAGATCTTATCAGACACACGACTGAATCTTCCCGTCACAGGTGACCGGGCGGTGCATTAAGACGGACAAGCCAATATACGGCCTACTAACCTGCCGTGCCGGCTTAATCGGTCCGACTTAATAAACTGATATCCTCTTCTTCCGTGCAAGACCCTTCCTTCGTCGGACTGTTCATACGTGGACATAAATTCTCTCCAACAAAAATCCAATGGTACAGTCGGACGAGCAGAGAGGGATTTAAAGCCAGGAATAAATGCTCGCATGATCCAAGTACTGTTCATGCACGGTCGCACCCTGTCTGATAAAAAATGGCTTTGGCGTGCCACACGACCAGAACGTTCATGCTAAAAAAACAAGAGCACCGTGACGCCTCGCACGTGTCTACGAAACCAAGCACATCAGCATCGCGTACGCCAAACGCTATTTATGCCGAATCCAGAGATCCTAGGGAAAATCGAAGCTGCAACACACATGCGATCCAAGTCTAAACGTATAACCCCCCCCCCCCCCCCCCAGCACAGTGTGCACGGAAACACAATAATAAACGACAGCTACGTCGGTAACCACTTGGAACCATCTCCGTCTTAGTACACCGTCAGATCACACCGGCTCACTGGAGTCGGCATGACAAGGTCCCTGATCCTCGATCTATATGGGTGTCAGTTAGACCTGACGGCACACGAATAGACAACGGTTTAAAGCCATGGAAAACTGTTGTGTTGAACAACGATGCATCATCAGAAGACTGTTCATAGACGGTTGCACGCCCGCCGGATCACAGAGCGCGTGTACATCCTTGTAGAACCAGCCTCACCGTGCTGCGCAACCATATAGTTTATGCACGGAAACTCGAACATGCTGATAACCCCCAAGAGCAGGGGATCACTGTAGCACCTCTCAATGTGGAAGTAAGGTATCGATCCGCAGGAGCAAGAAGGAAAAGTTATCTATTCCCTACAACTAAAGTGTCACAAGTTTTAGTTGATTATGCACTAAACAAGTTTAAAGAACAAGGTGGTTGATTTAATGGATGAAGTTTAACGTAACAAAACAAGAATGTGAAAGTGTCCCAATCCTCTTCAATGCAAGAGTACAAGACAAAGGTTTTCTCTTATAGGAACAATGGACATGGGTTCATGGGTTCACTTAATCCTCTCTCTCCCTCTCATCTATGGTGATTATCATGTTATAGATAAAGTACACACAATTGTCATGTTTTAATGGTAGCTTTTATGACGGCTATATGTCCTAAAACACATAGTTGAAAGAAGTACTCATTTGTGTTGCTACGTCACCCTCGTAAGGCTAGCGTGGTTGTTGTCACTCCCACATCATACTCTTCCTTTTTACCCCCAGATAAAGGATGTTGGGCTGTATTTCGCATGTCACTCAATACATATGCCGTGTCACATCGGCCATCCCGTACCTACATACATCATACTTCATAATGGACAATATTCTAAACACTAGTGCAATGATTCAGAATTCGTGTGCATGACCACATCTCTCTCATCTATCCACACTTGGTGGTGTCAATCACCTCATGACAAGGATAAACAAGGCATTATGCATAAATCAAACCATCACATGCATCATAGAATATCTCCAAAGTATGACAAATCCTAAAAGTTCCAACACAGCAGTAAATGCATAACAAATCATCTCATACCACAATATCCACCATAGGAATTACATAGATGACCATAATCATGTTCAGCAGCTCATACGGTAATAATTAGTGAAGCTCAAAGAGAGGAGAGATACATAAGTTACCATCACAAACCCAAGTGCAGGGGGTGGACTACTCCCCCTTCATCATGGAGACGGTGGAGAAGTCGTTGGAGAAGATGGAGACCACCCCGCAGCGCCCCGCCGGAGTTTCCCCCCTCCAATCTGCAGCTCCAGGTCTCTGTTTCGTGGTTTCTGTGTTTCGGCGGCGCTGCCTCCAGAGAACGTCGGGGGGCTATTTTTATAGGCGTTTTTAGGTCAAGACTATGTCGGTGGAGCAAAGATCGACGGCCACGGAGCTCCAAGGGGGAAAAGAGGTGGGCCCACGCGGTCAGGTACAGGAGGCCGCGTGGGACCCTCTATCTTCCAGCCTGTTGGGCTTCTGGTCTTCAATTTGAGCCTATTGCGTTCGTCTCGAAAATTCTGAACCGTGCTCTTTGGCCTTTCCCTTTTTGGAGTCCCGAAGCTCCCGGAAAGTTTGAAACACTAAAAAAGACGTTTTCTGTAAAACAGGGTTAATTCCAAATAAATGGGAAAACTATGAAATATTCCCAAAATCATTATAAAACATTGATATAACCCTTATATGATGCAAATATGATTGGAATTGAAGTAAAATAATGCAAAGTTCATGTATGCATTTTACATGCATCACATGCCTACATTACCAAGCACGTCATCATATCGTGTACATAAAATGCCGACTCCACCGATCCGGCTTATGGAGACGCGAGCTAGAACCGCCGGTACACGAGCAGACAGCGATTTAAAGCAACCAATAAATGCTGTGTTTTACCAGCGACGCAACACCAGAAACTGTTCACAGGCGGTTACACGCCCGCCGCGTTACACAGGGTGTGTACGTCCAGGTAAAACACGGGCTGCCGTGACACGTGACCATACCGTCTACGCATGGAAACATAAGCATCATGACCAGCGAACGTAGACACATAGCCAAGGGCGTCATCATCCCATACATGACGTAGGGTTCCTGTAGTCGGTTTCAACAGCGTATAGTGACGTATTGTTCATGGAGTCGGTTCCAATGTGTTTGGCTAAAAATGAGTTCTCATCCTGTTCCTGATGAACAGCTCCAGTCTCAACCTCGCCAACTCCAACGACGGGGCCATCCAGTCGGGCAGACACAGTAACTAAAACCTCAACGGACAAGTTTTTATTGCACGAAGAGAAGAAAACAGATCCACGGCGAAGGATCAAGATATGTTGTTGCTACCAAGGGTAAGAGCTCGTCTCAGCAGCAAACCAGCTAAAGAGAGCGACACACATCCATGGTAAAGACAACACAACCCGCAGCTGAATAACAGACCAACGCGTGCCTCCAGTCGCCATGCATCCTTTGGTTACGACAGTTCACGGACGAGGAGTGTGTTCCATCGAACCACTTCGTACGATGTGGCAGTATGTCGGTCTCGATGCATGACGTCAGAATGGTCTAGAAACCTTCACCTTATTCTGGATTATGGACTGATTATGCCGACTCCAGGGATTTGACGTGCATGGCCGACTCTTTCTGATCTCGCCGACTCCCTCTAGTCGGCATGAGTTTTCTAGCCGACTCAACTGCTAGACTCGGCAGACATGAAGTCTTCCAACGTGTTGAGCCTGCGTTGTGGTACCTTCAATCGTGAAACCAAAATCTACGACAACATTGATATTTGGATTTCTCATAAGTCAGGCAGAAAAAGATTAGCTTGACGGTAAACTGAAGACCGACACAATCTCGATTTGAATAACAGCCGACACCCAGCAAAATATTATTCATCCACATTACTTTACTAATTGATATTCGTAGGAGGGGACAACTAAACCCTTTTTACGTTTTTTAGATCGTCGAATCCCTTTGTACTTATCCCTTTCCAATCAAATACTATTTTTATTGGACCAAGTTTTATTCTGTTCGATTGATTGTATCTCAAAACACACACTGCTTAAAATACCTTCTCTTTCAATTCAAAAGAGATAACAGAACCCAACACGAAACTAACCCAGAGAAGCATATATAGGAACCTTACACTCTCGGCAAGAACACTAAAATACAAAAACAAAAAATCTAACAACCAATAATATTGTTACGCGTGTATAGAGGTGACTCCACGTACCCGACGATCATGCGAAATACCCAGTGTAGCCCGACGTAGTGTATAAAATACGCAGCGGCAACACATAAAAGGGAAACACAGTTTAAAGTCAGCTTCAGGATTCACCGAGCAGTGAGACAAAAAAGCATCGCCGAGCAGTGAAATGGAGAAGGTCATTCCTGTCGACTCCCGGGAATCGGCCAGTACAAACATTTTCTGTTCAGTGAGACGGACAAGGTCATTCCGGTCCAAAATATAGCAAAATATCATTCATCCACATTATTTTATTAATCGATATTCATAGGAGGGGATTACTAAACCCTTTTTGTGTTTTTTTAGATCTTCGAATCCCTTTGTACTTATCCCTTTCCAATCAAATTCTACTTTTTTATTGGACCCAGTTTTATTATCCAATGGATTGTATCTCAAAAATTCAACATTTTTATTGGGCCCAGTTTTATTCTCTTCGATGGATTGTATCTCAAAACACACAGTGCTTAAATACCTTCTCTTTCTATTGAAAAGAGATAACAGGACCCAACACGAAACTAACCCAGAGAAGCATATATAGGAACCTTACACTCTCGGCAAGAAAAAAATGAAAATAAATCTAACAGCCAATAATATTGTTACGGAGAAGGTCAGTCGTGCCGACTCCTTTGAGTCGGCGAATCGCCGAGCAGTGAGACAGAGAAGGTCATTCCGGTCGACTCCCGGGACTCGGCCAGACCAAACAACTTCTGAGTTTTATTGTTTCGTGCTTGCCGTATGCCGTCGAGTGGGAAGCCGACGCCGACGCCTGATCAATGACGTCTTCTGCCCGCTACGCCAACTTGACTGTAAGATAACACCACCCTCTCTCTTCATTGACTATAAAACTAAGAAGAAAAGAACATAAATCTAACAACCAACATCGTTACATATGTACACACACGCCTTCAATTTAGCCGGTGCCGATATAACTTTCTGTTCACCACTACTGTTTTAAAGAGTGATCTTGTAGCATTCTTCAACGTAGTCCATGGCGAAGCAACTTACACAGACAGAAAATACATACACCAACGAAAACGAATACATCGCTTCATGATACGCATTGGATTTCAGTGTCTTCTTGCACGGTGTAACCAAAATAAGATACCTATCGTGGAATTTTATCAATAATCCGTAAGCCGACGACCTACGAACAAACAAACCAACCAACAAAAAAGAAACACATAAACAAAGACCCGATAACTAATAGAAAAATACGGTAAGAAAGCCAAACCTAAATACGGTAACAAAGACACTTATTTCAGCACTCGGTGCACATTAAAAAGAAGAAAGTCACCCGGCCGACTCTAGGGAGTCGACGGGGTCGATGCATAGTAAAACGGATAAGGCCAGCCCAACCGACTCCAGGGAGTCGGCTGGGTCGATGCAAAGAAAAAATGAATTTACAACCGGGATGAAGAGGCATGGGCAAAACGACACGACCACAGGAAAAAATCTTCCAGAAGCGATAACAAAAACATAAACCGACCGACAGGAAGAAGCAAAGAAAACGTCACGACGAATAGGAAGACAAGAAAGCCAACAAAAAAAACAGCGCCACTGAACAGGACAACGCACCACACAAACAACGGAAAGCCAAACCCAAACAAAACACAACAAAGACAAACAACGAAAAAGATCCACAATGACCGGAAAACAAACGAAAATAAACCACAGGTCAATCACGAAAGGAAGGAAGCAAAGCCAACAAACGACATATAGTAATACAAACAAATGACATATAGTAATACAAAAAATGCAACAAAAGGAAGCAACATGAGCACAAAACAGACCAAAACAACGACACAATAAAAACTTCGCACACATAACTAAAAGTATCCATATACACAAAGCAACCAGTAACACCAAATAAACAACCAACGAACAGAAAATAACAGGTGAACGCATAAGAAATAGAAAAGATGAAGCCATCATCAAACAACAAAGAAAAACTTGAAAAAATAACAAAACATGTACACACAATGAAGACAAATCGAAAAAAGAGACGTACCTTCGAGCCGACTCCACGGAGCCGGCGTGATCTGACAGTGTATTAAGACGGAGGTGGTTCCGAGCGGTCACAAACCTAGATGTCATTTATTATTGTGTTACCGTGTACACTGTGCTGGGGGGAGGGGGTATATACGTTTAACCTTGAATCAGATGAGTACTACAGCTTCGATCTTCCCGTGGATACCTACAAAAAAACACATATCTAAATCAATAGACCAACATACCAAAACAACAACGCCAATGTGGCGCCCCGACCGCGGAACTATACAGAGATGTTGTGTGTCACCGGTTAGGCGATACAACCGGAGGTTACGGGTTTACCACTCCCCGGCCAAAACCTTTGGCAGGCTTTGCTCGGAATGGATCATCGGCAACGCAACACCCCGATTGATGCCCTAACGCAGGCACAACTATCAATGCATAATAGAGAGATCAAGACTTGTGGAACAACTAGCACATCACAGACTCTACGACTCAAAGCGTTATAGTTCAACTCTTATAATAGAGAAAGATAGCAAATATTACAACCAGAGGTCATAGACCCAACAGTACATCATGCGGAAGCGAATTAAGTTGTTCTAAACAACAAGATCCAAATTATGGCCTAAGAGGCCTATAAATAAACATTCCAGCGCCAGCTGTTCCGGGATGTCCCAAGCTGCCACCTGGGAACCCCAGACTACTCGTCGACGTCCACATAGAACCCACCTTCAGTGTCGGTGAAGTCCTCCACTGAAAATCAACAAAGCAACGTTGAGTTCGACGAACTCTGCAAGATTACTAGAGCTACTAGCTCGATGATTGGCTGTCAAAGGTTTTATGGTTGTTTTGCATAAAGCTAGTTTTATTTATATAAGACATCTGGCATCGACTAATCAGAATATTTTCAAAAGGGTGTAAGAAGTAAACTCTTTTCTTTTGATCAACTTCATCAACAACCACCATCAATCACTTCACCTGTCTACAAAGGCACCTCCCCGAATCACCCTTGAGGAAGTCAACCTTGCATTCTTGGTAGTACCTTTAGTACTCAGGTTTTAATCATTCCATTCAAGTTTTCTATGGTCTCTGAATCCGGCACCAAGTCGTCCATAACCATGGACACGGCTTTTCGATCAGATTTGCCCTGTAGGGGTGTACAATGTTTGCCACGCGTACCGTCCGGCCCATTGCCAGAACATTAGCTCTCTTCCGTGGAAAGCCAGCTGAGTGGGAGCGGTTACGACTTCTCCCTCGCTTGAGACTAACCCAGGATCATTAGTGAGGACGGAACAGGTTCAGTGCCTCCAACACCCTGCCCCGTGGCCACTCATTTTCCTAAACACCACCATCCTCATCCCAGTCCTGGCCAACGTCTTCACGCACGCGCAAATGAAAGCTCAAACTAGAGGACCCTGGCTAGTCCCGCCCGAGTTATTTAGTCGATGGGGGTTCACTAGGCCCACGCATGGGTGCACGCTCGGTCTTGGCTCGAAGGCGAGAACTCGCACTTAGGCGGCGAGAATGAGACAACCCACCACATTCCCCGTGGCCTCTCATCCCTGCCTTTAAGCATTTTATTAAATGTCACCACAATTCTCCACCACATCCGGTCATTCCATCAACTGCTCCAACCATGAAACATCCACCGGACATCTAGGCATTTAACTAAGCATGGATAAGCATATTCATAGCAGATATAGTTAACTCAGGCCAACACTTCAATCCTATGGATATTAGGAAGGATACAGGTAATGGCAACAGATTTCTAATGCAACTAGTAGGATACTCTAATCCAAGCAAAAGACATTTGGAACCGAATGCAATATTATAGTGGGGAGAATAATTGCGGAAATATAGGAGCAGACATGCTCAGAGGGGGGATTACGCTTGCCTTGTTCAGGGGGCTGGTAATACGGGTCATCAGGGTATTGCGGTGGAACCCCAACTGCTTGACCTATTGTTGCATAAAAACACCGGAAAGACACAATAAATAACCACACAAGCAAAACAGGTGCAATGCACAAACACATGATGGCATGACATTTTAAAGCACTGAATTTAACTAACAAGTTAACTTGGGTGCAAGGAACATTTCTGTTAACCAAAACTATTAAACCCCATAATTACCTAATGTTTTTCCTAGCCTTTAGAAAAATACAGTACTGATATTTTGTTCAATTATGCATGCAAATGATGTTGCTGAACAGTTCATATTATTCTTAGCATTTTGATATATTAAACACATTTCTCTGATAAACCAATAAAAAGTTATTGAATTTACGAAGTCCCTTTTAATTCTGCCATTCTAACAATTTCCATTAAACAGCATTAAAACTAAATATCCATGCTTGGAGAAATGGTGAAGCATGAAGTATATTAAGTGCTGAACATTTTGATAGGTCAAACCTAATTTTTGGATCATTATTTTTAAAGTTATTGATTTTCCAAAACTTCTTTCTTTTCTGCCATTTTAGTTACTTTAATAAAACAACAACTAAACTAATTTAGTTGGATGTGTGAGTTATGCCAATAGACACACTTTATTTTTCTGAACATTTTGGTATCTTATTTGTAATTTTTGGACAAATATTTAATTAGTTATGAATTTTACAAGTTTAACAAATTTTCTGCCTTTTATTACTTTTCCAGAAAATCCAGTCGAAACGTTTCGTACTCGGTGCCAGGCTACCACAGGCACTGACAAGTGGGGCCCGTGCGCAAGAATCTAGATCTGGATCTGGGGATTTCTCACCGAGGCTGAGCTACCCAGGGTCACTGCCATGCGGGCCCAGCGCTGATTGGGCGTGGGTGTGGCTGCGCTGGCCACCACGGTCACTGACCGGTGGGGCCCGGCTGTCAGCGTGTGAGAAAAAGAAAGGAAAAGGCAGTGCGCCGCGCGGGATTCGAACTCGCGTCTCGCGGGCGTGCGCGCGGCGTGCTAGCCACTGGGGTGGTGCAGGGTGAGTGCTAGTATACGGATCTGGTTGTTTTTTAAGTGTTCCTGCGAGATCTGACGAAACTGAAAACCAAAGCTTCAGACTTTGGTCTGCGACGGACGGCGACGAACATAGACGGCGATGACCATGTTCGGGCGGCGCTCCGTGTGCGGGTGTGCGTGCAAACGGGTGCGGGTGTGGAGGCCGTAGCCGTGCGCGTGCTCGGAGGCGGAAGGGAGGACGCACGGCGACGCGCGCGTGCTCGACACGGCGCGGCCATGGTGGACGGCCGAGCGGCCTCTCGCACGAAGGCGAGGCTACAGAGCAGGAGGAGGAAGAAGAAGATGTCCCGGAGGATGGCGTGCTCACCCTAGACGCGTGTGTGAGCTCGGAAGGGACGGAGGAGGTCGTAGTCGACGACGAGCTTGATCGACGCGCGGCGGCCGGAGAGGAAGAAGACGAGCTCGTGCGCGACAACGACGGCGAACTGGATCGATTCCTTCGCCGTGGAGGTAGAGGACGTCGAGGCGGAGACAATGGCGAGCTTCGATCTGCTTCGGGCACGCTCAATCGACGGCGGCGAGCTCGACAGCCTTGGCTCGGTTTCGGCTTCGTGGGGAAAACGAGAGGGAGAGAGGGAGCAGGTGAGCGGCAGTGGATAAGGAGAAGTGAGGAGCAGAGGGGCCTCGGTGGAGCTTTTATCCTCTCCGCAGTCGCGCGGACGGTGTGGCTACGATGGCACGGCGACACTGGCGCCATGCCGTGCGTGCTGTGGCTACAGGAAGGAGATGACACTTTTGCAGAAAACTCCCCGTCTTTTCCTCATTTTCTATTTCTTCTATTTCCAGTAGCAATTTAGGGATTTAATTGAGGTACTAAAACATTTTACAAAAATCTGGAAAAATTTGAGTAGGCTCCCCTTAATATGTAGAAGCTCCACAAAAATTTGTGTTGAAAAATAAAATGTTTTGAACAACTTTTGTTCATAGCGTTGGTTTAGGGTATTTTGGTTAATTACAAATTGATAAACTTTTGGTAATTTTAAAGCAAGTGCAAAATATTAATTTTGAACTCTTGGAACTTCCTTGACCATTATATTAACTTCAAATAAAATTTATTTGTCAAAATTTTCCCAAACTCATTTGAATTGAGTTATGGCATTTCTAGCAATTTGTTTTTAATGGTGTTAAACCAATGGTTTTATTGTTTAGCAAATCAATATGGATGCCATGATGCAATGAAAAACAAAAAGTGGAAATTTTACCCACATTTTTGGGTTCACAAAATTTCGGGCTGTTACAATTCTACCCCCCTTACAAGAATCTCGCCCCGAGATTCCTAGAGTAGGAAAGAGGGAAAGGGTTACGGCGGTCTTCAACGATCTTCTCGGTGTAGAGTCATTCAACGCATCCTGAAGTTCTTCATCGGCTACACTTCAAGGTCATCGCTCAACTACACCATAGGATAGGGGAACGACTCTGAAAGGAATGGTCTTCACGAAGATGCGACGATCGAGTACCCCCTATTCAACTCTTGGAACGAGACTTCGATCAGCCCTTGATTTGACGATTAGGAGACACATGGAGATAACAGAAGAATGATAAGAGGTCTCCAGATGGTCGATAACGGTTTCTCAAGAAGATTGAGAATATGAATTTTGCACAAGGCCTTGAATTTATGAAGAAGAATGTTAAACAGGATTTCAACAGATGAAGTGCTAACTTCTACCAGACAGCTTGAGTAGGACCTTCCTCGCGAAGGAACATTTCAGATCACAGGAGAAGGATCGGGAAGATGGACCAAGAGAACTTTAGAAACTCCGCGAACGTTAGTATTGGGAACACTTCTTGATTTTCTAGAAATCAAGGATAAGCTTCTTGACGACCATCAACCATCGTTTCTAATTGCGATTCAGACATGGTTAGGTGTAGAGATACTTCCGACTCAACATGTATGAATAGGAAGTCTTTGCAAAGGATACCAACGGATTACATTTGCTAGAACCCAAGAGCTAGACTAGAATGTCTAACTCCAAAGGAGGAACGAGGTTGCGGAACTCACGTATTAGCAACTGTCAGAAGACAATCTGCACCTACTTGAATTACTTGCAACGGAACAGAATTGAGTCCTTGTTGGGAAACATCAAAGAAGACATTGAAGTTCTTGGACTCCGTCTCTTTCTTGAACAGCTCAATTAGTGGCTTGGATGCATAGATGAAATTCTGAAGGAATGGAGGTAACAACATACCATTCCGAGAATATTCCACACATGCATGATTGACTTGAGTTGATTCCGAGGAAACCAGACCATTTACTTAGATCCACGGCAACATTTTTCAGCAATTGCACCTGAACCCGAGAAAGTCACTCCTAACTTCCAGAACACATACCTTGTGACGACACAAAGTTAGTTCTAACAAGTTTCCAATGCTAACTCCCAAAATCCAATATGAATCTCCTCAAACATGGGGAAAATAAGAAGGTAGTTGATGGGCTCAACAACAGACTTATCCAGATACTCCAAGACGGTAGACTCATATGTTGCATGAACGGGCATAAGTATTGGTCAGACTAACACATTCAGTAGGTCAGCTGAGTTTGATTTGACGATAGCCCAATTCAAATCAAAGATTTGTAGGATAGCATATCCACAAAGGAGATACCACCTTGCTTCGACACGTAAAACTAGACATCCCGTTGAGAAGGAACTATATCAGATAGAGCTTTTATCCCTTTAACTCTCCAAGTTGTTTAAGCTTCACCGAATAATTCAGGACATCCAGCACGATTTTCTTGGAGAGAGGAGTTGTTCAGAGAACCAGCTTACTCATAAGCTTCACATCACGGTCAGGTGACCCCCTGGCGATACTTCTGGAAAGATATCCAGAATATCACGATCCACTGGTATGTCTCTGAGTTCGAGAGAAAATCGTGCCTCTCAAGACAACACGAGGTGGTCTTGGGAGCTTCGGCACGAACCTAGCTCTTGGACCGAGGAAGTGCACCAAGGCAAACGGACTTGATAGCACAGTCAAACTCAACTCATTGATCGGCTAACCAATCATGATAAGAAGGACAAAGTTAGTATCTATCTCCGAATGGTTGAGACAGTAGCATTAGCGTCTACTCAAGTACACAGACTAGGGACGATAATACTTGGTGTAACAACGAACAAGGGACCAACAAGATGGAACTTGGGTCAAAGATCAGCATCTGGTACTGAGACTCACGAATAGCATAATGCTCACATGGGTATCAACCCACATGATTCATCACACCAGAATTCCAGTACAATTCGGGACCTTCGGTTCAAGATCTTGGGTTAAACCCAAAGAAAGGAATAAGTGATTAGACTCAGTAGGAAGAAAGATGTTCGTAGACATCTGGGTTTACTTCGGATTGTAGCGCAGCGGGAGCAACTTGACGCGTAATACTAAGGTAGAACCCAACCCCGTGATCCTAAAGATTTGAAGTAACGGACGAGGAGTAAACTTTTAACTCAAATAGGGGTAAGATGGCTCCGAGATTAGAGTGTAACCAGGTAAGGAGTAAAAAGAATCCTAAGATGGTTTTCACAACTCATTTTTAGGTTATAAATAATTTTCACAACACTAGACTCAACGTCGACCAGTAGAAAGGTTTCCTACAGGCAGTCCTGCTCTGATACCAACTTGTGGCGCCCCGACCGCGGAACTATACAGAGATGCTGTGTGTCACCGGTTAGGCGATACAACTGGAGGTTACGGGTTTACCACTCCCCGGCCAAAACCTTTGGCAGGCATTGCTCGGAATGGATCATCGGCAACGCAACACCCCGATTGATGCCCTAACGCAGGCACAACTATCAATGCATAATAGAGAGATCAAGACTTGTGGAACAACTGGCACATCACAGACTCTACGACTCAAAGCATTATAGTTCAACTCTTATAATAGAGAAAGATAGCAAATATTACAACCAGAGGTCACAGACCCAACAGTACATCATGCGGAAGCGAATTAAGTTGTTCTAAACAACAAGATCCAAATTATGGCCTAAGAGGCCTATAAATAAACATTCCAGCTCCAGCTGTTCCGGGATGTCCCAAGCTGCCACCTGGGAACCCCAGACTACTCGTCGACGTCCACATAGAACCCACCTTCAGTGTCGGTGAAGTCCTCCACTGAAAATCAACAAAGCAACGTTGAGTTCGACGAACTCTGCAAGATTACTAGAGCTACTAGCTCGATGATTGGCTGTCAAAGGTTTTATGGTTGTTTTGCATAAAGCTAGTTTTATTTATATAAGACATCTGGCATCGACTAATCAGAATATTTTCAAAAGGGTGTAAGAAGTAAACTCTTTTCTTTTGATCAACTTCATCAACAACCACCATCAATCACTTCACCTGTCTACAAAGGCACCTCCCCGAATCACCCTCGAGGAAGTCAACCTTGCATTCTTGGTAGTACCTTTAGTACTCAGGTTTTAATCATTCCGTTCAAGTTTTCTATGGTCTCTGAATCCGGCACCAAGTCGTCCATAACCGTGGACACGGCTTTTCGAAAAGATTTACCCTGCATGGCTGTACAATGTTTGCCACGCGTACCGTCCGGCCCATTTCCTGAACATTAGCTCTCTTCCGTGGAAAGCCGGCTGAGTTGGAGCGGTTACGACTTCTCCCTCGCTTGAGACTAACCCAGGATCATCAGGGAGGACGGGACAGGTTCAGTGCCTCCAACACCCTGCCCCGTGGCCACTCATTTTCCTAAACACCACCATCCTCATCCCAGTCCTGGCCACCGTATTCACGCACGCGCAAATGGAAGCTCAAACTAGAGGACCCTGGCTAGTCCCGCCCGAGTTATTTAGTCGATGGGGGTTCACTAGGCCCACGCATGGGTGCACGCTCGGTCTTGGCTCGAAGGCGAGAACTCGCACTTAGGCGGCGAGAATGAGACAACCCACCACATTCCCCGTGGCCTCTCATCCCCGCCTTTAAGCAGTTTATTAAATGTCACCACAATTCTCCACCACATCCGGTCATTCGATCAACTGCTCCAACCATGAAACATCCACCGGACATCTAGGCATTTAACTAAGCATGGCTAAGCATATTCATAGCAGATGTAGTTAACTCAGGCCAACACCTCAATCCTATGGATATTAGGAAGGATACAGGTAATGGCAACAGATTTCTAATGCAACTAGTAGGATACTCTAATCCAAGCAAAAGACATTTGGAACCGAATGCAATATTATAGTGGGGAAAATAATTGCGGAAATATAGGAGCAGACATGCTCAGAGGGGGTATTACGCTTGCCTTGTTCAGGGGGCTGGTAATACGGGTCGTCAGGGTATTGCGGTGGAACCCCGACTGCTTGATCTATTGGTGCATAAAAACACCGGAAATACACAATCAATAACCACACAAGCAAAACAGGTGCAATGCACAAACACATGATGGCATGACATTTTAAAGCACTGAATTTAACTAACAAGTTAACTGGGGTGCAAGGAACATTTCTATTAACCAAAACTATTAAACCCCATAATTACCTAATGCTTTTCCTAGCCTTTAGAAAAATACAGTACTGATATTTTGTTCAATTATGCATGCAAATGATGTTGCTGAACAGTTCATATTATTCTGAGCATTTTGATATATTAAACACATTTCTCTGATAAACCAATAAAAAGTTATTGAATTTACGAAGTCCCTTTTAATTCTGCCATTCTAACAATTTCCATTAAACAACATTAAAACTAAATATCCATGCTTGGGGAAATGGTGAAGCATGAAGTATATTAAGTGCTGAACATTTTGATAGGTCAAACCTAATTTTTGGATCATTATTTTTAAAGTTATTGATTTTCCAAAACTGCTTTCTTTTCTGCCATTTTAGTTTTTTTTTTAAGCACAAAACAGTAGGGAAAAATCCCTACTGTTTAATTTTCTATTTTCTCATCATATATACACCAATACAACGTAAATGTTCATAAAGTGTCGAACCACTGGGTCATTCCTTCTTTAAGAGAAGGTTTGGCCTTATGCATGATAAGTTTAAAAGAATAAGTAAAGTCCTGAAAACAAATCTCAAGATCAACAGGAGCATTATCAAATATGCAGCGATTTCTGTGGTTCCAAAGCGCCTAGCATCCCACAATGAGTGACTCTTTGAAGAAAATGAGGTTGTATCTTCTCTTGGCATCAGAAAGCATGTTCATTAGGTCCGTATCAGCATTCCATTCAAAATTTAGCTTCCACTAGAAAGTTTTACTGAAGTCACAATCAAAGAATAGGTGCATAAAATCTTCTGTCTCCCCTTTTGTGCATAATTCGCAGTCATATGACTCAATCTCAAAGTTTTTGCGAGCAAGAAGACCTCTGGTATTCAATCTGTCTTGCAAAAGGAGCCAAAAAAAGATCTTATGCTTCGGCAATACACAGGATTTCCAACTAAACTAATTTAGTTATTTTAGTTACTTTAATAAAACAGCAACTAAACTAATTTAGTTGGATGTGTGAGTTATGCCAATAGACACACTTTATTTTTCTGAACATTTTGGTATCTTATTTGTAATTTTTGGACAAATATTTAATTAGTTATGAATTTTACAAGTTTAACAAATTTTCTGCCTTTTATTACTTTTCCAGAAAATCCAGTCGAAACGTTTCGCACTCGGTGCCAGGCTACCCACAGGCACTGACAAGTGGGGCCCATGCGCAAGAATCCAGATCTGGATCTGGGGATTTCTCACCGAGGCTGAGCTACCCAGGGTCACTGCCATGCGGGCCCAACGCTGATTGGGCGTGGGTGTGGCTGCGCTGGCCACCACGGTCACTGACCGGTGGGGCCCGGCCGTCAGCGTGTGAGAAAAAGAAAGGAAAAGGCAGTGCACCGCGCGGGATTCGAACTCGCGTCTCGTGGGCGTGCGCGCAGCGTGCTAGCCACTGGGGTGGTGCGGGGTGAGTGCTAGTATACGGATCTGGTTGTTTTTGAAGTGTTCCTGCGAGATCTGACGAAACTGAAAACCAAAGCTTCAGACTTTGGTCTGCGACGGACGGCGACGAACACAGACGGCGATGACCACATTCGGGCGGCGCTCCGTGTGCGGGTGTGCGTGCAAACGAGTGCGGGTGTGGAGGCCGTAGCCGTGCGCGTGCTCGGAGGCGGAAGGGAGGACGCACGGCGACGCGCGTGTGCTCGACACGGCGCGGCCATGGTGGACGGCCGAGCGGCCTCTCGCACGAAGGCGAGGCTACAGAGCAGGAGGAGGAAGAAGAAGATGTCCCGGAGGACGGCGTGCTCACCCTAGACGCGTGTGTGAGCTCGGAAGGGACGGAGGAGGTCGTAGTCGACGGCGAGCTTGATCGACGCGCGGCGGCCGGAGAGGAAGAAGACGAGCTCGTGCGCGACAACGACGGCGAACTGGATCGATTCCTTCGCCGTGGAGGTAGAGGACGTCGAGGCGGAAACAATGGCGACCTTTGATCTGCTTCGGGCACGCTCAATCGACGGCGGCGAGCTCGACAGCCTTGGCTCGGTTTCGGCTTCGTGGGGAAAACGAGAGGGAGAGAGGGAGCAGGTTAGCGGCAGTGGATAAGGAGAAGTGAGGAGCAGAGGGGCCTCGGTGGAGCTCTTATCCTCTCCGCAGTCGCGCGGACGGTGTGGCTACGATGGCACGGCGACACTGGCGCCATGCCGTGCGTGATGTGGCTACAGGAAGGAGATGACACTTTTGAAGAAAACTCCCTGTCTTTTCCTCATTTTCCGTTTCTTCTATTTCCAGTAGCAATTTAGGGATTTAATTGAGGTACTAAAACATTTTACAAAAATCTGGAAAAATTTGAGTAGGCTCCCCTTAATATGTAGAAGCTCCACAAAAATTTGTGTTGAAAAATAAAATGTTTTGAACAACTTTTGTTCATAGCGTTGGTTTAGGGTATTTTGGTTAATTACAAATTGATAAACTTTTGGTAATTTTAAAGCAAGGTGCGATAGGACCTGGTAAATAGAGATAAATAAGTAAACATACCAGATTGTAGATGATATGAAAACAACTACAAGAACCGTGATATTAATCATAAAAGATGGAGTGGGGGCCGTAGGTTCACTAGAGTCATCTCTCCAAGAAAAATAGCAATGTTGTGGTGAACAAATTACATTTGGGCATTTATGATTATGGTCATTCATGGTATGATTCATCTAGGCATTATGTCCAGGATATATAGACCGTTAATCCAACAACGTCTATAATTAATACTCCACCTCAAGACTGCTATCCAGCATGCATGTCAAAGTATTAAGTTCATACAAATAGTATTTTAATAAACATGTTGAAATAATGTAGACAGTAAAAACACCATCAAAGTGTGGTATAACTATTGGGTTGCGCAACGGAAAACAAAAAAATTTGCCACAACTACGCAACAGCCAAGATGTACTATGAAGATACAAGCAACAACACATGCATATTGATCTAACTGTAATTTGTTACCGACACCGTTGAAGCGGAAGAGATGTCGATGACGACCTTGATGACGCTTGTGCAAGAATTCCCTTCGATAAGCCTAGCCGAGAGAATATCATAGACTCCTCGGGTCTCGCCTTGATCCGACAGAGTGAGGGTCAACCGCCGGTCACCCGACACCTCACCCCTCGCTGACCTCGCACGCATACATCGGATCTAATTCAGTAGGGCTTCGCCGTACATGCTTGAAGCACTGCTGGTGTATATGAAGGTGGAGATCTCAACACATGATAGAGAGAGAGATTAGATCTAGATCCAATTCGGGCAGATCCCTCAAACAAGAGAGAAATCCTCAACCCTTTTAGATCAGAACCCATATAGATAGAGGAGAGGGGAGGGGAGTCTCCACAACTCGCATTGGGATGAGAGGAGGGCTACCCCTCCCCTCCTTTATATAGGAGGGCTTGGGGGTGTGGATAGGTTTCCCTCCAAGGGAACCGCACCCCTTTCCTTGCCCCCAAGGCCCATTGCTTAAGGCCCATTTAGGGTTTTGGTCAAGGAGGAACTTCCCCTTGGGCCTTTTGGCCCTTGGTGGTCGGTGCCTCCACCACATGGTGGTGCGGCTGCCTTTTGGGCCCCATGGGCCCACTTGGCGCCCCTCTTGGTGGGCACCAAATTTTACTTTTAATATTTTTCCTTTATTTATTTTGTCTAATTAATTCCCAATTGAATATTTCCTTTTACTGAAAATTCCCGGAATCAATTACTTATCATATAGACATACTTATATGATCTGGGACACCTAGTGTCCGCCGAAAAAACTCTCCGGATAAATATTTCCCTCTTATATAAACCCTCGGAATTAACCAAATTGTTAGAAAAAGCACGCGCGTTCCGAACGCACGCTAACCCGTCGCATGCGGTGCCAGCAGGTGGTGGAGCCTGGTGCCCTCCCGTGCATCCTTTCCCTGCACACCACGTGGTGGCCAGGCTGCTTTCTCGCTGGGTCTGGTACGTTGAGTTTAGCTAGCTGATTCTCTTTTCGTTTGTAATTCAAAGACAAAAAAATACAATATCTTGCGAATCGAGTTTCGAAATCAAGATCCGTTTTCAAGAATGGGTTAGTCGTGTCGAGATCTTTAAAACTAGATCCCATATTGATATGTTTCGACAATTTTTTTTTGTGCACTACCCGGAGTGTGTAGGTTGCACTGCCTTTCTGACTTCTGGGTGAAGTGCAATGCCTTCTCTTTTGTGGTGAACTGCCTCGGATGGGCAGTGCACTGTCTTTCTTTTTCGGTGCGCTGCCTCGTATGGGCAGTGCACTGCCTTCTTTTTTACGGTGCACTTCCTCGGATGGGCAGTGCACTGCCTTCTTTTTTACGGTGCACTGCCTTCTCTTTTGCGGTGCACTGCCTTCCCTTTTTGCGGTGCACTGCCTCCTCATTTACGGTGCACTGCCTCGGATGGGCAGTGCACTGCCATCTCTTTTGCAGTGCACTGCCTCGGATGGGCAGTGCACTGCCTTCCCTTTTTGCGGTGCACTGCCTCGGATGGGACACTACACTGCCTTCTCTTTTGCGGTGCACTGCTCGGATGGGCAGTGCACTACCTTCTTTTTTACGGTGCACTGCCTCGGTTGGGCAGTGCACTGCCTTCTCTTTTTGCGGTGCACTACGTCGGATGGGCAGTGCACTGCCTATTTTTTTACGGTGCACTGCCTCGGATGGGCAGTGCACTGCCTTCTCTTTTGCGGTGCACTGCCTCGGATGGACAGTGCACTGCCTTCTCTTTTTGCGGTGCACTGCCTGCTCTTTTACGGTGCACTGCCTCGATGGGCACTGCCTTCTCTTTTTGCAGTGCACTGCCTTTTTAGCACACGTAAAAAATATTGTACAATAATTTTGTACTGTGTCACGTTAAAAAGAATAAATGAAAAACATACGGGAAGCTAGCTAGCTAGCCAGCGTGTACCGATCGTTCCGATCGATCAGCTAGCTAGCCTCCTAGCTACTAGCTGGCTCGCTTGGCACCAGCAGACAGCGCGCGTCACGTACGTAGCTAGCTGTCTCGTTTGGCAGGGGCGCGCGACGCGTACGATGATGGAGCGTTTCATGCGCGTGCTACTAGGAGGCCACGTGGAAGGCAGGGAGGGGTTCTCGCGTTGGGCTCACCCGTGCGCCAGGTTCTGCGCGGACGCGCGTGCTCTAGCTAGTCGCCCTCCGGAATTAATCCGACAATACTATGTATGCTTGTTTGTTCTCTCTTGATAAAGATATTATCTACCACGCGAAAAGACCATTCCGATGATACTCTCTCGTTATCCAGGCCAACCATAATACACAACAAACTAGACCTAACTTAAGCGTGTGAACCCTACAGGTTCGAATAACAATTGGCTATGATCAGAAGTACTTATCTGATCAAATGATCAGGGTCAGAGCCCATGGACGACCTGAATGACCACCTCTTATTATAAAAAGAACAATTTGTTGAACCTGTTGGCTATTAATATATCATTCCCGTTACTCACGATACCGAACTTACCTGAGATTAAGTATTCATGATATTTCGATGAATCAATCCTTGATTCACTATATCTTTGTCTATCTCGTTAACCGGTAAGTTTCCTTTTCTCGTTTCCGTAATCCGATATCCCACATGATGTAACTTCATCATGCATTGTCTGCAGAACATATTGGATGTCATACATACCGAGTGGGTCCTAGAAGTATCTCTCTTGATAGAGGAGTAATTTTCCATCTTGGAACATTAGGATATATGCACACCTTTGTAATTACCCAGTCACTGCCGTTATGATCACCCTGTTACGGCCGTGATGGTTGACCGTACCAAAGTAACAATTCCAATATGCACAACCCTAATAACCTTATGGTCTAAGGACATGTCACATAATAACCTTACTGCGATATGTCACTAAGGAGAAAAGACACTTTCGAATCTCTTAGCATATCAACGATTTGGGTCTATCCAACCATATTGTTTTCACCAACAATATGCTAGTCATTGATGCTAACATAAACAATGTCCTAGACCAGGAAAACACGGTCATCAAGCAATCAACGAAATTAGTCTACAGGCAAGACTAGGGTATACTTTATTCTGTTCATGTCTCTACACGTGTGTGTGGGTTTTCCTCTGAATCACATATTCAGGAGCCACAACAGTTATAGCATAGAATCATGAAGCATAATATATGAACCAAATGGTATTATTATTGCCTTTTGGGCATACATCCAACAATAACAACCATAGTTTTATCCTTAGTAGCAACAAAACAATATGTGCCTCATCCCTTACTGTCACCGGGATATGCATAAATCTAATGTTGAACCCACTATCATACACCACTCTCTCGGAAGATCTACCATCAAACTCGGCCAAAGTAGAGAAATAAATCAAAGAGCATATAGATTAACAAAAAAATGCAGCGAAGTAACATCATAGATATCAATATAATTCATGAATAGACCTGGTCATAAAGTGACAATTCATCATAACCCAACAGGGACTTGCAGCGGTGGACTCCAGAAAACTTTGTCTTTTTAGGGTTACGGGTTGAAGGAAAAAAAATATAGGTGATGAGAGGCGGTGGAATAGAGCCACGAGGCGCGTATGCAGGGAACCCACGCACCTTGGCTGCGGGTTCACTCACGTGGGAGCTGGCTTGGACTTCCCGACTGGTTCCCGTGTCCTCTACCTTCTCCCATAAGAAACATAATTTTGCGATCTTTCCATATTTTTAGGGCTTCGGAAGTATTCTTTTTTGTAAAGTAAAAAAAGCAGAAAACATCAAATGGCACTAGGCACCGAGTTAATAGGTTAGTCCAGGAAAATGATAGGAATTTATATTAAATGATAGAGAAAGTATGTAAGAATGACAATATATTAACATGGATCAATCCAAAAATTATAGTTACGTTTCAGACATAGCAGGTTGCAAACTGGGCTTTGGCTTAGCCATTCTAGTAAACTCAGATTTCTGGTAGCGCCATCAATGAAGGTTGCTCCAAAGTAGGTGTCGCATGAAACTCATTGTATATACGTAGATGGATCACGGACGTTTAAGATAATAACAGGGTGGATTGATGGTATTAGGTTGCTTCCAACCTTTGAGGGACAGCTGGTGGCGTACCATAAATTCTAGTTAAACCCGTACTCATATTGAACGCCCGAATAAACGAACCAGCTAATGTCCCATGTGGGGAACACCTTATGAGCCTAGCTTAGAACCAATCCTAGTCGGCGAGCTTCTGAACTAGACTTAGTGGTAAATACAAACTAGAGGCATGTGGAACTGCTATGCAAAACAAATATTTTACCATACCTAATTCAAACCAAGATCCACTATCGAGGTGCATACAATAATACTACACCCTATATGGTCATTTCAGCATAGCGGAGAGGTTGACGTATTCTATGAAGTCCTTCGACTCCCGTAACCAGTTTATACCTCTTAACCGCGAGAGTTCTCCTTGTGAAAGCTCATTTCATGTAGCGTTGAAGTTGACACCTCTGTGGTACCGGATCAGTAACACCACAACAACGAGTTGGCCAACACTTGAAAGCAGCAGGGAACCCACCTAAAGGGATAGAATCTTGACGGCAACTAGTGTCGGTGGACCCCTCCTGGGGCACATGTCTTTTGCTAGTTTGTGAGTCGAGGCTCCGGGTTTCGTGCGTCATGATATGATTTTGTCTATGATGGGTCCCCTTGCCGTGCAGGTCACTGGGTCCTTCCAATGAGAGATGTTCCACTAGAATATATATTCACGAGTGAAACACGGGTAAGTATCAACATGAGACGTTACTTGCCAGAATGTAAATTTGCTTTAACTTTGTGTCAAATCAAAATTCCTTGTCCCTCCACTTATCCTACGCACCCTACATTTCACCTTTACGGTTTGAATCCATGCCATCCGATTCCCACCTACAAGATCATCTCTTTGTGTCGCTGATTATCCGGGCCCGCTGTCAAGTTCAAATGTGGACCTGCGTGCGGCACTTGATTATGTGTTTAACACTAGGAACCGTGTTTGGCATCTCTGATCGTGAAAAACGTTTTCGGTTGACCGAAGGCGTATTTTATTATTATGCTTTAACTCTAGACCTATTAGCGCCTGACACATTATGGCAAGTATAAACAATACACCTTTTATTTCTTTCCATCTCTAATTTCATGTACCAAATTCAAACATAACTTCACAAACTCATATCTTTCAAACCACAAGACAATATGATCTAATTCTGTTTGCAGTAGTTATTTTTTAAAATATCACTCTAATTACACTGGACCGTAAAGTTTTGACAATAAATAGTAATATTAATTAAATGGTTCTTAAGCATATATTGCATTAATGCCTCAATATCTCCCTTAATGTTGATCAAAATCAAATCTTATATCTAAATGCCACAAATTAAAATATATATCCAATAAAATCGGTTTCACATTTTATAACCAACAGATAATTATTGGAAATTAAATTGGTGCATATGTATAATTTTCACCTAAATATTTATAACCACCATATAAAATCAAAATGAAATAATTCCATTTCCCATGGATCAGGAATTTAAATATTATCTGTTGGCACTAATGTCATAGATTTTGGTCAACAAAGAATATATGGCTAATTAATTTTGATCCATATGTCGATTCTACACTAAATTTCTAATATCTCTCTCGTAACTAACCTAAATTAATTGATTATTTTCGAAAATCAAGATCTATGCAAAAGAACCACATTCACAATTTTTGAATTTTCTAGAAATTAATTGTGTTGATTGTATGTTCTTTGACTTGATTAGACGGTATTGAACGCGAGAGAGTTTCGATTAAGAAAATTGTCTCGGATCAAACGAAAGATAAAGATGAAGTTTGATACTTTGCCTAAGCCAGTAAAGACCCCCTGTGAGAAATAAGTGAGTTAAGGTCGTTACCTTACGGACCTACACCACTTTAGGCCCACGACATCCAAAGACTCCCCCGACCGATAGTCGCTTCTAGAAGCTCCTCCAACGACCAAGACCTGTCGTGCTGCACCAAGACTCTCCGAAGATTACCTACGCTACAGACTACATTAAAGGAAGGCCACGAGATCAAAACTTCACGTACAAGGCAAAAGGAAACCCTAGGCGTACAAGGCTCAAACACCTATGCCGCATATAAATACCGAAGGACCCCCAGCAAGACCTCCACGTTCATTACATGCCGAAACTTTTCCCTACACCTCTGTAAAACCATAGTTCTAAGCTTTTTTTTATTTTCATGCCCCACTTCGCTAAGTTTTCCTCAGTTTTGCCTTGCTCGCTTAGTTTTCCGCATTTTTGCCCCATTTCAATCTTTCGAGGCTCCCACATGGCCAAGCAGCCGTTTCCGTCGGGTCAACCTTGTTTGACCATTACTTTGCTGAGTTGACGAGTGGGACCGCTTAAGATGCTGACGGGTAGGTGGGGACAGCGTGCGCAGTAGTTGATTCACACGCCTGGGTTGGAATGTTCAGTCCCACCTCGCTAGTTTGGAGGGTGAACAACCAGTTTATAAGCAGGACTGCACGCAAGCATTCCAAAACTGTTTATATTAGAACTTTTCAACAATCAAATAGACATTCGGATAAGTATATTTGAGCTAAGAACGGCTCCAAGATTAAACATTGACTTTTTTATGGATGTTTAGCTAAATATTCCCTGAAATTAGAGATAATTCGTTGATTAAAACATGATCAATATTTAATTTCTTTTGTTTAGAGATCTCACTCAGTCGACCGTTTGAAATTTCCGTTGATGAGTCGATTCATCTCGTTTTTCCACAACTTTCGTGTTGTAACGTTTCTATTTCGGCGGACATATACGAGTAGATCTTATACAATATGTACGTGCATATTTAATCTGTGCTTGATATGTGTGTGTTCTTCAACCTCCGCTGTCGTGGGGATGACCCCCAGGTGGCAAAAGCCTCACAGAAGATCTTTCGAAGCAAATTCAAGTACTGCGCAATCACCACTCCCGGGTTCGGAAGACCAGCCGGCCTCGCCTGTTCGTTCACAACCTCCCCCGCCTGCTCTTTCCTAGCCGGATCTGCCTGCCCCAAGCGCAGCCGGCTCGACGTGATCAACAAGCTAGCATGGGCAAAAGGTGCCACAAGCTCGACATCATCAAGACTGTTCTTCTCTTGGTACTCTTTTCCTTATGTGCGAAGGATTCGAATATGCCGATCCCCCTCTACAGTGGACCAGGTCCTCCTTTTATAACGAAAGGGGTTGCCACAGTTGTCCGAACCTTGCACGTGTGACACCTCAGGTAACCGTGCCACGGCGGCGGACGGGTGGCACCGAATGGGGGCCACGGCGGTGACAGCTTGCCACCTACTGTCCACGCACCACGCCCGGCCCTGACGCGGATGGGGCGTTTATTAAATTCCACTGTCTTGGCTATCGGGTCTGCGCTTCGCCTCAGGCGAGACGTGCCAAGTGTCAGAGGGCGCATCCTGCCCTTCCCGGGTGGGTGGTTGGTGCGAGTTGCTTGTGTAAGGTTGTGGCTTCCTTCCGAAGGCTTCCGCTTGTCGTGCCGGGTCTTTTCTCTCTTTAGGTTACTCATCCTGCGGGTGGCCCACGCGACCCTTAACTCATGAAACCCCCGGTTGGCAGGGTGTCGACAAGTGCCAACACACAACTCCTAAGGCCCTCTTTGGATTGTAGGATTTTTGTAGGAATTTTGGAGGGTTTGAATCCTATGAATTTTTTTTCCTTTGGAAGCCCTTTGGATCAAAGGATTGAGGCCATCAAATTCCTATGGAATCTATTCCTATGCCCCCATTCCATAGGATTCTCAACATGAGCTCAAACCTCATTTTAATTTTCCTACGCGAAGTCCAATGCAGTTTCACTCTATCTCTCTCTACTCTCTCTCATCAATCCTTCAAAATTCCTGTGTTCAATTCATGTGCACCATCCAAAGGCAGCTGCTACAAATTCCTGCGTTTCACAATCCTTTGGGAATCCACTTCACATGACATCTCAATCATGCGTTTCTCCTATTCCTACGTTTTTGAAATCCTGCAATCCAAAGAAGCCCTAAAACCCAAAGGCCGCGGAAACACTCAGTGTATGTACCATATTGACAATAGAGAAACTAATACAGTATATATCCACAAATGGCAAATACTTTTACTAATCAAATACTTGTGATATAATTAATAATCCAAATAGTTAGTACATAATACTCAATGGTGGCCAACGAGTTTTTTATGAACGAAAAAACTACTCCCTCCAGTCCGTAATTAGTGTCGGAACCTGAAGCATTACTTTGTACTAGCTTAGTACATCCTCCGCGACACTTAATTCGGACCGGAGGTAGTATGTCTTTAAGAGGATGGGTGTACCGAAGCAAGCCTCCTAACATAATTATATTTGATGTTAGACTAAAAATAAGTTTGGTAGATCTTAAGGAATTTACTGTCAATCTCACGGTTAAGGATGGCAACGGGGCGGGTTCGGGCGGATATACCAAAACCAGATCCAAATCCAAATCCATCAGCATCACTATTGCCCACCCACGAAAATATCCATGGGCATGGATGTTGCCCCATATTCAAACCCGCCGGATATCCGGATATCCATGGATATCCACGAGTAATGCATCGGAGTATTAAATCAACAGTATTTCAACCACAAGGTACTTAAAATATGTAGAATCTCAAACAAATCACACCACAAAATACATAATGTCATCTCAGTCTCACGAAACATAGCCAATACTTCTTATTACAAGTTTCCAACACAACAGTTCATGCAATCAAAAGATATAGTAAAAGATAGCAGAAATGTTGTCTTGAATCTTGAATTATTTGAGCCTCATTCTTCAGTGACAATGGATTCATTGGCATCCTACAATTGAATAAGACACCAAATCTTAGCAAAGTTACATATCACAAGAATGAATAATTAAAATAAATTAGTAATTACGTGACTTTGGGTCATTGGGTGAGTTGGGTCTCAAGAATATTAAGAGATGGGACTGGAAAAAAAACATAACTCACTGGCATTTGGGTCCCACATGTCAATCGGATATCTATTGGATATCGGATATCCGTGGAGGAAAATCTTTGCCCATGCCCAACCCATTAGTTAGCGGATATCCACCCCATGAAATCCATGGGCAAAAACTGCCCTCCAAACCCTCATCCACCGACCCTCATCCACCGGGTCGGATATCCATGGATACCCGGCTCCATGGATAAAATTGTCATCCTTACTCACGGTGCTCCTTGAAAGTTATCTAAGGCATATTAACAGAGCTGAACATCAGTGACGGAGATTTTCTTGGCAACGAGGAAAGATGCTACAATTATTTTCAGAAACGGCGCCAATGCCGCTACTTTTATTATTCAAGAGTAACATCCAAAGAACACGACAAGCACCAACAGATTGGCACACACCAAATTCCTTTGTCTCGACTCGACTCCCACCACTAAATCAAACTAGCATATCAAATCGACCTTAAATCCTCAAAGTGCAGCGCCTAGGAAGAAAACCAACGCATTCTCAAATCTCAATCTTTCAGAAATCCAAGCCACCCTTCTTCTGGCCGAGAGGTGGCCAGATCACTTGCTCGAGGCCTCTCCCTCGACAGCCAATGGAACGGTGCTGGCCATGGTGCGGTACTTGAGCGCGTACAGCATCTCCAGGTAGCGGCGGGTCTCGCGCCTCTCGAGGTTGGAGACGTACTTCCAGAAGCCATAGACACCGGTGAGGGTCATCAGCCTCTCAGAGTAAAGCTTCCAGGTGTACCTGAATAATAAGATGGGTAGTGACAATGTTTAGTTGCAGCAAAAACGGTTAAATTCAGAAACCAGTGGCTTTTGAGTTGCATACTTCTCCTCAATACGCTGAAGCCCTCCCAGTGAGATCTTGGTCCAGTGGCTGGGTTCTCCCTGACACTTCTCAAAGAACTCAACGAGCAGAGCCGAGGCCTTGTCACCCTGGTAAGGATCAATGTGGTAGCCGGAGACACCGTTCACGATGATCTCAGCTGGACCACCATATGCGGTTGCGAATGTTGGAAGACCACAGGTCATGGCCTCGATGACAGTAAGCCCAAAGGCCTCGTAGAAAGCAGGCTACACAGAAAAGGAGGCATGTGAGAACATAGATTTTTTTTTAACGAGACGAGAATGTTGTTTATGCAACAATGTAGATACCTGCACAAAAGCACCCTTGGTGTCGCAGATGTAGCGGTAGAGCTCAGCATTACGGACACGGTTCATCTGAGCAGAGATCCAGCGGATATGGCCATTCAGGTTGTATTGCTCAATAAGGTCAAACATCTTCTTGAACTCAGCCTGCTCCTCCTTGTCCTTTGATGGGTTGCCATGGTCACCACAGACAACCACAAGGTTAACAAGCTCCTGCAAGCGAGGGTTCCGGCCATACAGTTCAACCAGACCAGTCAAGTTCTTGACACGGTCCAGACGAGCCATCGAGAAGATGATGGGTTTGTTCCTGTCCTGAGCACAAACCTGCAGAAGGTACTCTAGTCAGATTAACAGCAACGCATGCATCCCACCAATGCAGCTCAAGCAGTAAGAAGAATTTTTCTACTTCGTACTTGTGCTCATTGTTGTCGACGTCACTGTAGAGCAGCTCCTCAATCTCTGGGTGGAGGGAGGTGAGCCTCCTTTGTGACTCCGAGTACGGGAAGTAGATGGACATATCCGCACCAGGCGAGACAATGTTAAACTTGGGGTCGAAAACATCGATACCGTGGACAACACGGTACATTCCAGGCATTGTGAATGCCATGTGAGACTCATACTGACCAACAGTGTCCTTGCTGAAAAGGCAAAACCGTGCATGGAAAAATTAACTGCATTTTACAATAGCACTGAAATGAATATGATCAGCAAAAGTTTAGTTGTACAGAAGTATTACTTTCCAGCAATCTCTTGGAAGGTACTTGTGATGATGAAGTCTGCATGGTTCATCGCAATCAAGTCAGTAGTGAACTGGCATGAGAAGTGGTAGTGGTCCTCAAACTTCTTCCAGTAGAGGTCAGAGTTGGGGTACTTGGTTTTCTCAAGCGCATGCGCAATGGTACACTGCATACAACGGCCAAGGTAACATCAGCAACGATCAATATTTGGTAATATGTTCCCAACAGAAAAATAGATAAAATTCGTACATGAGTAACGCCCATCTTGTGTGCAAGCAAGCATGCAACAAGGTTTCCATCACTGTAGTTTCCAATGATCAGGTCAGGGTTGGCCTGGAGCTCTCCAGAAATCTCGTGTGCCACATCCTGCAGAAATGGGGAAAGAGTCAATAACATATTTGTCATAACAAATGAATAATGAAGAAAGTATGATGGTCAAATTAGGTATATACATCAGTGAAAGTCTCCAGGTATGGCCAAACTTCAAAACGTGAGATCCATTTGCGAACAATTCCATTTTCAGTTCTGAATGGAACACGGAGAATGTGGGTGTGCTCAGTACCGAGGACCTTCTCAAGACGCTGACCGCAGGTTGTGCCCGTTGCATCAGGCAAAAGTCTGGTAACCTGTGCAGGAAAAAAGGTTCAGTATCACGCTGCAATAGCAAATGAGTTTAACATTTATCAATAGATATTAGACTTACAATAAGGATCCGTGGTGTGATGTCGAGACCTTGCTGCTTGATCCTCAGAAGCATCTCATTCTCCATAGCACGGACTTGATCCAAAATGTAGACAACCTTTGGGGAATCATAGCACAAAGATTAATGAGAGCAAGTTCAGTGGTGTGATCATGAATCCATGCCAAAACTATGTAAGGATTTTACCTGCCCTCCGGTGTCAGGGTACCCCAAGACATTGGCTTGGGCAAAGTAGCCATGTGGAGAGAGAATGACTAGATTGAACACCATTGGGATTGTACCAAGGAACTTCTCAAGCGTGGACGGGTCAGGCGCCTCAAGAAGGTCGAGGAGTAGGTGAAGGGTCTCATGTGCACGCTTGGCGCAATCGCCCCAACCCTTCTCCAAACCAAGTTCTTGGAACCTGTATTTGTCCAATCAAAAGAACAGTCAGTAAATAACATCTCAGAGGTTTTTAGTCAAGAACATACTCAAGCGTACAAAATAATCAGTACCTGTGGTGGAAGTCTGAGTAGGGGGTGTCAGCTGGAAGACCAGACAGATGCTCCTCGGCCTTCCTCAGAGCTCCTTGGAGAGCACTGAGACTGCGGATTCTGTCGTTCATCATCATAGGCTGGAGGATGCATACAAGTTTACATACATCTTCTACCAAATCCAAAGTTCAAATAATGATACAAATGAATATTAGCTTACCATGCCCTTGTAGTTGTGTGCACGGAGGAAGTTGAGCAAGGGGTACATGCTTTCCTTGTCATGGAAGAGCTTTGATGAAAGGTGCCTGTTGAGGAACTGCACACCGTTGCCAATGGACTTCGACAGGGAAGGACGAGGGAATGACGCATTAAATGGCTCAAAGTCCAGCTCAAGCACGAAGTCTTTGTTGCTGCTGAAATATAAAAGTACCACGCGGCGTTAATTAAAGATCATCCTAGTTAAAGAAGCAAAAGATCAGTCAAATATCACAATTCTCTGGTACATAATTTTATTTTACCTTCCTTCCACGAGCTGTTCCTTGAACTGCAAGTACTCAGGGACACTCAACTCCTCGACAGCGAGCTCGCTCACGTTGATCCTCACATACTCCCAGACACCAGGCCTTGGGCGGATGGCAAGTGCAACCCACGGGGAGATAACGATCGCCTCCTGTATGATTATACATCAATGCCATCGATTAGATCAAGCTAGAGATAAAGTGAAAAAGGGATGCTGAAGTCCAATGGGAAGTCAGATGCAAACCTGCGCTGCCCTCAGTACATCCTCAAAGGCGCCGTCCTTCAGCTTCTCGCGCTCTGCTTCAGGGATTGCAGTGTTGTACTCAGCGATGATCTGGTGGGGCTGCAGCATTCCTTTTCCAAGGTTGACCAGCCTGCACAAAGCATTATCATATCACATAAGAATAAGATCCACCCATATATCCACATATCCCGTATCATTCAGAAGTCACTTAACTTAGAGAAGAATCAGAAATTCCATTCACAGTATGAAAACACCTTTTGAAATTGCAAATGAACTAAGCATGATTCTATGAGATTCAGTTAAATCCTGTGCTACATAGATCCTGTCAGTTCTGGGCATGAACTTAACGAAATTATGTGAGATTCAGTCTGATCTTTGCGCTACATAGATCCCGTAAAATCCGTTAAGGAGTATTAGTATACGCCTAGGAGTCCGTATTAGACTAGAAAATACTAATACATCTTAACAAAATCTAGGCATGAAGACACCACTTAGTACACCATATTCAGGAAGTCTTAGCACTTGGACAGTGCAGAATACAGTATCTAATCTAGAAATGAACATGCAGTCAGATCTGGTAGCAATTCACAAAACTCCAAAAACACATGGTGCGTCTAGGAGTCCGTAAAATCCGTTAAGGAGTATTAGTATACGCCTAGGAGTCCGTATTAGACTAGAAAATACTAATACATCTTAACAAAATCTAGGCATGAAGACACCACTTAGTACACCATATTCAGGAAGTCTTAGCACTTGGACAGTGCAGAATACAGTATCTAATCTAGAAATGAACATGCAGTCAGATCTAGTAGCAATTCACAAAACTCAAAAACACATGGTGCGTCATCACTATTCTGCTATTCAGTACTAGGTTTCGACAAAATCTTTGATACAGGAAGATGTCTAAATATTCGTTTGACAGGAATCTAGTAGGAATGAGTACACGCAATTCAGCATCCCTGGCACACTAGTAACTAGAGCAGATCTAACTAAACATCTAAGAATTTCTAGTAGCACAAGGAGCACCTGACATCGCCACCAATAGATTTGATTACATACTGGTATATTCTTCTCAAAAATCATATTAACAGCAAAATGTATGTTTTTGTCATAGGAGGAAAAAAATCTGAACAGCCAAGTTTATTTCACGGTAATGCAGAAACTGACTACTACTGGAAATCGGCTCAAACCTGGTGAAGACGGCGACGAGCTCATTGGGGTGCGCGGAGAGGGAATCGCCGATGCGCTCCCTCACGCTGTGGAGGCGGCTCAGCACACGGTCGCCGGCGGCTTCCCCCATTGCTCAACCCTGCACAGCAAAATAAATCCCATAAAAATCATGGCAGCAACAACACCGGTCTTCCCGGTCTCCCGGACACACGTTTGACATTCTATCAGAAAACACTCTCTGGGCAAGATTTAAGAAACATGCAAAGAACAGATGAACAAGAACTGAGCAGAAATTCAAGAAAGTCCCCAAACATAATCGACGCCGCTAACTAGAGGATGGAGGGGCGTACGAGAATCAAGGCAGAAGAAGCTTCGGAGAATGAGGAAGTGGTGAAGGGGAAGGGTGCGCATTTATACAGATCTGAGGGGAGAAACCAACAAGAAATCCCAGTGGCCTCCAGGCAACAAGTTCTTAGCATCTTGCTCCCGCCGACGCCCATGGCTTGCATGAGCTCCAGTAGCCGTCCGTTGGAACCGAAGCTTGCTGGCAAGGAGAAAGAGTGACGCAAGGGAGCACCTTCTGAACATGGGATCAGCGTGGGGTTTGGAGGTTTCTTTCTTGCAGGCCATGACAAGATAATTAGTACTAATCGTGTTAATTAGGCATAAATAAGAGAGAAATAATCTGAAGCCAACCATGGCTACTAGTACAAGAAAGAAGAGGGTGTCCTGGAGTTCCGAGACAAACAGAAACACGGGAGAAGAAACGGATGTGGCAAAAAAAAACTTGTCAGAGGGAAGCAAGAGGAACCATCAATATAATATACTTCAGAAACCTTGCTAGTATAGATCTAAAACGCTATCCACTTGATGACTTGGAACTGAAACCTCAAACCCAGAGAATGATTGGAACTTGCTAGGAACGCAGATCCGGAAGCATCCACCAGATCTCTGCAAGTGGATGCTGACAGGGATCACAACCTGAGACTACAAACCATGATGCTGCTATCACTCACCTAGTGCAAGAAACATCGGGAAACCAGAGGAGTTTTATACTAACACAAATGATAACAAAGGAAGCACCTCACCCTAAAGATTTCTCCCTCCGGTCGCATTCGAGCAAAAATCCTGCTGTTAATCTTACCCGACTTTTCTTTAATCGCTCGTGAGTCCAAGAAAGCGAGCATGGTTTTTCGGGATAATCTCCTATACTCTATACCGACACCATCATATTCGATCAGATATGCATCAACAGTATATTACATTACATTACCAGCAGTGTTTTAGCGAACAATTCGTACCACCGTCGAAACTGAACGGAGCATTGTTCAAGAACCAAGTAAAAGACAGCAACAAAGCATCACTGAATTGCACATCAGGAAAAAAGAACTCCATTGACATGAGAACGGCTCCTTTACCTTCCACTTCTTCACAAGAACCCACCAAAACGCAACGCAACGCGAGGTGAATCCGGGTAAACGCAAAATGGAAACAACGGACGGGGTGAACGGGAATGGATTGGTGTGAGGAAAGCGGGTGCCCCCAGACCCCTATTTATACACGGATTGGCGGGGACACGCACTATCTTCCTCCGGTTATTACCAAATACAGTAAAATATAAAAATATTGAGCTAGGCGAGCGTTCACCTTTCGTTATCGTCCTTATCCCCTCCCCGTCACTGTTGCAGGAGGAGAAGGTGACTTTTTGGCGATCTCCGTCGATCCACCGCGTGCGCGCCGCTGGGTCGTGGGATTCCCCTCCTCCGCCGGCTGCTTCGGCGGCGGGAGGGTGGGGGATCCCCGACTCTGGCCTGTACATATGGTAGGGTAGGGTGGAGTTCCCGTCGGCGGCGTTTGGAGGAGGTGGTGCTGGTGGCGGTGGTTTGGTGTCGGTGCGGCCTTCTCCGGCGGTGGAGCTCCTCGGGCTCGTCGTCGTCGCGCTCGACTTGCAGGTGCTCGAGTTCTTCTGCCTCCCGTCGGATCCGTGGTGGCGGCGGATCCGGTGGTTGGAACTCAGGGCTGGGTGATTGGCGGCTTCTGCCTGCGTTGGGGACGAAGACGGCTGCGGCAAGGTGGAGTTGCTGGTGTGGGAGGGTGCTCGCCGTGTTCGTTCACCGGCACAAGCTCCGCCGCTGCGCGGCGGACGGACCTTGCAGCGATCTTCACGAAGGAGGTACCCTCGGGCCGTGGCTAGAAGGGGGTCGGCGGTCTTCGTCTTCGACGCCGGTGAGCTGCCGATGCTTGCTCTGGTTATATCCCCTGCGTATGCTTTTCTGTACTTTGTATTTGTACTATGTACGGTGTATGTGGTACTCTGTTGAATATACGTGGGCTTTCAAAAAAAAATACAAATATTGGGTGAGACTTACGGAGCAATTCAGTTCATTTGCTTTGCAGTGATCCGATTGATTTCTTTGCATGTATGGTTCTGTACAACGATATGCCCGTATTACTCGAGTAACTTAGGAAGGTTTCTTTTCTATTCAAGCCTTTTGGGATGGTTTGGGGAGCAAGCTATGGATCAAATAAAGTGCAGGGTCATAATTGGTGCCAAATTATTGTTGAGGATTGGCTAGCTCGTCAATGCGTATCACTTGACTCGGTATGACAGTTCACCGCACCAAGCTATATTCCCTTCGTTTTTTCATGTAACACACTTACATTTTTTGAATTTAATTTGACCAGCGATATAATAATAAAATGGGTTTCCTGCATACAAAAAAAGTGACTTCATGACCCACGAACGATATCATCAGGAAAAAAATCTTAGGTATAAAATTAGTAGTATCACTTCAGTATCTGTATGACTCATGAATCGGTTCGTTACATATCAGTACGAATGGCATATTGTTTTTCTTATACAAAACCACCGCCTGACCTTCAGATATGGGAAAAATTATCGGCTGCTCTCCTCTTGAAAAAAAACTGCTCCTCCTTTCTGAGCCTCCCATAATGCCTCCACTACTGTAATGCATCCTTCGTGAATGCCTTCTGTGTGCGCCACTGATGCCTCACATTGAAGATCGGGTCCGTGCCACTGAACTTCATAAGATGTCATGACTGCGGGAAATTGGCCTAGGGTTGCATGGTGTGGCTTGGATGGGGCTCCATCCAGCCGGATTGGTCCCCTGAGCCTAATCGACGAGGTTGATGATCTCTTATGTTTAAGCAGCGGGAGGTCAGTGGATTTGTGTATTTTTATGTTGTGTGGGTTGTTTCAACATGCCACTGTATGTTGTCGTTGTTTACACATAGATGTTATGTTGCAACATGATTCTAAATGTGTTGTAAGGAGTTGTTTTACTCATCTTGTGTATGTGTTCTTCTTGTTGTTTCATTTGCTCTTTCCAAATGGTGCTTATATAGTCGGTTTCAATTGTATATTTAGTGACTTATTTGTCAAGCAAATGTTGCAAGAGAAGGGTTTTGTTGCAAACTTCAAATTTTGTTATTGCATGGATGTTTAAAATGTTGCAACTTTTGTACAAAGCGTGGAAAAAATTACTACACTGATGGTGCACACATAAAGAATGTTACGTGGGTCTTCGTGATGTAATAGTTAGATGGTCTAGATTTCACATGTCTAACCGTTTATGCGAATCTTTCTCAACTACTATTCAAATTGGAATAGTTTTATTACTTCGATAAAATCATTTTTATTTTAAAAAAGAAAATAAAAGACTATTTCAATTCCTATATAACTCTTTGTATCAAAATATGATTTTTTTTTTCTAGTTGTGTCTTCGTAAACAATCTTCTTGCTTACCATTATCATCTTCAAGAACTTTTTTTTTTGGAACGAATCAACTTTTTGAGGAAGATGGAACATTTGGGATGCATCAGTAGGAAATAGCTTATAGCCAATTTGCTGTTAGCAGCCTGCCCAAAAAAATGCACGTTGCTACTAATACGCGTTGCTGGTAAGCCCTTACTGCCAACGTGCCCCTGTAAGTCGCGGGTTGCTAGTAAGTACGGGCCACCTGAGGGGCTCTGTGCGAACTAGTGGCAACGTGCGCGCTAAAGGCACGTTGCCACTATGATTTACCGGCAATGTGTGTTTTGTAAGACACGTTGCTACTATAGTGTCACCGACTGACCACAAAACCCACCCGCGGGTTTCTCTCTCCTTATCGCTGGCCACACACGCAACCCACCCTCTCTCTCCATCTTATCTCTCTGACTCCTCTCACGCGACTCCATTCTCCCCAGCCACCCAATCCCAGATGCGCTGCCGGCCACCCAATCCCCTATCCCCAGCCACCCATGCCCCCGCCGCTCGCTGACGCTGCTCCGACGCGGTCCCATTCGTCGATTTCCCCACTGAGGCAGCAACCCTACGCCCCCAATCGTGTCGTCATGCGTGAACCCTAGCGCCGCCTCTCCTACCAGCCAACGTCATTGATAGCGCATCCTAGCCACGCTCGGCCTCCCCGGCCCTCCGCGGTGGAGGTCATGGTCCCTTGGACCAGCGAGTTCCTCGTCGTCCAGGTCGGACGGTCCGGCAGCTCCCTCTGCTGGAAGCTCGAGGAGATGGAGGTTGTGGCCGCCATGCGAGACAGGCTCGCCGCCGACATCGCTAGGCTCTACAAGGAGGTCACCCTCTACGAGCGCGACCTTGAGTGCACCATAGAAACAACGTCTACGGCATCCTCTTCACGCTCAGGACCAAGGGGCTCTTCAATGGTTGCTCCACGGACGACGTATTCGCCGGCGCCCTATGACAGGAAAGCCGTGGACGCCGGATCTGAAGGTGGTGCTCCTCGTCCCCGACCTCCACGACTTTCGCCTCCTCGGACCCGACCTCCACGGCCGTCACCCTCCTTGCCTCCCCAATGTGCACGTTGCTAGTAACTGTGTTACTCGCGGCATGTGTAGAGGAGGGCACGTTGCTAGTAACTTAGTGGCAACATGTGGGGCGCGCATATTGCCAATACGAGTTACCAACAACGTGTTACTGGCAACGTGCCACCGTACGTACGTTGCTAATAGGGTTTTCGACACGTTGCCAGTAGGTTTTTTCCTATTAGTGATGAGATCGGCAGACGACCAGTCATGTGGGGGGCCTGCCCGTTTATCGCCTAGCACACGCCCTTTTTCTTACATAGTAAATCACTAATATCACTAACAAAGGAGGTGTTGTCAAGGCTGTAGTTCTATAAATTTGTGCATCATTCGACTAAAAACGTTTGTAAAAAATTGCTAGATTTTTACCGTGCACGAGATTTTTTTTTTAAATATAAGGCACTAGGTGCCCAGCTTTAAATTAATAAAGCCAAGAACAGCTGATACAAGATGCTGTAAGAACAGCTTACAAGACCACAATGCACACAAGCAAAACATAAGATTTACAAGACACACAGCTTGAACGTCGGAGTCCTCATCCACCAAGGCGACGCCACACAAGAGTGGACGGGAGCCGGAGCTTGTAGATGAACTCGCCGCTGAAGAAGGAACACCCGCATCTGCTCAGAGACAAGCAATGACCTGGTCCGTCTCCGAGACCGAAGAGAGCCCCTGCTCTCTCGCCCTGGATCGAAGGGATCCGCACCGTCGGCCGGAGTCGCTCACCCTAGAGCTCGAACGAAGATCGACGACATCAGTGCCATGGAGCAAAGGCCAAGCACAACCACCCAGCACACCAAGATCAACACCAGAGCAACTCCACCACCACACACGTAAGCACACCCGGTCTGACGTAAACGTCTGGTGCCGAAGAAGGGACAGCAGCTCCCAAAGCAGCCGCCGTCAGTCGCCGGACAAGAAACTGCACAATCGTCCCCTGCTCCCAAAGCGGCGCCTTCAGGAAGGGCACAGCGTCGGGGCGTTGTCGCCGCCCATTCCAAGAGGAATTGGGTTTTCACCCGGGAGGCAGGGGAAAGGGAGGGGGAGGGGACCCCAACTGCGCCTCCAACAAAGAAGACGATGCCCGTGGGCGTCGCCGCCGTTTTGGCCGTCACCGGCCAGGGATTTCTCCCAGGACCCACAGCCCCAAGCCCACCGTCAAACCCCAGCGACCAGGAGGCCACGGATCTGAAGGGCGAGCAGCAGGTTCGGGCCAGCACCTTCAGATCTGGCGGACGGCGCCGAGGAGCCCCGCACGCTGGACCTACATCGCTGCCGTGTCGCCGCCCAGGCGCCCGAGGACGGCAGCCAGCATCCACGCGAACGCCACCCGCCGGAGAGTATGCTCCGCCCACCGCTTCCGAGGCCGCCGCCTCGGCGTCCGCAGCCCACCGCGAGAGGCGCAGTGCGGCCAGAAACCCCGCGGCCACCACCTTCCTCGACGGCGCCTAGGGCTTGCCCGGCGACCTCTCTGGCAGCGGCGAGGGAGAGGGAGGAAGGAGGAGGCTGGGGCGGCGAGATCTAGGGTTCGCCCTCGAGTCGCCCAGGAGGTCCTGGGCGACGCGAGGGAGGGGGAGGGCTCTTGCCCTTTTCCTGGGCGACGCGAGGGAGGGGGAGGGCTCTTGCCCTTTCACGAGATTTGTTTTGCATGTGCGTTATTTGTCAAATGCTGATTCGGAGATAAATGTGTGTCAAATATTGTTTGGCATCATCGAGCTACCATCTCGTGTGCCACGGGTACTACAGAAAACGCTTTGTGTCAAAAGATTACACGTCCATTTATGATCCCATGATAACTACTCAAACATTTGCAAACGCACTGATCAATTTGTTTTCTTACGTCCGCGTTCCTGTTCTTTTCGGTAGGCTTTATCAATTACCAACTGAGCTTATAAGTATTTTTCTTATCGGAAGCTAACACCTGGTTTTTTGCTAACACAAAACGAATGCAACTTGAGCACTTTGTATTAGTCTACCTCATTCTTTCGATCATCAAGGCACTATAGTCAAAGGAAGCTTACATACAAAACTGGTTCCGAAACATAGTGCAAATCGTACAAATCAATTTGCAATGACTAGGCGGGAGGGCTCCCAGAGTGGCCACTCGAGCGCTCCTGAAGGCCATATGCGAAAACAGAGGGAGCACGAGGAAACAAGCGGTAAACAGACGAGACGAAGTTCCTGTTTCTTTCGGCCGGCACACGGGAATCGTCTGTGCACAGTCTTCCCAGTTCCCACACCAACTCTAGAGCAACTTTGCCGTACTCGAGGGGACATGGCTCCTGCCGAAGGACGGAAATTAAACCAATGATGAGAAAATCGTTGGGAGATTGATCGGAGCTCGGTTTTGCTTGGGTTGGAAGAAAATATGTAGGCCCCTTTGTCTCATGTGGATCGGCACCTAACCTACCTAAACCTGATTATTTGCCGGGTTTTTGTCTTCCCAGTAGCTTACGTTAATTAGTGTGAAATAGCTGCTCTTTTTCTATTTACTTATGTGCGTCGGTGCCCTCTTTACTTTCAAATGGGGGCAATTATGCGTGTTACAGTGTGGATGCTAATGTTGCTTTGATGGATGACTAGATGTTACGAAATATGTGGTGAGAGATATTGTTGTTAAGAAATTATCTCTTACTCCTAGTTAAGAGAAGCTAGCTTCGGAGACATCTTAGAGCTGTGTAGTCAGATGACTACGCAGTTTTTTGGCAATACTGTTAGAGATATATTACGTGTACGGTAGTTTAGGATATGTAATCCTTTCCTACCTTATCTCCTAGGATTCTTACCCTCCAAGTTTGTACTCTCATATATACTCGCCCATGAGGCTCAATAATACATTCAACATATTCCGCCAATCTCATAATTCTACATGGTATCAGAGCGGCACGATCTGACCTAGTCACCGCCGTCGCGCTTCCGCACCGCGCCACCCCCGGGGAGATCGATCTCCATGATCTCTCTCGGCGGCCGCGCCGCCCGTACCTAGGGTTCGTCCACCGGTTGGTTGATCGGCTGCCCTAGAGTCCTTTTTTTGATCTGTAGATCGGTTTTTTTTCTCCGCTGGTCGCTCGACCGGCGTTTTCTTTTTTGGTTTGCCGATCATAGATCGAATTGCGTCGCCCACCGCCTGTCGTCTTCTCGCGCCTCTACTCCGACAACGGCATCGACCTGCACCGGCCCGCTCCTCGACAGCCGGCTATCGCGGCCGACTAGCCGGCTTCCCTCGCCAGCGCCGACTCCGCACCGACCGCGCAGCAAGGCCTGACGCGCCGTCCAAGGGACGCCTCCATGCGTCGCCGCCGGCTTCCCTGGCCTGCACGGTCTTCATCGCCAGTTCGTCTTCGTCGTCATCGACCGGGACTTCACCGACAACTTCGCCATCGACTCCGGTCTGCGCGTCGTCGTCGCCGCCATGGCTTGTACCGCGCCGCGTCGGTCTGATCAACCGATCGCGCGCCTGCCTACGCCAAGCACATCCCGAGTATGCGCCTACCACCGATCCAGCTGCAGGCTGCCGCTTTTGGTCCATGTTGTCGGCTGCCAAACGCTCCTTCCCAGGCGTGTACGCCGCCGGCGGCACCCAGCCGCTGTACCGACTCACGCCCTGCAGTCTTCCCCACCATCGCCCCAACCCGTGCGCTGCTGCTGCGTTTCCACTTTGGGCCATAGCGCCGCGACACGCGGTCCACTCCGTCGTCTCCGCGCGTCGACTTCCACGTGGTATGCGCTCCGTCGCTTCCCTAGGCGCGGGAACGCCACCGTCCGCGCATGGTCTTCGTCACGCCGTCGGGTTCTTCCTCGCCTACTTCGAGTAACGTCGCCGCCGTTCTACAGGTAACCTGCATGGCCACTCCTGCCGTCGCAGGTCCTGCCGATCACACCTTGTCCAGGCGTCCAGCATGGCCACTCCGGGCCACCGCTGCCTTCGCCGCCTTCTACGTCTTCGTCCACCACGACCTCGTCGCCAGCGTCATCTTCTCGTCCCCGACTACATCTACTCCGACAACCGTGGACGACATCGGCACCTTCTACCCCACGCCGATTGGCGCCGCAACCGTCGTCGAGTCCTCCTCTGCTAGTCCCTCCGACACTGGCATATGGTTCATGGTGGTCCCTGCCCCCGCACGCACGGTATTGGCAACACCGGTGCGTGCTTCGTCCCCAACGTGTCCCCGAGTCTGGCAAGCTCGGGTCGGCGCCTCGTCTTCATCGGCTTCGACAACGTACTCGACATCGACTCTCTCCTCTACGATTGCCTCGACTACGTCACCGAGTTCTTCCATGCGTACTCGGCTTTAGCAAAGCCGGAGTATGCCTTCGTCCCCGACGTGCGCCTTGTTCTGGCAAAACAATGGCCGCACCTCGCCCTCGACGGCTCGGACTGCATCGTCTCCGGCATCGGCATTCTCGACGACTGTCTTGACGCGTCCCCGTCCTCTTCACGCGCACTATGCGCCCGCGGCTTCATGTGCGTCTATCTCGACACCGGCAACCCCAACCATGACATCGACCATGGCGACCCCTCGCACGGCTACCCCGACCAAGCCTGCACTGCCCAACGCTCTCGGCTCCCTCGACATCGGCACAAAGGGCTATCACCTCGCTTGAGCTCCTCATCTGCTTCCTCTACAGTCCAAACATCGGCGCCGCGACACCGTCCACGACGTTCCCGCTCCTACTGCGGGGGGATGTCAGCCCACTGGATTCTATTTCGGTTTCTCTCCAGTCTGACCGTCCGCGATATTTCAGTTGTTCACGATGCTACCGCTATGACTGCGGGGGGATGTTAGAGATATATTACGTGTACGGTAGTTTAGGATTTGTAATCCTTTCCTACCTTATCTCTAGGAGAGGCTTCATGCCCTCCAAGTTTGTACTCTCATATATACTCGCCCATGAGGCTCAATAATACATCTAACATATTCCGCCAATCTCATAATTCTACAAATACAAACAAAAAACATGTAAAAATATAAAAAAAATGATACAAATACGTCTATTTGACGCCCAGTTTCACATTGACTACACGGAGTTAGAGTTCTGGCTCTGCCACGGAGAGAAGACAATAATCTTTTTAAATTTCCTTTCCTCCACATCATCATTCATCTTACATGACACTCGTAAGATAACATCATTCTATACGTCCTAATTGTCGTGGACCTTCACAATGGATGTCTCCGGTGGAGATTTGTCATGGAAACATCAATATCCTGGTGTTTTGCACTTTTGCTTTTTTTAGGTTTAAAGCGGTCGTATCCGCCATTCAATTAGATAAAATAGAAAGTTATTTACAGAAATTTGGACTAGGGAAAAATCCCTTTAAAGGCAAAAAACTACGAGCCTCCCGGATCGTGCGTGTGGGCGAAGGTCCGTAGCGCCACCTCTTCCCACACCAAAGTCGCCACCTTCGTAGGCGAGCTCACCCCATTGCGGGACGTTCTTCTGTTTCTCTCCTTCCATAGCCACCACAACGAGCGGATGGTGGCCCCGTTAGCCAACCTCCTAGATTTGGGTGGAAAACCCGCAAGTGCTCGCCACGACAGTAACCTTCCGCGATCGATGATGCGCTGACACCCCATCCTAGCAAATGCACGGTGCACAGGTCCGGAAGGGCATAACCGAAACCCACTGACACAACCGGCTCCTCCTTGCCACCTCGGCAAGGAGGAGAGCCTGGTCATCAGAAGCAACATCTAGGCCACCACAAGCGGCATCTGCCGCTCCATCTCGGTCTCTGACTTCTTCTTCTTCTTCATGGGCTTCTTCATGGAGAGGACGAGGTCGTCGATGGCAGCCACCGCCTGGTCCGAGAGAGGTCCGTCGAGCAGGCCCATGAGGTCCTGCCGCCGGCGCTCCGAGGGGCAGGTCTCCTCAGGCAGCGAGCCGAGACGGCGCGCCACAGACTCCTTGGCCAGCTGCTCTATGTTGGCGCCTTCCGGGTGCAGCTTACCGAACCTCACACTCCTCCGCACTGACGGCGCTTCCACCTCCATCTCGTGGACCAAGGCCGTGGCCGGCGTGCCCAAAACGGAGGCCTCAAGCGGCGTCGATATCCGGGCGATGAAGCTCGACAAGGGGCACCTGAGTGTACCCACCTCCGGTTCCTGCAGCCTAGAGCCGGACGGTGTGACGAAGGACCCCTCGGATTGTTGTCCGTCCTCTATCCCGGCGGCCTCGAACTGCTGCCCGACCGCCTTCTTCGCAGCATGCTCACCCTGACCAGACAACGAGGCTGAAACCGCTCCGGGTTCGGCGATGCACTTTTGCCATGAGGGCAGGGATTAGAAATGCATACTAACCAGTGGATGCACGCACACTACCCGGTTAGCGTACGCCTAGTCGCCTATGCCCGGTTCCCATACCAGGGGATACACATAGATTTGTTCTGCTGGACAATCAGTCGAGCAGCTTAAGAAGCTTGGTCGACCATTTGTCGTGTAGAGTCCCGTGATAGTGCAATCATTGCACGTTTAGAAGAAGGGCCGGGTCGAGTACATGCAAAAAGCAGTAGACAATAGTTGTGAGAAGCAAGTTCGTTTCCTGAGAAAAAAGATGTAATTGAGATCAAAAAGTCCTCTTTGAAGACCAAACTCCAATACACTGAAAAGTGAGTAAAACTTCGCTTTAGTTGTGGACTGACTGCCAAGTCAATGCTTACCTATAGAACGGCTGCCTCCATATAATTACAATGATACAAAATACATGTCTAATTTCCCTATAAAAGATACATGTCTATTTCGGTCCTGGTGCAAATATTTGGATAGAACAGATTACATTATATAGAAAAAACATAAAAGAACCTTTCATAGAACTGTGTAAACGTCAGATGTATGGGTACCAATTCACAGGAACGATCGCCATTTTGACATGAACTTTGCGACAGAGGAGGTCATCTGCCGCCAGATTACAGAGGAGTACCAGTTGTGGCTGTTGGCTAGGCTACCTACAGAGAGGAGGGAGGAGTAGGTTTAGGTGTTTGCGGGCGCCATAGCGGCGGGTTGTAAATTGTAAAACTCTCTTCTATCTTAATGACATGACATGCAAATCTTTTGCATGTTCTTGAAAAAAAAAAGTAAACGTCAGATGTATGGGTAAATTGAGTTGGTTTAAAACTAGATCTAACACGCACATCCTAATGGGCGTGGCACCGGCGGCGAGGAACTGCGTCCACCATCCATGCTTCCGCCACATGAAGCTGTGGAGACAGATGTGGCCAGGAAGGAAGCTAAGAAAAAAATCCTATGTGCTCACCACAATTTCAATGGGGTCATTCAATACAACTAAAAGTATTTAGCACTAATGAGCAAGCTCCGTCCAGTGGCGCCACATCACAAATCTGGTCAAGTCCTAGAGGTGGCGGTGCTCAAAGTCACGTCGGAAGGTGGCGAAGGTAGCGCCACACACTCTGTGTTCTCTCCGTGCCTTTGGTTCAGCCCATACCACAAAACTCAGTGTAATCAAATCAGGTATTATCTCTCCGTGGAAAAATCAATTTTGTACTCCATAGTTTTTTTTTCGCTATCTCGCGATGACCATACTTTGTTACGCTATTACATTTTATTCTTTCCTGAATAAATAAAAACCTTTTGCATACTTATTTTTGTAGCACCTACCTATTTATTGAGCATATGTTTGTTCAAAATTATTTTGATAATAAAATTAACTTCACCACTAAATTGTTAACGCCATTATATTTGGATGTGGACATTTAATTTCTTGGGGTAATCACGTAATGTTTTTTTATGTTGATGAGCATAAGCTCTCCTTGATGGAGATGTAGCACTGATTAACTGAAGCAATGACGCTATGTGCTCTATGCTCTCATCAACTTTATACAGTGTGTCCTCACAAAAAAGTGAATAAGTTTATTTCACGATGTCTAAGCTATGCATGTCAGAAGAGGTGGTAACGTCTTATCGATGCTAGATCGTATGTCCCTATCTTTTGGTGAGCTCTGTGGCAGCAACCTGAAATTTGCTTATTTTGCAAGTTTATGGTCACTATGGGACGAATACGATGTTACTCAATTGTTTGCATAATTTCAAAACATATGTCTAGAGTCTAAGATATGAAGTAGGGCAACACTTCAGAGTCTAGAGTTTCAAGTTTAGATTCTTCATGTAAGATATGAAGTAGGACAACACTTTAACATAGAGTTGAAAGGAACTAAACAGAAATGGTTGACGGGCGACGAACCGCCACCAGGACGAGGGCTGACAAAAGAACCGCTCATTGGGCTTTGTGAAGTAGGAGTTGAACCACCGAGAGTAGAACCACCACCTACATGATCATTTAATGCATCTGATCCGTACATGTTTGAGCAAGAGATATTAAGTAAAAAACCATATGTCTAGATTCAGGATGTTTTTTTTTTGAATGGTAACAGAACTTTCAATTAAACTGCAATGTCGCTGGTTACAATATCAGAGATACACGGAGGGGCAAAGCCCTCCCAGAAAGAGTCAGGAGACTCACTACTCACGCCATATTTGGCCAACTCGTGTGCTGCAGAATTGCACGCACGTCTAGCAAAGGAAAAGTGAAAGGAAACAAAGTTCAAACGACATAAACTTCTTGCTTCTTTCACCAAAACCCCAATGGTCGATCTATCGAAATCCGTACTTTTCAGAGCTTGGACAAGGTTTGAAGCATCAGATTCAAGAATTATCCTGTTGGCGCCGATTCTGATAGCTCCATCAATGGCAGCAAGACAAGCAACCGCCTCAGAGTGCAGAGGATCCCTCAAGTGCACCGACTTTCCCGATCCAGCAACAACGAAATCGCCCGCCTAGTCACGAATGATGTAGCCCCAGCCTCCGGAGCCAGAAGAAAGATCAAAGGCTCCATCGAAATTTACCTTCACTTGATTGTCGGGTGGCTTGGCCCATTTGTGCTGGTCAGGAGGTTTTGGAGGAATAACAGGGGGTTTCAGGTGTTTGAAATCCACCATGTGCCTCTCAACCCGGTGGCAAACATGTTCAAAAGGGGCGATAGCCTCCCCAGAGTTGGCCTTGTTCCTGAAGTTCCACCATTCCCACATGAGTGTCAAAGCTTTGAGCTGCACATCTGCGTCACACTTCCACAGCTCCTCAAGCATACTGTGTGCTGAAGTGCAGGGAAGCAGTTTTTCGCGCGTCTCACCCAGCCCGAGAGAGCTCCAGCAAGCCTTGACTAACTTGCATTTCAAAAAGAGATGGCTGCCATCCTCATTGAGTATGTGGCAAACCGGGCAAGCCGTGTCCAAGTCCACCCCCAGCCTCTTGATTTTAATTCTATTAGCAAGGCTGTTATGAGCAAGGCGCCAGACGAACATCTTCAGCTTGTTTGATGCCCGCAGATCCCAGATTTTCTTCTAGTTAATTTTTCAGAGCTGTCACCATTACTCTCCCTCGAACGGGCCGAATCACGACCAAGCTTCCTGTCCCTAAGGATGACCCCAAGCTTGTAGGCAGATTTCACAGAAAAAACCCCCTTAGGGTCAGAGTGCCAGGCCATGTTGTCCTCCATATCATCACAAAGGCTGATGGCCAAAATTGCTTTTGGATCAGCCGGGTCGAAATGTTCCCTCACGAGCTGCTCATCCCAGTCTTCTTGCAGTGGAGACATGTATCTTTGTCCACTGGAAGAGACTTCTGCTGATGCTGATAATGCGTGGGAGCTTTTCCATGTGGCTTTGAAGGGGAACCGTTGCTACTTTGATTGTAGTTCTTTTTCTTATTATCCTTCACATAGTTCAGAGAACCACCATGTGAGGCTTTAAGTCTTTCCTCTTCTTGCACACACATGGCTATTGTCTTTTCAATGTCCCGTTTTTCAGGCAACATGTTATAGTTGACAACAAAAGTGTCAAACTCTTTTGACAATGAAGCCATAACCAGGTGAACAAGGAGTGCAGGCTTGAGCTCCAAATCATCGTCCATGGGCTTAAGCTTAGCTGCCATGTGGCTCATCCGGAGGATATGCTCTCTTATGCCATGTGGCTCATCCGGAGGATGTGCTCTCTTAGGTTTGACCGGCTGTGGAGTGTCCACAACCCAGTCCACCTCAGCACAAACGAAGGCCAAGTCAACCTTCTTTCTCCATTCAGTGTAGTTATCACCTCTGAGGGTTGGAACATCCTTGATGCAGCTCATCAAGTAGTACCCTCCTGAAAACCACAATGAAGTGAGATCATAACAACAATTGCATGCAATAATCCAACGTTGGTCAAAATTAAAACATACAACTGTTTGTGCAATTAAAACTATATCACCGTTGAGCAGAAAATAGAAATAAATGTACTTATAACAACAATAAATCATGATTATGTTACTAACAACTTTGGTCATAAAATAACAGAATCATAATTATTTTAACAATAACTTTATCATGCTCTTAAAATTTAATTCTCACTTTAGTTCTATTTGCTTTTAAAAGAGCACTTTTATTTATTTGTAGCGGAAAAACATGAATAAAAAATTCATGAACATTATACTTTTCAAAAGCATTTCTGTCACTTTTCTGTTTTCTAAAACAAACATGTTCGTTGGATCAGTTTGAATAGAAAAACAAGCCAAGTAAAATTCTCTAAAACTGTACTGAATTCAATTAAACAAAAAACATGCTTCTGGAAAAAAAAATAACAGAAAACTGTCCCAGCGCCCCGCGAGGCCCACAGCGTGTTGAGCGGCCGTTTTCTTATCTGTCGCCCGAGCGGCACGGAAACGGCCCACGGCCCAGTCGCGCACGCGCCCGCTGCTGCGGCCTCCTCAACTTTCGGCCCAAAGGCCCGGGATGAGCTAGGGTTTTCATCTGGCCGTCCGTCAAGATCGGACGGTCCACCGTTCTTCTCGCTTGAACAAAACCGGGGCAGGCCGCCACCGATAGAAACCCTAGCGCCATTCTTTCTTTCGCCCCCGTCTCTGTCCCGCGCGGCGCGGTGGCGTTCAACGTCGGCCGCCGGCCACCGATCACCCTTTCCCCTCCTTTCTATCCTCCAACTCTGGCCGCCTGCTTGCGAGAGAGAGAGACGCTGTTGCGCCCCCTCTGCCCCCTGCGGCCGATGGAGATGTGGTGGCGGTGCCCCCGCTGGCCCCCTTGCCGGCGTGCGCTAGCTCCCGGAAGAGCTCGCGCCGCTGTCAAGCGGCACAGCGGTGGTGCCCTTTGCCCCGAAGGGTGCTGTTTCTTTTGGCATCGATCCAAACACGGTAAGGGGAAAATTAATCGATCTAGAAAATTTTAATTGATCTAGATCCGAACATGGTAAGGGTTCTATTTCTATTTCTTCTTCTTTTACTTTAATCGATCTAGAAGTTTTGGATCGATCTAGAAAAAATAAAACTCGGTTTGCTTTTCCTTTCTTTCTACCAATGTTAACTCCGTAGGATCAACTAGGCTAGATCTTATCGGTAGCATGATCTATATATCGAATCTGTCTAAGCACTTGTGAGAGAGAACCAAGAGAGATGAGATGGGTTGGGGTACCTTCTCCTTGACTCGTTGAGCTTGTGGTGCCGGCCATGGTGGACGGCGGCGGTGGTGGCAGAGAGTGGGCAGTGGCGGCGGCGGAGCTTCCCGTCAGCACTACGCGAAACCCTAGATCGGTAGGTGTGTCGGTGGGGTGTACGGCTCGTGACGAACCTCGTAGTGCGTGCCGCCGGCCCCCACCTCTCTATATAGCGCAGGTGACAGGGGCCCGTCAGCCATAGTGGGCTGGGCGCCTCCGATCAGGGCACAGGTCAAAGGGCCCGGTGGGCCATTGGGCCCACACGGTGGAGATCAATCTAACAAGTCTATTCCGCCTGAAAGTCGGTCCAATTGACTTTGCGAGAAATCACGCCTTCCCGTCTCAGAAATAGCTAAGAAGTCCAAATTATGATCCAGATGGTTGTGTGCATCATTTTGATGCAGAGGCCGGGGATCCACACCCCCTTTCCTAAAAGAAAAGTATTTTCTTATCGGAAGCTAACACCTGGTTTTGTGCTAACACAAAACGAATGCAACTTGAGCACTTTGTATTAGTCTACCTCATTCTTTCGATCATCAAGGCACTATAGTCAAAGGAAGCTTACATACAAAACTGGTTCCGAAACATAGTGCAAATCGTACAAATCAATTTGCAATGACTAGGCGGGAGGGCTCCCAGAGTGGCCACTCGAGCGCTCCTGAAGGCCATATGCGAAAACAGAGGGAGCACGAGGAAACAACCGGTAAGCAGACGAGACGAAGTTCCTGTTTCTTCCGGCCGGCACACGGGAATGGTCTGTGCACAGTCTTCCCAGTTCCCACACCACCAACTCTAGAGCAACTTTGCCGTACTCGAGGGGACATGGCTCCTGCCGAAGGACGGAAATTAAACCAATGATGAGAAAATCGTTGGGAGATTGATCGGAGCTCGGTTTTGCTTGGGTTGGAAGAAAATATGTAGGCCCCTTTGTCTCATGTGGATCGGCACCTAACCTACCTAAACCTGATTATTTGCCGGGTTTTTGTCTTCCCAGTAGCTTACGTTAATTAGTGTGAAAGAGCTGCTCTTTTTCTATTTACTTATGTGCGTCGGTGCCCTCTTTACTTTCAAATGGGGGCAATTATGCGTGTTACAGTGTGGATGCTAATGTTGCTTTGATGGATGACTAGATGTTTCGAAATATGTGGTGAGAGATATTGTTGTTAAGAAATTATCTCTTAGTTAAGAGAAGGCAACTTCGGAGACATCTTAGAGCTGTGTAGTCAGATGACTACGCAGTTTTTTGGCAATACAAACAAAAAACATGTAAAAATATAAAAAAATGATACAAATACGTCTATTTGACGCACAGTTTCACATTGACTACACGAGTTAGAGTTCTGGCTCTGCCACGGAGAGAAGACAATAATCTTTTTAAATTTCCTTTCCTCCACATCATCATTCATCTTACATGACACTCGTAAGATAACATCATTCTATACGTCCTAATTGTCGTGGACCTTCACCATGGATGTCTCCGGCGGAGATTTGTCATGGAAACATCAATATCCTGGTGTTTTGCACTTTTGCTTTTTTTTAGGTTTAAAGCGGTCGTATCCGCCATTCGATTAGATAAAATAGAAAGTTATTTACAGAAATTTGGACTAGCGAAAAATCCCTTTAAAGGCAAAAAAAACTACGAGTCTCCCGGATCGTGCGTGTGGGCGAAGGTCCGTAGCGCCACCTCTTCCCACACCAAAGTCGCCACCTTCGTAGGCGAGCTCACCCCATTGCGGGACGTTCTTCTCTTTCTCTCCTTCCATAGCCACCACAACGAGCGGATGATGGCCCCGTTAGCCGACCTCCTAGATTTGGGTGGAAAACCCGCAAGTGCTCGCCACGACAGTAACCTTCCGCGATCGATGATGCGCTGACACCCCATCCTAGCAAATGCACGGTGCACAGGTCCGGAAGTGCATAACCGAAACCCACCGACACAACCGGCTCCTCCTTGCCACCTCGGCAAGGAGGAGAGCCCGGTCATCAGAAGCAACATCTAGGCCACCACGAGCGGCATCTGCCGCTCCATCTCGGTCTCTGACTTCTTCTTCTTCTTCTTCTTCTTCATCTTCTTCATGGGCTTCTTCATGGAGAGGACGAGGTCGTCGATGGCAGCCACCGCCTGGTCCGAGAGAGGTCCGTCGAGCAGGCCCATGAGGTCCTGCCGCCGGCGCTCCGAGGGGCAGGTCTCCTCAGGCAGCGAGCCGAGACGGCGCACCACGGCCTCCTTGGCCAGCTGCTCTATGTTGGCGCCTTCCGGGTGCAGCTTAGCGAACCTCACACTCCTCCGCACTGACGGCGCTTCCACCTCCATCTCGTGGACCAACGTTGTGGCCGGCGTGCCCAAAACGGAGGCCTCAAGCGGCGTCGATATCCGGGCGATGAAACTCGACAAGGGGCACCTGAGTGTACCCACCTCCGGTTCCTGCAGCCTAGAGCCGGACGGTGTGATGAAGGACCCCTCGGATTGTTGTCCGTCCTCTATCCCGGCGGCCTCGAACTGTTGCCCGACCGCCTTCTTCGCAGCATGCTCACCCTGACCAGACAACGAGGCTGAAACCGCTCCGGGTTCGGCGATGCACTTTTGCTTTAAGTTTGTTTGCTTCTTCTTCCGCACTGTCCGGTTGCCATGAGGGCAGGGATTAGAAATGCATACTACCCAGTGGATGCACGCACACTACCCGGTTAGCGTACGCCTAGTCGCCTATGCCCAGTTCCCATACCAGGGGATACACATAGATTTGTTCTGCTGGACAATCAGTCGAGCAGCTTAAGAAGCTTGGTCGACCATTTGTCGTGTAGAGTCCCGTGATAGTGCAATCATTGCACGTTTAGAAGAAGGGCCGGGTCGAGTACATGCAAAAAAGCAATAGACAATAGTTGTGAGAAGCAAGTTCGTTTCCTGAGAAAAAAGATGTAATTGAGATCAAAAAGTCCTCTTTGAAGAACAAACTCCAATACACTGAAAAGTGAGTAAAACTTCGCTTTAGTTGTGGACTGACTGCCAAGTCAATGCTTACCTATAGAACGGCTGCCTCCGTATAATTACAATGATACAAAATACATGTCTATTTTCCCTATAAAAGATACATGTCTATTTCGGTCCTGGTGCAAATATTTGGATAGAACAGATTACATTATATAGAAAAAACATAAAAGAACCTTTCATAGAACTGTGTAAACGTCAGATGTATGGGTACCAATTGACAGGAACGATCGCCATTTTGACATGAACTTTGCGACAGAGGAGGTCATCTGCCGCCAGATTACAGAGGAGTACCAGTTGTGGCTGTTGGCTAGGCTACCTACAGAGAGGAGGGAGGAGTAGGTTTAGGTGTTTGCGGGCCCCATAGCGGCGGGTTGTAAATTGTAAAACTCTCTTCTATCTTAATGACATGACATGCAAATCTTTTGCATGTTCTTGAAAAAAAAAGTAAACGTCAGATGTATGGGTAAATCGAGTTGGTTTAAAACTAGATCTAACACGCACATCCTAATGGGCGTGGCACCGGCGGCGAGGAACTGTGTTCACCATCCATGCTTCCGCCACATGAAGTTGTGGGGACAGATGTGGCCAAGGAGGAAGCTAAGAAAAAAATCCTATGTGCTCACCACAATTTTAGTGGGGTCATTCAATACAACTAAAAGTATTTAGCACTAATTTAATGAAGGAATTATACTCCCTCCATTCCGGTTTATTAGATCGCAGAGAATAGCCAGATACATCTAATAAACCGGAATGGAGGGAGTAGAATTTATTGTCGAACCTAGTGCAAGCTCCATCCAGTGGCACCCCATCCCAAATCTGGTCAAGTCCTAGAGGTGGCGGTGTCGAAGTCACGTCGGAAGGTGGCCAAGGTAGCGCCACACACTCAGTGTTCTCTCTGTGCCTTTGGTTCTGCCCATACCACAAAACTCAGTGTAATCAAATCAGGTATTATCTCTCCGTGGAAAAATCAATTTTGTACTCCATAGTTTTTTTTCGCTATCTCGCGATGACCATACTTTGGTACGCTATTACATTTTATTCTTTCCTGAATAAATAAAAACCTTTTGCATACTTATTTTTGTAGCACCTACCTATTTATTGAGCATATGTTTGTTCAAAATTATTTTGATAATAAAATTAACTTCACCACTAAATTGTTAACGCCATTATATTTGGATGTGGACATTTAATTTCTTGGGGTAATCACGTAATGTTTTTTTATGTTGATGAGCATAAGCTCTCCTTGATGGAGATGTAGCACTGATTAACTGAAGCAATGACGCTATGTGCTCTATGCTCTCATCAACTTTATACAGTGTGTCCTCACAAAAAAGTGAATAAGTTTATTTCACGATGTCTAAGCTATGCATGTCAGAAGAGGTGGTAACGTCTTATCGATGCTAGATCATATGTCCCTCTCTTTTGGTGAGCTCTGTTGCAGCAACCTGAAACTTGCTTATTTTGCAAGTTTATGGTCACTATGGGACGAATACGATGTTACTCAATTGTTTGCATAATTTCACGATGTCTAAGCTATGCATGTCAGAAGAGGTGGTAACGTCTTATCGATGCTAGATCATATGTCCCTATCTTTTGGTGAGCTCTATTGCAAAAAAGTGAATAAGTTTATTTTACGATGTCTAAGCTATGCATGTCAGAAGAGGTGGTAACGTCTTATCGATGCTAGATCATATGTCCCTATGTTTTGGTGAGCTCTGTTGCAGCAACCTGAAACTTGCTTATTTTGCAAGTTTATGGTCACTATGGGATGAATACGATGTTACTCAATTGTTTGCATAATTTCAAAACATATGTCTAGAGTCTAAGATATGAAGTAGGGCAACACTTCAGAGTCTAGAGTTTCAAGTTTAGATTCTTCATGTAAGATATGAAGTAGGACAACACTTTAACATAGAGTTGAAAGGAACTAAACAGAAATGGTTGACGGGCGACGAACCGCCACCAGGCCGAGGGCTGACAAAAGAACCGCTCATTGGGCTTTGTGAAGTAGGAGTTGAACCATCGAGAGTAGAACCACCACCTACATGATCATTTGATGCATCTGATCCGTACATGTTTGAGCAAGAGATATTAAGTAAAAAGCCATATGTCTAGATTCAGGATGTTTTTTTTGAATGGTAACAGAACTTTCAATTAAACTGCAATGTCGCTGGTTACAATATCAGAGATACACTGAGGGGCAAAGCCCTCCCAGAAAGAGTCAGGAGACTCACTACTCACGCCATATTTGGCCAACTCGTGTGCTGCAGAATTGCACACACGTCTAGCAAAGGAAAAGTGAAAGGAAACAAAGTTCAAACGACATAAACTTCTTGCTTCTTTCACCAAAACCCCAATGGTCGATCTATCGAAATACGTACTTTTCAGAGCTTGGACAAGGTTTGAAGCATCAGATTCAAGAATTATCCTGTTGGCACCGATTCTGATAGCTCCATCAATGGCAGCAAGACAAGCAACCGCCTCAGAGTGCAGAGGATCCCTCAAGTGCACCGACTTTCCTGACCCAGCAGCAACGAAATCGCCCGCCTGGTCACGAATGATGTAGCCCCAGCCTCCGGAGCCAGAAGAAAGATCAAAGGCTCCGTTGAAATTTACCTTCACTTGATTGTCGGGTGGCTTGGCCCATTTGTGCTGGTCAGGAGGTCTTGGAGGAATAATAGGGGGTTTCAGGTGTTTGAAATCCACCATGTGCCTCTCAACCCGGTGGCAAACATGTTCAAAAGGAGCGACAGACTCCCCAGAGTTGGCCTTGTTCCTGAAGTTCCACCATTCCCACATGAGTGTCAAAGCTTTGAGCTGCACATCTGCGTCACACTTCCATAGCTCCTCAAGCATACTGTGTGCTAAAGTGCAGGGAAGCAGTTTTTCGCGCGTTTTACCCAGCCCGAGAGAGCTCCAGCAAGCCTTGACTAACTTGCATATCAAAAAGAGATGGCCACCATCCTCATTGAGTCTATGGCAAACCGGGCAAGCCGTTATGAGCAAGGCTCTTGATTTTCATTCTGTTAGCAAGGTTGTTATGAGCAAGGTGCCAGACGAACATCTTCAGCTTTTTTGATGCCCGCAGATCCCAGATTTTCTTCCAGTTAAATTTTCCAAAGCTGTCACCATTGCTCTCCCTCGAACAGGCCGCATCACGACCAAGCTTCCTGTCCCTAAGGATGACCCCAAGCTTGTAGGCAGATTTCACAGAAAAAATCCCCTTAGGGTCAGAGTGCCAGACCATGTTGTCCTCCATATCATGACAAAGGCTGATGGCCAAAATTGCTTTTGCATCAGCCGGGTCGAAATGTTCCCTCACGAGTTGCTCATCCCAGCCACCCGTGATGGGATTTATCAAGTCGGCCACATTTGAGATCATCGATTGCCTCTGGGGCATTCTTGGCCTGCGAGTGTTGTCCGCCGGGATCCAAGGATCATCCCAGGCCGAGATGTGCGCCCCGTCACCCACTCGCCAGATCATCCCCTCCTTGAGCAGCTCGACTCCTTTTAGGATGTTGCGCCAAGTGTATGAGATGCCCGGGAGGCAACAACATCAAGAATGCAGCCATCCAGGTAATATTTGGCCCGCAGAACTCTCCCAACAAGTGAGACGGGCTCCTGCAGAAGTCTCCAGCCCTGCCGGGCCAGCATGCCCACGTTGAAGATATGAAGGTCCCTGAAACCGAGGCCTCCCTCACTCTTCAGCTTTGACAAGCACGGCCAGCCCAACCAATGGTGTTGTCTTCATCTTGGTTGTTCCACCAATAGCGGCACATCATGGAGCTGATATCATCACAGAACGTCTTCGTAAGATCCAAACAAGACATGGCAAAGAGAGGGATGGCCTGCGCGACCGCCTTAACAAGGATCTCCTTTCCCGCCCTTGAAAAGAATTTTTCTTTCCACCCTTGAATCTTTCTCCAAACTTTTTCTTTCAAATATCCAAAGGCTTTGGATTTTGATCTGCCCAGGTATATTGGGAGCCCCAAATATCTGTCATTGAAGGCCTCATCGCTAATTTGGAGCAGCCCTTGAAACCTTCTCTTTGCAACTTGAGCGGTTCCCTTGCTAAACATAACCACAGATTTCTCTTTGTTGATCATCTGCCCCGAGACATCCTCATACAGCGCCAGGATGCTTTGGAGCTTGGCTGCACTTGCGTCGTTTGCCTTCATAAAAATGAGGGAGTCGTCGGCGAAGAAGAGGTGGTTGATCCTGGGCGCAGTAGCACAAACCTGCACCCCACCGAGGGATCCATCCGAATCTGCCTACAACAGCAATGCCGAGAGCCCCTCTGCGCAGAGAATGAACAAGTAAGGGGACAAAGGACATCCCTGCCGCAGACCTCTCTGAGGGGTGATGACATCCGTCAGCTCCGAGTTCACCTTCACCCTATATGTGACTGAGGAGACACAGCCCATCACAAGATTCACCCAAGCTTGAGAAAAACCCATCTTCAGCATCATCTTCTCCAAAAAAGACCATTCCACCCTGTCAAAGGCCTTGCTCATATCAAGCTTGACCACCGCTAGCCCATCCCGGCCACCCTTGCACTGATGCATGAAATGGGTGGTTTCGTACGCAATTAGAATGTTGTCTGTGATCAGCCTCCCCGGAACAAAAGCGCTCTAGCTCTGGGAGATGATGTCAGGGAGGACATCTTTCAGACGGCAAGCAATCACTTTGGTCACAATCTTCATAACCACATTACAAAGGCTGATAGGCCTCAGGTCCTTGAGCCTGCTTAGGTTGTGGACCTTAGGAATGAGCACAATGATGGTCTCGTTCTAGCCCACCGGGATCTGTCCGCCATTCAGAACACAAAGAATTTCATTTTGGACTTTTCCCCAACAAGGTCCCAGAAGCGCTTATAGAAAACCGCCGGCATACCATCAGGTCCTGGGGCTTTCAGATCCCCCATAGAGTTCAAAGCCTCCTTAATATCATCAGTTGAGAAGGCCATCTTCAAAAAGTCATTCATATCAGAAGTCACAACACAAGGAACATGGGCCAGGAGCTCAGCCTCCCTCGTTCCTGCACTAGAGGAGAAGAGATTGTGTAGTAGTTTGTAATAAAAGCCCGCAGCTCCTCTTCACCCTCCACAATGCCACCTGCATCATTTTTCAATGATTTGATGTGGTTTACTCTCTTCCGACCCGACACACAAGCATGGAAAAAGCTGGTGTTTCGGTCCCCATCCTTGAGCTAGTGGGCATGAGCTCGCTGTTTCCAATAGAGATTCTTTTGGTCCTGTAGCCTTTCAAGTCTGTAGCGAAGCAGATGCTCCATGGAGACATGATGCTGCGAAATCGTCCCCTTCCTGCACATGTTCAAGTCCTTTTTTGCCTTCTTGATTCTGTTCTTTAGGTCTCCCAGCACTTCTCTGCTCCAGGTGTGGAGCTCCATTCCCACCCGCTTGATCCCCTCAGCCACTGTGGTGTCGGTGGTGAGCATGGCCAGACTCCAGGCGTTTTTTACAACCGCATCACAGTCTTCCTCCTCGAGCCACCTCGCCACGAATTTGGGCTGAGCCAACACGCCACCCCTCCTGCCATTCTTGTAATCAGGCTCCATCATCAACATGATCACCGGCTTGTGGTCCGAGTGCCTAGGATCGCCATTGATGGCTTTGTACGCCGTAAAATGGGTCCTCCACTCCAGATTGGCCACAGCCCGGTCCAGCCTCTCCTTAATGTAGGAATCAGCCCGATGGCTATGGTTTCTCCAAGTAAAAGGGTCCCCAACGAACCCAAGATCCTCCAGCTCGCAATACTCTAGAGCACTCCTGAACTTCTCCATACTAGCTTGCAATTTTCCCCTGCCCCCTTGCTTCTCACTAGCAAAAAGAATCTCGTTGAAATCGCCGAAACACATCCATGGCAGATCTGACCGGCCATGCAAAATGCGCATCAGTTTCCAAGTCTTCTCCTTTCCTCCAGATTTTGGTTCATCCTCGGTGACATTGGCGTCAATATGGAAACGCTATGCCCCCGGATGAATAACAAGCTTAACATCCTTTTTCTAGAATAGAGCGAGCCCTCCACTCCGTCCCACACTGTCAACTACCTCCATATGAGGCATATTCAACAACACCTTGAATTTCTGCATCCCTCCCTTGTCAAGCTTTGTTTCTGACAAGAAGATAATAGCATGCCCTTCTGCCTTCTGCAACTCCAGAAGACCATCCACTGCCGGCTGGTTCCCAAGCCCCCGACAGTTCGCAGCAATTGCCTTCATTGATCGTTGTAGGGCTGAATAGGCAGCCCCACGTCAAGTTGTTCCTTTTCCTTGTTTTTCCGTAGGGACAAGTCCCTCTCGCTCATGTGTTTCTTCTCATTTCCCTGCCCGGTATCAAAACCGACCCAGTTGATATCGTTTTCAGTCTCTGCAAACTTCCCCACCGTAACCAGAGCCAGAGTCAAGTCATTATCGATGAGGTTGATCTGTGCCCCTTCAATAACAAGCCCATCAGCAGCAGCTCCTCCTTGGTCTGGCTTCCTCTTCTTTGGTGCAAGCCCCTGAGAAGAAGAGTTGTCCGGGAAAAGCTTCCGAGCAATTTCAGAGACCTTGGACTGTTGGCTCCCCCCGGGAGCCTTAGAAGGGAGGGAATTTACCACATGTTCTCTGGGTTTCAGACCATCAGCATCCTCCGAAGTTCTGCTAGTTGCTGAACTCGGCCCAGATTTTCTGCTGCCACCTCCACGCTCCTTGGAGTCGCTGTTCCAAGATACAGAAGCAGCTGCCTGCCCAAAAGTTTGCAGCCTCCGCCTACGGTCTTCAGGTGCCCTCAGGCCCCTGTCGAAAGGGAGTTTCCCTGCGTCGTCCCTCTCAGCGGGTGTCTTGCACTCGAGTTCACCATGACCAATCAGCCCACAGCTATAGCAGAAAAAAGGAAACTTCTCATACTGGAGATTGAAACTGTCATCTTTGCAATTCCTCCTCACAGTCACCCACCTCCGTAGAGGTTGGTCAATTGGGATCGCAACCCTAGCTCTCAGGTAGGTGCCCGACGCTTCCCCAAACTCGTCAACATCCACCGAGCAGTGCTTGTCTATCAATCTTGCAATTTTCAGCCCCTTCCTATCATTCATCCATTCAAAGGGAAGATCAACAATTCTGGCCCAAATTGTCATTGAGTCGAATCTGATGTCAGAAGGTCGCAGGCGAGGGTCGAAATCATGAAGGAGGACGGCATGCCTGCCCACCATCCACGGCGTCCCCTCCAGCGCCATGTCTCTGTCGGCCTTCGTCCCGAACACAGCAATGAAGACATTTTCGCCCGCCGGCCTGATGCGGAGGCCCTTGGGGTTGCCCCACGCAGGATGCATCGCGGCCCGCGTGGATTGAATATGAACGACATTTGGGGAGAGAACCTTCCCGACCAATGCCCATTTCACCGGCGCAGAACTATCTTGCTCTTCATCATCACTCATGTCCACAACTTCAGTTTCATCGGCGAGGAGATTGAGACGCCCCATCATGGAGTTCACTCCTTCCTCCTTTTCCTCTGCCTCCTTCGCGAGTATATTTTTCCCACGCATCGCAGCCATCACACTTCTCCTAACCCAGATGCAGAATCGGTAAGAGGAGCCACACCCGGACCTCAAATCACTACCAGAAATAGTACAGGCCACCGCTGGTCGAGACCGGCGAGGAAAATGGTTGCAACTCACCGGATTTGGCGATGCAAAAAGTCGATCCAGAGCTCGGAGCCGGTAGCTGTGAGGCGGGAAACAGGCGGGGAGTAACTCAGAGGAGGTGGGCCATGGGCGGGGCGGGCACCTCCCGAAGGGGAAGCAGGCGGAGGCTGCAGATGTGGTGGATTTGGTGGCGCCGGCGGCAGCGCTACTCTGGAGTCGCGGGAGCCGGTCAACGCCATTTTTTTTATATGAACATTTGATGAATCAGAGATTCAGGATGTTTGGTGATCGAGAAGTTTGAAAAGGACTAACCGTAGTCCACAAAGTACGTGTAAGGACTAAGGAGAGAGGCTGCAAAGAATGCTGAAGGACGTGGCATATGTGGCATCACTCGCATTTATGGGGTGGTGGCAGCTGTCTCATCGCTTGCATCAGAGTGCCCATACTCATGGAGTGTCCGTACTCATGGACGACTATGGCATGCAAATTAGTTTACGGACGATAAAGTCACATTTATCATGTCTATTATGGGTAAGAACTAAGATCTATGTAGGATTGTTTGTACTCTTAGTACTCCTACCGGCCAACAATATAAGCCATGTTTTTTTATATTGTTCTATAATTCTCGATTTCATCACTAATATAAATAATAAATTATATGGATTGAGAATGTATAAATGGTATCGTTAGATTTGTCTTGCAAAACTCTTTCATTTCATATATTTTTATACTATTTTTTGGACATATTATAAATACAAATCATACTAAAAATTGTACATTGTAGACTAGCAAAATGTAAGGACGACTTATATTTTGGGGTGGAGGGAGTATGTTTTTTCACGTATATCCATTCTGCCTCTTGCATCAAGTTTGCAACGGGGACGGGGATGACTCCACCATCCCCGCAAATCCCCATACACGCGATCCCGTGAAGTTTTGCGGGGATAAAATGACCCCCATCCCCGTCAATAATGGGTACACGTTATTCATCGGGTCTCCATGGGGATCTCAACACAGACTAGAAGAGGTGACATTAGAGAAGGCATGATTGCTAGGAGAGGTGGAGAAAATAATTATGTGGAATGTTTAGGTTTTAACCTATATATTGTGCATTTTAGTACATATGACACAGTTTGTGGGTTTTCCATGGAATTCCCACGGGGACAAAACTGACCCTATCCCCGCCCCACGAGACTAACAGGTACCCACCAGACAATACCTACAGGGTGAATTTGTCCCCCATCCCGGCTCCATGAGGCTTTGTTTGGTACTAGTGTTTTGTTGGGATTAATGGGATAATCCCACAAGGATTTGGTGAAACCCCAACCTTCACCCAATCCTTTCAAATCCCCATTTATCCCCAACCCACTTTGTAGAGTATTGAGAAAAATACACTAAATTTTGGTGAGTTGTGGCGATAAGTGGGGATAAACCCCATCAAATTTATTAGAACCAAACGAGGTTTTAGGGATATGCGGTGATTTAGGGTTGAACCAAAATAATCCCTACCAATCTTTATGTATACATTATTACCAAACAAGGTCTAATGGGTAAATCCCCGCGGGTACCCATCCACACGGGTAATATTGCCACCTTGACTCCTACATTCTTCCGTAGGCCTTGTAGTTAAAGTCAAATTTTGTCAAGTTTGACCAAGAATATAGTAAAAAATACCAACATCTGTAATACCAAATACATATAATATGTAAATATACTTTATGATGATGCTAATACTATAGATTATATATTATAGATGTTGATATTTTTTATAAATATTTAGTTAAACTTGGCAAAGTTTGACTTTGACTAAACACAGAACGGAAAGTAAATAAAAACGATGGAGTACCTCGTATGCTTGACGTGATTCCTCCAGTAGTGTTTGCAGTCTTGTGGTTATCCACCGCCACCATCGATTCCCTCCTAAGGCATGTACAATGGTAGAGAAGACGCGCCTTCTCTTAGCCATCTACGTCATTTAGAGAAGGCAAAATTATAATTTGTACAATGCATTATCTCTTATTGCCATCCTAGCAATTAATGAGAATTAATTATATTTTAGTAGGAAATTGTATTTTTAAGTGAAGACAAATGGTACAATGGTGAAATTAGCCTTCCCTTATTTCGTAAGAGATCATCTCTTAGCTAAGGGGAAGGTAACCTCCCATTTCTTCATTCTCTCTTCGCCAACTAGACAAATATCCTACGTGTCAACGCTAAGAGAAGCCTGACGTCACCCCATTATACATGCCCTAACCCGCCTGGATTTGATTCCGCAATTTCCCGTAGAAATCATGTAAGATCCCTTACAAAATTAATATGCAAAATAGTTTGGAAAAGAAAAGAGAGAACCCTTTGACAACATCAGTCTCATGACAATATGACATAGTTGGAGATCTAGGGTTTTAGCCCGAAAGGCCCACTAATATAAACCTCTCAACTCGATCCCTCTCCGTCCCTTATCGCGCCGCCAGCTCCTCTCGCCCACCACTCTCGCGCCCTCGACCCCAACTCTACCGCGGCGGCTGCGAGGATGGCCGCAGCTGCAGGCGGCGCCCCGCGGGCGCTCTCCCAGCGGGAGCAGGACATCCAGATGATGCTGGCGGCCGACGTGCACCTCGGCACCAAGAACTGCGACTTTCAGATGGAGCGCTACGTCTACAAGCGACGATCCGACGGTACCTCGACCCTCTCATCCCGAAAACTACACGATCACCACTATAGTAGCCGTAGATCACACTTCTCCTGTCTAGATAGATCTGGCTATGTTTGTACTCATGATTAGGTTTCTTAGCTATCATTAGATGCGTGGTATCGTATATTCCCCAAAGATGTAGGAGTGCAATTTCCCTTGCTGCACCTGATGCCTGTGTGTGAATTTTATCGGCCACGTGTTGGTGCAAGACGATAATTTTGCCGTGATTATTGGATGCTCCTTCGTAGAGTGGATTAATTGTTCGACCATATGAAGTCATTCATTCCGTTTCTACATCTGGTTCGTATTATTTAGCTGCTGCATCGTGAAGGAATGGTTAGTTGCTACTGAGCCTTGAGTCGACATGATTGCAATATTCTTTGTTCAGCTGCTGTTGTCTTATGTATATATTCGAGAACTGGTTGATATCTATTCTATTGTGGTTCTCTATCTTCTACTGGCTTGTTCTGTTGTCACTAATATGCTGAAAGCTGCCAACAGTGGTGTTTACTGTTTAGAAATCTATTATATCACTGCGGTGCTGAGAACGCCGTTTGTGTTTCTTGTATTGATTTTATTTTTTAGTAAGAAGTCAATAATATGATGGGGGTTGTCCTTATGTGACTTTCTATATCTTCTTGCAGGTATCTACATTATCAACCTTGGCAAAACCTGGGAGAAGCTTCAGCTGGCTGCCAGAGTGATTGTTGCTATTGAGAACCCACAGGACATCATTGTGCAGTCTGCTAGGCCTTATGGTCAGAGGGCTGTTCTCAAGTTTGCACAGCACACTGGTGCCAATGCCATTGCTGGCAGGCACACCCCTGGTACCTTCACTAACCAGATGCAAACCTCTTTCAGTGAGCCACGCCTCCTCATCCTGACCGACCCCAGAACTGATCATCAGGTATTGCTCTTTCGATTATTTGAGTTTTTGTACAATGAAATTTAGCAAATTGGTCATCCTGTGAACTTGTTTGTTTAATTGCATGTAGCCCATCAAGGAGTCTGCTCTTGGTAACATACCGACTATTGCCTTCTGTGACACTGATTCACCTATGCGCTATGTTGATATTGGCATTCCTGCCAACAACAAGGGAAAGCAGAGCATTGGTTGCCTATACTGGCTACTTGCTAGGATGGTTATGCAGATGCGTGGTACAATTCTCCCAGGACACAAGTGGGATGTCATGGTAAACCTGGATGATTGGAAGCCTCGCCTGGATAGTTTATCTTTTTGTTCTTGCTTGATTTGCTTTTGGAAGTAACATATGACTCTCTTTCATCTTCTAATTGCTCATGGATCTTGTTTGTCTTTTGTAGGTTGATCTTTTCTTCTACAGGGATCCAGAGGAAGCTAAGGAGCCAGATGAAGAGGAGGCTCTAGTTGCTCCTGAATACGGTGCCCCGCCAATCGACAATTGGGGTGATCTTCCTGCCCTCTCGGCAGGACCAACAGGTGCTGACTGGGGTGGTGCTGCTCCAGGTTCGCCTTCTTTTTTCTCAATACTTAGTCCAGTTATTAGTGAATATCCAGCCTCCAACTTGAACATTGTGCTAGGTCTTTACTATGAAATTGATCTCCTCGCTTTCCTTCATAGTTTCACTGACCATCTTGTTTTAGCTGTATCATATAGTCTAATGTTGGTTCTTTAGTGTAAGAATCGGAATACAGAACAACTTGATTCTGGTGTCATGATACTTTCTTTTTGAAATAATGTATCATGATACTGAAGCACTCGTGTTTATTTGAGTGCAGCTCCTGTGGCTGGAGAAGGTTGGGATGCACCTGCTGTCCCTCTTCCTGCTGATGCTGCTGCTGCTGCTGCTGCCCCTACTCCTGCCGCTGGTTGGGAAGAAGGCAGTGCTCCTGCTCCCACTGGCTGGCAATAGGATGTTCGGCATCGGTGTCACTCATCAACAACTGGAGGAAATATGAGTTACTTACGTGATGTTTGTGTTGGCGGATCTGTTTAGGTAGCCCCCAGTTACGGCACTGTGTAATGTTAAGTGCAAATCAATTTTGAGCGTTTACTCAGGTGACACTGATTGTTGATTACTTGCTTGTTACCTTCCGCGATGGCATTTTTGGATTGAATGTATGCCTTGCAGCATTCTGCTACGTTTATGCTTCTGATGTCGTTCATCTTTTAATTTTATTTTGTCTAAAAATTTGAGATCAATCGATGTCATTTTACCTTCTACCTGCTTTTAAATATATATATACCTAATAATAATAAAGAGAGGATGGTTTCTTGTCGTACGTCGTTGGAATTACCCCTAAAGTTGACCAAAATTACCCACCACTGCCACCTTTGGTCATAAGTTATGTACATATTCGATTTTTTTCTTTTCCCTGTCTCCTGTCTCTTCCCTCACGTGCGAACGCCGGCCCGCTTTAGCGTCGACGCCTGGCCCCAACCTCGCGTCCCCCACAGAAGGCAGGCCCAGCGTGTGCCACCTGTTTCGGCACGCCGCCACGGCCCTTGGATCCAGCACGAGCAGAGCAGCAACATCCTGAGCAGCTCGGCGAGTGTCTTTCTTTTTTTTGAATGGTCACCGGGGGAGGGAGATGGGTTCAAGTGAACCAGAATTACAGAGATGCACAAAGGGGGAAATAAAATAAAAACAAGCCTACAACATGGCACTAAGAAAACACCCCTTGTTTTCTTGCTGCAGATCTTGTTGTACTAATTTTATTGTTCGAGTGAATTCAGTTACGGCTATGGACGATACGTGCTGTACCGTATACTAGTGTGAGCATGGCTCGATCTAGCTGTTGTAGTTCATTCTATGGGTGTATTCCATTCAAGGAAATCTGCTGCCTCTTCAAGCACGTGCACAGATCTATTAAATCCTGATGCTTTTGTTTACAGATCTGACTACGCATTCATGCCACCAAGTTCTAGTTATTCTTGTCCAGAATTAATCCTTATAGTTTTGCACACCATGACTCCCGATAGTTGTATCATCTAGGAATTAGCTAAACTTTGGTCTAGTCATAATCCTTTGCGGAAATACTTGCTGCCGATGACTATTTACATTTGAAGCCTGCTCGTTTATACACAGACTAGTTGACATGTACGTGCAATGCACGTTTCAAAAAAAGATGACATTATTTATATTGTTTTAGAAGAATTAAAATTCTACAATATACTTCAACAAGATTAAGGTAAAATTCAAATTTGAATACATTACTATAACATCAATCATCACTCTCTGTGGCTCACAAAATCGGCATCTACTAATAAATTTACATTTGAAAGTTCTAATAAGTGAACGTGCAAGCGCAACGCACATATAATCGAATGAAATTGTTTGCATCGTTCTCGAATTCGAGTTGCGAAGTGTAAGTCTGTGAGACAAGTATTTTCTATTAGAATTTTAGCTTCTTTAGTATAATAATGTACTGCATGAATTGATTTTCTGGTATATGTGAGTTGGTATCAGATCCATAATGTAATTACTTTTGTGTCACATTTTTTAATGCAAGTCCACCATCTTTTAAGCACTTAATTTCCTTTGTGTAACCAAAAGCAGTTCCGTAAATGATATCTGTGCTCGGGGAAAACAAATAAACTGCATTCATGATAGATAGAAGACATTTGTCCTCTCTCACCCTACATATGGGTTTTCCTAGAGCTATAGACAAACTTTGCAATCCATTTCCATCTGAAGTAGCAGACCTCACCCATAAACTTTTAAGTACAGATAGTAAAAGAAACATGTTTGAGCATGTTTACTGTTTCAGTGCGCATGACAACTAATTTTGCTTGCTTATTAGCTAAACCTTCACCCTAAGATACATAAAAGTTTCAAAAGAAAACCAATCATTTTAAACACTGGAAGTAATAACAGCATCTCATTCCCTGGAAAAAAATTTTACCCTCATCAAATTTACCAGTGTCTCAGAAAATAAACATGTAAGTGAGATTCATTTTGTTCTCACCACTATCAGAGTATCAGGAAGTCTAGAGTTCTCTTTCCTGTGATTTCAAAGGATATGCAAAAGTATATACGATGAAAAGTGTGCAAGAGGAGCGAGTACCAAACTAATAAATTATATTATAAAGAGTAAAGATACATGCACACTATTGAAGCTACCTTTTTAACAGGATTAAAAGATTGACGTCGTTGTGGAGAGGAGCAATTACCAACTGACATGAAAAAGATAAAATGACATAACCAGACACTTGAATCTTAATCGATTCATGCAAGGAGCAAAGAAATAATTGCTACATCCCGCAACACTTTCAGTTCCTTAGAGGAGCAATTACCAACTGACATGAAAAAGATAAAATGACATAACCAGACACTTGAATCTTAATCGATTCATGCAAGGAGCAAAGAAATAATTGCTACATCCCGCAACACTTTCAGTTCCTTAGTAAGGTCAAATTGGGTGGTCGTATACCCATTATTTTAAGTACTTTCTACACCAACACCTGCATATGAAAACAAACACATATTTCAGCGGGTTGAGGCTAATTGAGAAAGGATGCTTCTTACTCACCAAATGCATAAAGCATACAGTAATTCTAGAAGGAGTATGCATACCTACTGTGCGTTGATTTTGCTTCACTCTATAATGCCCCTCTATACATTGCTTGTCTTTCTCAAGGCCTTCACCTTCTTCCCATCCCTAACACACCAGAAGAAAATACTAATTACAGAGAGATCAGTCAAATAGAAGAATCACAAAGAGCACAATAACTTTGTGGAATCAGACAGAATAACACAACTGTACATGTACTATTAAACTGTGAGTTTGATTTCCAACAACTGTCAAACGCTCAATCGCGAGCAATCTTGATATGTACTTGTCATATAACTACTTCGCTGCTCCCTCAAGATCACAGAGCTCAGCAATCTGCTACAACGTCATAAGCTTCGGTGCAGCCAGCGGATCATATCACTTAAAAAAGCATCTGACTTCGACACGAACATGCTTAAAAATAGCCACTCTTTGAGAACTCGTATAAAATATAGCCTACATATGCTGATATTCAACCTAAATGAACTGTTTTATGTTCAGCTCTATATCTAATTTACCTTGTCTTGAATTGTGCTTCAGGTAGCTACAGCAGGCTAACAGGTAACATCTAACCTGCAGGTCACAATGCAACCATATATCAGCGTAGACAAGGCAGCTATTTCCGTTTCTCTGAAAGAATATTCTTACAAATTAGAATTCATAAACTCTAAGCAGTAACCTGAGGCATCAAGTATACATCATGAGAAAGAAACAGATAAGACACTTGTTTTCTCTTTTTCAGCCTCTACAAAAATTCAATTCTTACCCACACTTGATTAATGTGTCAATCAAACACAAGCACGCCTTCTCGTCTCAGCAATTTGATAGCAAGCGAACAGAGTTGCTTGGCTTAGACTGAGACGGAACTAATCCACACATTCAGACTGAGCAGAAGCTCCGCCATACAAAAATTGGCAGCTGCAGTCAAATGAAGCTGCAAATTGCGATAGATTCGACTCGCGAGTCCTCAAACTGAACGAAGGTACCCCTGAACTGAGAGTATGTAATTCCATCCACAACACGACCAAATTGAAACAAAGGCACATCAGTGCGGGAGGGAGATTGTGCCATACCTTTCGACGACCTGAGCAATGGTCTTGATCTAGAATGGCTCCCGGAGGATGGGCATGAAGTGGGGCGACGGGATCTGCGTGAGATGCTAGAGTAGGCTAGAGCCCATGGGTCACAGGGCCTCAATTTTTAACTAAAATTATAGTATCCATTTAAATAATAAACATCCCATAGCTGATGTAAATACAGTAACACTGTAGTGGTCGGAGCGAATTATTTCTTCCATCAGGTAAAGGGTTCGATCCCTCTCAGCCTTTTTTTTGTCCCATTGTTCAAACAAAAATGAATCATGAGTATTGACGTCAAATACTTATTTTACGATTTTTTTTTAAATAATATTTTTTTAAACAGAAATTTGGAATGTAGCACGCGTTGTGGAAGAATTCGATTCATAGCGCGGTGTCGTCACGGGCCGTGCCGAAACAGCTGGTTTCGGCACGGCCAGCACCGAAACGAGCACCTGCATGTCACCCTGCGCGCCGGCAGGCGAGGCCCGCACCTTTTGGCGTTGCCCGCGCCGAAACCGCGCCTTTCGGCACGGCCCGTGCCGAAAGGGGGCAGACAGCCGCGGCGCATCCTTTCTCTCGCCCGTGCTCTTCTTTCTCTCGCCCATCTTCTTTCTCTCGCCTGCCTCGACCAGTGCTTCTCCTCTCCTCTCTGTGTTCTTCCGTTTCCTGCAAAACAGCAGCGATTCTTACCCCCAAAAATCCCCACAAATTCACATATTGAACAAATAGAGTAGAGGAGGGTTAGGGCATCCTCGATCTACTGATGGGATAGTTGTTCGTGGAGGCGTTTGGGGGAGTGGAGGTGGAGCAATGGTGGTCAACAATGGTGGATAGTGGTGGTGTGTGCCGGTGTAGGGGAAGGTAGAGGCGTGGTGCGGCGGTGGTGGTGCTAGATTGAAGCCGGGCAGCGGGAGCTACGCAGGCGTCAAGGGTAAACCCTAATCTCTAGATTTTTTAGGTTAAGTGTTAATATAATTTAAGGGTGGATGCATGACATATGTGTGGATTAGTGTAGATATATTTTAGTTAGTGGTCATATTTTAGGTGGCGGTAATATTTTAGTTGGTCGGCATATTTTAGTTGGTCATATTAGTATATGTTGTCGGTTAGATGTTAATATAGTTTGCCGGTGGATGTGTCAGGATTAGTGTATGTTGTCGGTTAGATGTATTGTATATTTTGAGTAGTCTTTATTTTACCGGGGGTCGTCATATTTATTTTCGGCGGTCGTAATATTTAGATATATCCGCTGTGGAGTATTTAATGATTGAATAAATTTGTTTAGGTAATGGAAGTGATCAATGTTGTTGTGCACTACGGTGCCGGTACAGTCCGTACATCTGAGTCAGGGGTTGATCTTAGTGAATTTGAAAATGTGGAGATTCAGTTGACAGAGCCAGAGAAAGTGAAAATCAGCGGTGTCCAGTGGTATTTTACGGTGAATTTTGGGTATGATCCTAATTACTGGACTGTTAGGATTCAGTCGGTATGGACCAAATCCCGGTCAAATATTCGCTGGGAGTTGTTGCCGCTTGATCGGACAAATCAGTGGGTTTCTTGGCTAGCATCATGCAAACGTCGAGGGACAAAACCAGAAGTCCTAGTGTCGTTTGTTCTGAAGCAGAATAATTTTGAAATAGGTGGCGGTGCTGTTCAGACTGGAGAGACTAGTGAAGCAACTAGTTCGCATTGTGCCCAAATGCCTGGTCATTATGAACCATCACCGTCAGCAGGACATGCTCAAATTCCTGTTGGCTATGTACCATCACTGTCAGAAATTCCTCTTCATTATGAACCAGCACTGTCAGCAGGACCTGCCCAAATTGGGGAGGCTGATGCGGATGAGCACGAAGGTACAGTACAGGCTGAGATATTGGCGGAAGACGAGGAGGATGGCGTCGCAGAAGATATTGATTCCGATGATTCTGATGAAAACAATGATGAAGATGTGCCTATTCCCAGTTACTGGAATCAGGACAACTCTGCCATCACGGCCGTGCCTGATGTCCATGAATCGTCCTGGGAGTACCACATGAATAACATTCAAATCGGGGCTCAGTACAGCACGAAGCAACAGTTAAGGGAAGCCGTGATTCAGTGGGCATTGTCCACGCAAAGGGTTTTCCGCACTGACGTGTCAAATAGGCAATATTTGACAATGAGCTGTGTTGACATTGGTTGTCCGTCACGGGTGCATGGTCACTTGCCGAAGTATGACGTGGTGTGGGTGGTGACAGACGTCGTGCCACACACATGTGAAATTAATAGTTTGCTGACAGATCACCCAAACCTGACGTCAACTCTCATTGCACGTCTCTTGTTCAGTGAGATAGTGAACAAGAAAGACATGGTAGCAAAGCACATCATAGATACAGTTCACGCAAGATGGAAAACCACCATTAAGTACGGAAAGGCCTGGAGAGCTAAGCAGAAGGCTCTAGAGGAGAGGTTTGGGTCTTTCTATGACTCTTATGATAATGTTATTCGTCTTGTTAGCACATTGAAGGAGAGGAATCCTGGCACATATGCTTTAGTAGAATTACAACGGTTCCCGGAATTTCCTCAATATGGTGTATTCGGCCGACTGTTCTTCTCATTCGCTATTTGCATCGAAGCTTTTACCCATTGTCGTCCAGTGCTCTGCGTGGACGGCACGTTTCTCACAGGCAAGTACAAGGGGCAGATCCTGACCGCAATAGGTGTGGACGGCAATGGGCAGATCGTCCCGATTGCCTTCGCCTTCGTCGAGGGTGAGAATTATGAGAGCTGGATATGGTTCTTCAGACAATTGAAAAAGGCAGTTGTGAAGACTCGACCAAATGTGTGCATCCTTCACGACAGGCATCCTGGTATGCTTAAGGCTATAAAGCGACTGCAGCACCCCACCGAGGATGAACCAGCACCATGGACTGACATGCAGAGCCGCTGGTGTATGCGTCATCTCGGCGCTAACTTTTACTCATGCTTTAAGAGTAAAAGGCTGATGAATCTGTTTAAAAGACTGTGCAATCAGAATCAAGAGAGGAAGTATCAGTTTCTGTGGGAAAGACTGACTGAATTCACTGGGCAGCAAGTGAAGGAAAGGAAAGCTGCGCAGGCACAAGCGGTAGCTACACAGCTTGCTGCGGCGCAGGTAGCTGCGGCCCAGGGTACTTCGGCAAATACGACAGATTCAGAGCCTGTTGGGTTGTGTGACTTGCCTGGAATTGACCCTCCTGGTACGAAGAGAAAGAAGGGAAAACGAATCAAAATTTTTGAAGAGTGGATAGAGAAGGAGCCTCCCGTGAAGTGGTCTCTGTTGCACGACCAATATGGAGCAAGGTACGGCATCATGACTACCAACCTAGCTGAGGTGTATAATTTTGTACTCAGAGGGAATAGGAGTTTGCCACTGACAGCACTGGTGGAGGGTATTTTGCACGGAACATTGACGTATTTCAGAGATAGACGTCGTGAAGCCATCGAGCATATTGAGTATTACCCCAACACACCTTATTGCCGCAAGATAAGACAGTACATGGACAAGAAGATAAAGAAGGCACGGATGCACACGGTGATTCGTATTGGTAATGAAGAAGCGAGGTACGAGGTACGCTTACCAACCTCAAGATTTGGTGCGGGTGAGCTGAAAACCCATGAGGTCATAATTAGTGCTACTGCACCCCCAACGTGCGAGTGCACGTGCAACAAACCGAGACTGCTTCACCTCCCATGTTCTCATGTCCTTGCTGTTTCTGGCCAGTTGGGGATGAACCCAATCAGTTTTGTCTCTCCGTATTACATGAAAGAGGCTGTGGTTGAAACTTGGACCGGGGAGATGACAGGATTTAGAGTAGTTGGCAACTTCAACAAGGTGAATGAGATGGAACGAGAATATATTCCGGATCCTGCTCTTATGAGAACTGGCAGAGGAAGACGGAACTCGCGTCGAATCCGGAATGATATGGACGAGTCTGAAGCTGGTGGATGTACTAGACAGTGCTTACTTTGCAATCTTTTGGGTCAGCTGTCTTAGCCGCCACGTTGAGGACATAGTGCCACGGAGTTTTGGGTCAGCTGTCGTAGCCGCCACGTACCGAGCTATGTGTTCGGCATGCACGAAGAATAAGCGTTCCGCTTCGCTTCTTGGCTGTCCACTACTGTTGCACTTATGGTCTTGGGAGAGGTTCCCTATCGGTAGGCCTGACGTCGACGCTCAGACACCCTGGGAGTACAGGCTCGTTGAGCCAAACCTAGTCGCTTTGCCTACTATTGGTAGTATGTGGGCGCGTAGAGAGGTAAACTTGCACATCATTTAATTTTTCAAACTTCTTATTTTGGTAAACTTGCACATCACTTACTTACTAGTTTATCTATTTGCAGAGACGGTACGCGGGCCAGCAGGTTAAAAACTGCTACGAGTCCTTCACGATGCAGTTTGATCAATTGCAAGACAATCAGGTTATATGGGAGCCGTACCGTCCTGACAGGGTGCAGGCGAGATACCCCGGCGGGATTTCTAGCTTGTGCCGGAGGGATGAAAACTACTGGTTCACTCGAGCCCGCATTGTTTTCGATGTCACGGTGGAGGAGATGGCCCAACAACGTGTCATGAGACAGTTTGGCAAACGACAAATGCCGGAGCCTCCCACTAGAGTTCCCGCCCTTCCTCCACACATCCACAGGTATGTTTTTAATCAACTGTGTTTACACCAAGGAATTTGGAATGTACTTTTCTAATTACACTACGCCTACATGTTTCAGATTGTCGCGACAAGGAGATAGATCTCTGGCATCTTGGCTGCAGGCACTTAATCCGTACATAGCGGAATGGGCGAACGCGACGGCTAATGTATGGCCCGCGGATGAGCCATTTCTGCTACATGATTTCAACTTATATCTGCGGACGTACAGACAGTCCACTCGACTTCGCTTAGTGCCCACGTCCCAGCCTGATCAGTTGCCACCTCCTACTGTTACGGACATGTACCCACTTGAGGCTATTGGGGAAGCAGATACTACGCGGTATGTACTTCACTAATATTGGTAAATGCATGTCTCAATAATCGACACTAATATTTTGTTTTCCTACAACAGGCAAGCTTGATACAAGACATTCAGAGCGACGTTGCCGACTTTGCCCCACTGCCGCAACAAGTGTCTTGGTTCAAGCGTCTGGAGGACAAGCTACGACGTGTGTACTCTGTTCTTACTTGTGCCGGCGCTGCAGACGTTGCGGCACACGGCCCAGCACCGCGCCCCGCGCGCCCCGCGCGCCAGTCACTCTCCCGGACTCCACTTATTCAGGTTGCACAGGTATCACCCTCCCGTCACTCCACAGGTCGACAGGACCCCCGACCACGTCATACAGTAGTACAGAGCCCTCGCCCACGTCATACCTGCACCCTTGACCTTCGACGACGCCGCACCCTTGCCCTTCGACGATGCTTCAGCCTTGCGTTTCGACGACGCTGCACCCTTGCCCTTCGACGCCGCCGCCGCTGCTGCAGCTCTCTTGCTCGCTTCAGTGGGCATGAAGATATCATCTTCGTCCTCGCTCTCCTCGACCCATAACATCGGATGATGAAAAGCATCCAACATATATGCTTCAGTGGGATATGTTAGCTTCTTCTTCTGCCACCTAGCATGCAGCCTCACGAGTTCTTTTTCTATTTCCTTGTAATTCCTCCATGGCCACCCATGCCTAGCTAGCTTCGCTGATAGCTCACGGAGATGAGGTGGATGACTAACAATATCTTCGAATGGGATCTCCTTATTGTCTACCTTGAACTCGGCCGTAAACTTCAAGAGGAGTGCCGACATTCCTGCCGGGGTTTTTATAGGACGAGCACAGACCAATTGGCGGGAGAAAAAGGCGGGAGCAAGGCTGGCGGGAGCAAGTTTGGCGGGAAAATTACGCACGGCATAAAAATGGCGGGAGAAAAAGGGCGGGAGGAAAATGGCGGGAGAAAAAAAGCGGGAACAATTCACCGCGAAACAAATTTATACGATCAATGCAAAAAATGGCGGGAACCAAAATATGCGCGGAGCCGGATAATATGAGCGGGAAAATAATGGCAACATTAGCGGTGGCGGGAAATGTGAATATATGGGCCAACAGTCGGGAAAAACAAAAAAAAAATGTAAAATGCCACTTTTGGCACGGGCCGTGCCGAAACATGCCTGTCGGCCCCGCCGTTACGCGAAAGCCTGGTGCGCATGCAGATCAGCCTTGTTTCGGCCTGGCCCGTGCCGAAACCAGGATGTTTCGGCCTGGCCCGTGCCGAAAGGCAGGTTTCGGCCCGGCCGTTGCCGACGCCGCGCTATTTTCCAAATTTCTGGAAAACGCGCGCTATTTTCCGAATTTCTGTTTAAAAAAATATTATTTAAAAAAAATTCCTTATTTTACATGATCAATTTAAAGTGAGTGCATTTGACATGTATTAACTCGTAATGGTGATATATACAAATGCAACTGATAATATGTTTTCTGTTTCCCTTTATAATTGATCCTGTAACACTATGGTTCCACCTGAATTGTATTCATTTTCTGTTTAATGGGTTCAAGTGAACCAGAATTACAGAGATGCACAAAGGGGGGAAATAAAATAAAAACAAGCCTACAACATGGCACTAAGCACTAACCCCGCAGGGAGAGCCTTCAACCCTCATCATCTTCCGGATACCGTTGGACGCCAGTGCATAGGAAACTTCACCGCCGTAGACGAAAGGCTTCAATCTGCCGAGACCATCCACGATGGTGCTGGAGCAGCCGAAGGGCAGCACATCGCCGAGTCCTCACCTTAGGACGAAGGGCCATGCGTCTCCGAGGCTTTACACAACAGCCAACAGCGCAATCGAAGGGCGTCACACAGCCGAGTCGACACCCAGGAAGCTTCACCGGCACTGGCCGAGCCGTTAACCGTCGTCAGAGGAGGGAATCCAGCCCCCCGTAGAAGCTCGAGCATCGTGTGAAAGTGCATGTGTTGCCCCATGTGTGGTTTTGGTAATTAATGATAATCCTTATGGACTAATGTTTGTAGTGAGTTATTCTTGTAGGTTTGTCCATTGGCATCGCTTGAACTCCATGTGTTGGATTCAAAGTTGTATGCCATCAAGATCATTGATTATGATGGACATATTTGATATGATCAAGAAGATGAAAAGATACAAGTTTGATCAAGACTAAGTGCAAAGAGTGGTTTCAAGTTGATCAACACACAAAGCTAAATGATATACCATGTGGGATCATGTGATCCAATGGTATGGTAAGAAATTGTCCATATAGCTTTGTGAACTAACCCATTATGTGTGTGTGTGGCATTCCTTTGTTGGGGTTAGGTATCTCTCCATGGGCTTGCATCAAAAGGAAGATTTCTTATAGCTCATGGAGGATGACGTCAAGTGGTGATCGTCATCAAGGTTGAGATGTGCAAGTTCAAGATGGGCATCTAGAAGATATCATATGCTTGAAGCTTGCAACCCATTTGGAGATAATGGTCAAGTGAAGATGTTCCTAAGAGAGGCACTCCCATCTTGGTGTATGGGGGAGCGTTATGTGAGTCTTCACCAAGCAAAGCGCAATCAAGAAAGGTGGTCCACTTGAAGAGATCAAGATCCTCATCATCTAGCTCAAGTGGAATGCGCAAGGCAAATGTATGATCTTGATAGGGTTTCTATTTTACCGGTCTCTTGTGGGAGACCGGGTTATAGGATAGACGGCGTACTATCAAGAGGGGCTCTCAAGTGAGTAACTTGATCGCATATTTGTGCAGAGCTCAAACCTTTGCATACTTGGCATATCATTCTTTCTTGGTTCGTTTTTGGCTTTTATCCATGTGAGAATTTAGAGCTTGTGTTCATCTCCATACCAAGCTCTAGTTCATCAAAAACGGATTTCATTTGAATATCTTGTGGTGTTTTTGATGTTGGAGGTTTTAGCGGTTCATCTCTTGTAGAGAGGTCAAACTCTCCTCTTGTGTTATCCTCCTCACATGATGGACTATTATGTGTATATGCATGATCTTGTAGTGCTTGTGATTATCTTCGGAGCAAGCCCAAGATCATAGATAATGGAGTCCGGATGGAAAACTTGTTGCGTTCTCGGTGTTGGAAATATTACCGGCCCAAGATCATAGATAAGGTCCACACATTCCCATGTGTGGTATCTCCTCTATATTTGTGACCCTTAATATTTGTGTTGGAAATATTTGTGGCTCTTGTCGTTACCTTTCCAACAAAATTAGTTTCACCTGATTTGGAGTTCGAACGAGAAAGTTATTGTATTTCAGGCTTTGCTGTTTTGCTGTTGTTTTCCAGACCGGAGTCTCCGGCCTCAGGGGTGCTCAGGGCCGGAGTCTCCGGCCTCCCTGGTTTTGGAGCGAAGAGCCCCGCGGACGGCGCTTGCGGTATAGGGGTCCGGAGTTGGTCCGGAGTTCCCCGGAGTCTCCGCCTTTGCCGGAGTCTCCGGCCCTCATGGTCCGGAGTTTCCGGTTTAAGTTTCCTGCATCGGCTTTTTCCTGCTCTTCTGGGTCCGGAGTCTCCGCCCTTCTTGGTTCGGAGTTTCCGCTCGGGCCGGAGTCTCCGGCCTTCGTGGTCCGGAGTCTTCGGTGTAAGTTGGCTGCAATGGCTCTTTTTCTGGGAGGGGTATAAAATACCCCTCCACCTACCTCCAGCCAGACAGCTCTTCCAAGCACGTTTTCCCCCTCTCTCTCCTCCATTGTTGACCTTGTAAAGCTTGCTCCTTTCCCAATTCCTCCCATGATTCTTGCATATCTTTGAGGTATTTGAGAGAGGAGATCTAGATCTACATTTCCACCAATCCATCTCTCCTCTAAGTGAGGGGAAGTCTCTTGATCTAGATCTTGGAGTTCCATTTGTTGTGTTCTTCGTTGTTCTTCCTTCCTTCTCCCCCCATAAGCATTAGTTGCTTGTGGTGGGATTTGAGAGTGAAGGATTTGAGCACTTGTGCTCTTGCCATTGCTTCGTTGCATCGGTTTGTGCTCTCCACGAGGATTTGTGGAAGTTGAAAGCTTGTGAACTTGTTACTCTTGGGTCTTTGGACCCTACACGCCCGTGTGATGGTTGAGACCCTTGGTGGTCACTTGTAGCTGTTCGGGAGCCCCCAATCCCGTTGTAGGTTGTACCCCGGATCGTTGTTGTAAAGGCTCCGGATTTCCGCCTCGAAGGATTCCGATAGTGGAAGGTGAACCAAACCTTTGTGGTGCGGTTCATCGGAGAAGAAGGTGAAACCTTTGTGGTTTTTGAACCATTGTGTTGGTTCACACCTCTCCAACGAGACGTACACCCCTAAAAAGGAGGAACTCGGAATACATCCTCGTCTCCGCGTGGCTCGGTTATTTCTATACCCGAGATCTTTACTTATGCATTTTACATTGTGATAGCCTTCGTGCTTAAAGTATTCTTTATTGCTATCACCTTGTTGCTTGTCTTGCTTAGCATAAGTTGTTGGTGCACATAGGTGAGCCTAGTATATTTAGGTTGTTGGCTTGTTAATTTAAACACCTAGTTTTATTCCGCAATTATCAAGACTAAACCGAAAAAGTTTAAATCGCCTATTCACCCCCCTCTAGGCGACATCATTGTCCTTTCATCGTGGCCACGGAGAGACGACACCGAGAGGAGAGCAAGAAGAGGAGCCCAACCACCGACAAAGCCACACGTCCCTCCAGCCGAATCCAGCTCCAAAGCGATGCCCTCAAGAAGGAGCACGGCACAGAGTGTCGCCATCGCCAGATCCGGTGGAACCGGGTCGAGGGTTTCCCCTGGAGCATTCGGGACGGAGCGCGAGACCGCCCTCGACGACGCCTTCATCAAGGTGATGACGCCCACGAGCGTCACCGTCGTCGGTCGACCAAGGCCGGGGCCATGCCCGCCGGCGGCCGTGCCGTTCCGAACCCGAGGTCGGCTGGCCACACCAAACCACCACCATCCCGCACGCCGGCCGCCTGCAAACGCCGGGATGCCAAGGGAGAAAAGGAAGCTCGCGATTGGGCCCGCCGAGCCCATCCGGGGCCCAGATGGGGCCCGGGAACGCCCGCGCCGGCACAGCTGCCGCCCGCAGCCGCAACCGGCGGCTCTCGGGGACACACACGGAGCGGGGGAAGAGGGGCGCCGGCGAGGGACGCCGGCCACCGGCACGCGGGAGGAGACCGGCGTCGCAGCTTCCTCCAAAGCTGCAGCCCGGGGCCGCAGGAACCAGATCCCCGCCGCCCCCTTCACCGGCGGCGGACGACATTTGTCTGGCGGCCGCCTCCGGGGACGATGAGTGAGAGAGGAGGGAGGGAGGTGGGTGGCGGCGGGGGCTAGGTTGTTCGCCTCCCCGGTCGCCTGGGAGGGCGACGCGAGGAGGTACCGGGCCTTCTTTTTCGCGAGTGTCTTTCTTTGGTCTGCGACGACGAGGTGAAAGGACTAGGATGTCGCCTAGAGGGGGGGGGGTGAATAGGCGATTAAAACTTTTCCGGTTAAAGGCTTGCTAATTGCGGAATAAAACTAGGTGTTTAAATTAACAAGCCAACAACCTAAATAAACTAGGTTCACCTATGTGCACCAACGACTTATGCTAAGCAAGACAAGCAACAAGGTGATAGCAAGATATAAACTTCAAGCTCGAAGGCTATCACAAAGTAAAGTGCATAAGTAAAGAGCTCGGGTAGAAATAACCGAGGCACACGGAGACGAAGATGTATTCCCGAGTTCCTCCTTTTTAGGTGAGTACGTCTCGTTGGAGAGGTGTGAGCTAGCACGAAGCTCAAAACTCAACCGCCACAAAGTCGTCACCTTCTTCTCCGATGAACCGCACCAAAAAGGTTTGGTTCACCTTCCACTATCGGAATCCTTCGAGGCGGAAATCCGGAGCCTTTCAACAACGATCCGGGCACAACCCACACAAGGGATTGGGGGCTCCCGAACAGCTACAAGTGACCACACAAGGGTCCAACCACCACGCGGGCGTCTAGGGTCCAAGGACCCAAGAGTAACAAGTTCACAAGGTTTCAACTTCCACGAATCTTCGTGGAGAGCACACCGATGCACCAAATGCAAAAGGCAAAAGCACAAGTGCTCAAATCCTTCACTCTCAAATTCCAACAAAGAAACAAATGCTTATGGGGGAATAAGAGAGTAAGGACAAAGAGGAGATGTACCAAGAACTCCAAGATCAAGATCTACTAGGTTCCCCTCACTTAGAGGAGAAATCGATCGGTGAAAATGTAGATCAAGATCACCTCTCACTTTCCCTCAAATATGAGCAAGAACCATGGGAGGGATTGAGAGGAAGGGCAAGATTTCAAGTGTCAACAACGGAGGATTAGAGAGAAGAAAAACTTGCTCAAGAGTTGTCTTCAAACGAATGGGGAAGAAACCTTTTTATACGCACTCTGGAAAAATAACCGTTGGAAGAGAAAAGGAGCAGCGCAGGAAAAAAGGAGCTGGCCCGGCCTGGGAGCCAGCCTAGGCTGGCCTGGGGCTGGCCACCCAGCAGAGCCGGCCGGCCTGGGAGCCGGCCAAGGCTGGCCTGGGGGCTGGCCCCCCAGCTGAGCCGGCCAGCCTGGGGGCCGGCCTGGGCTGGTCTGGGGGCTGGCCACCCAGCTGAGCCGGCCAGCCTGGGGCCGGCCTAGGCTGGCCTGGGGCCTGGCCACCCAGCTGCCAAAAATGAAACACCCACAACTTTTTCATCCGGACTCCGATTTCGATGATCTTGGGCTCGTTGGAATCGCAACGAAGAGCCCTTTAAGATTATGCAGAGCAACATCATAGTCCATCATGTGAAGATAAAACCAAATGTCGAAAGGTAAACCTTCTCTAAAAAAGAACAACCGGTAAATCCTGAAATGCAATAACTTTTGCAAGGAAGCTCCAAACGAGATGAAACCAACGAGGTTGGAAAGGTAGCGACAAGAGCATTCCTACACAAATATAGAGGAGATATCACACATGGGAGGTGTGGACCTTATCTCGAGGAGGACCGGTAATATTTCCAACACGAAAACACAACAAGTTTTCCAACCGAAATACGTTTTCGGTGAACTAGAGCTTGGTATGGAGATGAACACAAGCTCTAAATTCTCATATGAATAAAAGCCAAATAAGAACCAAGAAAGATGATATGCCAAGTATGCAAAGGTTTGAGCTCTCCACAAAGATGCGATCAAGTTACTCACTTGAGAGCCCCTCTTGATAGTACGCCGTCTATCCTATAACCCGGTCTCCAAACTAACATGAGACCGGTAGAAAAGAAACCCTATCAAGATCATAACTTTGCCTTGCGCATTCCACTTGAGCTCGATGATGATGATCTTGACTCTCTCAAGTTGGAACACCTTTCTTGATTGTGCTTACTAGCACATGCTTGATGAAGACTTCTCCAAATACTCCCCCATACACCATTACGGGAGAGTCTTGCTAAACTCCGTCTTCATGAATCCACTTGTACTTCATCTTCTTTTCTTGATAAAGATGATGGCTTGGAGATAAACATGAAGTTCACTCAATCTTCTTTTCCAAGTCATGCTTGCAATAAGCTCAACTCTTCACATGACTATTCTTCATATAAACCCTTGGATGGAACCTTGGTCATGATGAAATCTTCTAGAGTCCAACACATGAACTCCAATCTTTTCCTATGGACAAGATCTACAAGTATATCTCAATGCAAACATTACTCCATAAGGATTGTCATTAATTACCAAAACCACGCATGGGGCAACACATGCACTTTCAATCTCCCCCATTTTGGTAATTGATGACAATCCCTTTTACGAGGGTTTATATAATGAATTAAGCAACCATGCACAACAAAGAGCAAGGATGCAAGAGCATGAAAGGCAAATGCTTAAGAACGAAACTAAAGCATAAAACCAAATGCCCTTAAACCCTCTAAACTTCTCCCCCATTGGCATCGATTGCCGAAATGGGAGGAAAAATTTAGAAGGCCAATATAGGAAGAGCTCCCCCATAATGTGTGCATTTCTCATAATATGAGTGGAATCAAATGCACATATCCAATGACGAATAGATGAAGGGAGATCAAACTATATTGCGGATCCAAAGATTGCAAAAGAGAAACAAATTGAAAGATACTTCGACAAAAGAAGTAACCAATCAAAGGATCCGAAAAACCAATAGAACATAAGAAGATATTATGATAAGATCAACCAAGTGTTCTAAAAATCAAGAGGGAACTCCCCAAGGTACGTGCACAAAGTAGGATTTGCATTTCAATATGGTGTGCACAACATGGAATCCTCACTCCCTCCTAGATAATTTTGAACACGAACAAAGGAGTTGCAAATAGGTCCGCAAGCTTATTAAGAAGCAAAAGCTTACCAAATTAAAAACAAAGCTTGTGCCTTTTAGAAACCACCAAAGAAAGAAAAGTAATAAAAGGGTGGTCACTAGAGGATTGGAATACCAATTAAAGAAGTAGCTACTCTCATGTGTATAAGTTTCTAATTAGACATTAATCATGAGATATAAGTCCAAAAAGAAACATGCACACACAAAATAGGTACAACGGTGAAAAACATGATACCCAAGAGGAAGTCATGAATACACCAATAAGATCTTTGCTTAAAAGCATAGCACAAAGCTCAATTTTATCTTAAGGGGATATAGATGAACTTCCAACACATACTCATCATAGCATCAAACAATATCCACAAGGGATAAGAAGATAAAAGGGATGCTCCGAGAGAGATAACAAGTATCGCAAAAGGCAAATGATTTTGAAGAAACATCAATATTGCATGCGAGACATAGAGTTGAAAGTGCTAGATTAACATATTTGGGATTGGTGAATCAATAAAATGATTATGTATATTCCCCTTGATATGTAATCATCCCGGCTTGCTCACATTTGCAATAAAGTTGTTTTGCAAGAACCAAATGAATTGCAATAAGAGAAATTCATGCCAAGATACAACCTACACAAGGTTGAAAGCTAGAGAGAATGCATGAGGTAGATACTTGTTACCGAGATAGCATTGGTGATGTAGAAGATAAGAGTTTACGATCATCCGAGCTTGGCTCCAATAAGCACATGGTGATAACACCTTCCTTGTAAATGAGACAAGCTCCCAATGCACCTCCAATCTTATATTTACTAATTGGAGGCATCGTAGGAGGCTCCACGTTAATCCTCAAGATTAGAAAATTTTGTCCGTCAGATCTACCCATAATCCGTCTTAAGCCGTTGATTAATGTGGTTTGTCAACCGCGCATGTGTGACTCTTCTCGCATGTATCCTTCTCCACTTGAGTTCGAGTCCAAAATAACGCACCCTCCAGAATTTAACCTAATTAATTTGTGCTAGATGAAGCACGGGCGCCGTACAAGAGTCGTCTCCTTCGCTGTCAGGTCCTCTGGAATCTTGCTCGTGTTTTCCTGCCTGTTTTTCTTAGGGTTTCCTATCTTGCTGTGAGCCACCCCATGCCTAATCTATGGAGCCAGCAGCACCGCACGGCTTATCTATGCATACCCAGGACATCTTCAGTAATTGGTGCTGGGCACGGCTGATCAAAACAGTGATGAAGTCAGTTGAATTGCTCCGGTACTGAATTCTTGGGCTCCATCACAATATATCGTTTGCTGCCCGTATGACGACGATCTCAACGATGGGTGGAAAGTAGTCATCAATTCAAGGTTCCTGTACAGCGGCGCTGGCGGACAGTACGGGCGCGTCGACGCACATGCAGCTTGCAGCATAGAATTGAAGGGAGGATACAACGTGGGGGAGAGAGCAGCGACAGAACGAAGGAGGCGGCCGACGGCTGCCGGAGTACGATTGATTTTGATACTGCTCGCCTTGGGTCTAACCATTGGAGCATGCTTTCCAAAAGACATCACAAGGACAGGCAAGATCCTTCAAGCCAGCGTCCATGATGGAAGTTTCGCCAATGCCCAACCAAGCTGCTGCTCGCACGCCACGAGCATCTTCCGGAAGCTTCACTCTTAATGAGATACTGCATTGGTTTTCAACGAGGTATGCCTTCTTTTATTGCTCCATATGTCGTCTCCAGTACTAATTTGTCTTAAGGGAACAATTGCAGTATATGTTGAAATTGATCAGCTCTGATGTCACGCATAAAAATGTCAAAATATTTTAATACTACAGGAGATATCATACTACAGGAAATATCTTCAGAGTTAATAATCATTGTAAACATTGGCTATTTGGGTGTAGTACAGCAACTCCGAATGTTTAGTACTGGTACGTGTGCGAAATCATGTATGCCATGCTCAACTACTTCCCACATTTTATGGTGTTACTCAATTAGTCCGCACTAATGAAGTTTGAAGATTTATATTACTAGGAGAAGAAGCAGTCAATATGACAAATGGCCGTTGGAAGAAAATACAAGACCCAATAGTTGCAAAAATATCGGTTGTGTGCATCCTTTGAATGCAGAAGCATGCCCTCCATTTCTAAAAAATAGTTGCAAAAATATATGATCCATCAGGTCAGTTGGTTAGATTAAGTATCATGTATTATTTCCACACATATTCTTGCCTGTTCAAAGTCACCCTCTGCATATCCTTTGGGCTGAACTCTGGATGGCCTAAAATCCACTTATGGTCAGATGACTATAGTTTTTTATGCAAAAGAGATATTTATCACTGTAGACAAAAACGCAGACTACGTATTGATTACATTTTCCTGCATCGAAAAATAAATTATTTTATACTCAGGCAAAAATACTTCTGTATACTATTGATGAATGAGGTCCATGCATTTTCAAGAAACATCCCTAGGGTTACGCAAGTTTCATCGGGTTGATAGGAAAATCAGCTTAAGTGTCATCTAAATGGCCAAACAAAGGTCGCGGTTTACTTAACAAGTTTCATGCGTCATTATTTAATTCAAGGAAGATATGGCTTGGTTTAGTAAACACATTGGCTTTAAAGATTCCCATGGTACTTTGTGGTTCTATTTGTCGAACTGTGATTATAAATTAATTGGATACCTTATTCTCTGTCTTGATTTTTAATTTTCAGGTTTCAACAAGTAATGTGCATTTCATAGCATCTTCAAATTTATATACCAGCGTCGGAATTGTGAGATGGTGAATAAGAATAATTCCGAAGATACAAAAGCAACAATCCAAATAAAGGTCGCTTCTCCTCAATTAATGTGCAATGGTGTCTCTGTAGTTGATTATGGCTGAATGTATTACATGCAGGCCAGATGGCTATGTCTAATTGTTTGTACCGAGAGGGTGTGTTGGACACCAAATTTTCTAAATGATAAGCATTTCCATTAGATCTTTCTCTGCATGATACTTGATGTGGTTGATTGCTTTACTAAAGGAATGGTAGGCATGAATTGATTAAAAGAACATGTCCATTGTTTTAATTTCCGGATCAGCATTGTTTGTTAATAGTTGGTTTAAAGGTGAATTGGTCTTATTTTCTTATGTGACTGTAGTATGAAAAGTAGCACTTCAGGTCTCCTCATCAGATATGTTTATCAAAAAAATTCTAATGTGATTTGGCAGCTTCAAGAAGATGAGTAGCGGCCTCCTACCATTGGCACAGTAGTCATTTACCTCGACCATGTGCATGTGAATAATCTGTTGCCCTTCCTATGGTGAAGCTTAATATGGAATATATTTTATGGAAAATTTGTGTCTGATTTCTAGAACTTCAAGCCCGTATGTTGTACATGTTAATCAGTTATATGGACTGAGACTGTCTGGAGACTTGGAGCCAAAAAAATTGTTTTGTGCTTAAAACTTTTCGTGTAACTGTTCTTACAGTTGAGTTTTGTGAGGCGATCTCATCTCTGAGCTGGAGTGGTGCATGTTTCCTAGAACGCCTAGGACAGTTAAGCTAATATAAGCCTTTTGTTCTTCAGGTAATTCACTAACATAATTTATATTTAAAAATGGGGAGATGCATGATTTTCACAAGCCGAGGAGATCCTATTGGCTTATTCACGGAGCACAATTGTCCATGTATCTGTAGAAACTATTCTCTATCATCCAATAATTCGAGCCTTTAGGTGAGCCTAGGTTTATACACTCAAGTTAGTTCCTGGATATGCACACCAGCCTGCAATCCAATTCAAATATGAATACTGCTACATATCAATGCTTACATATATGTAAGCTGTAACATAGTTCACAACATGCTTACATGTAACATAATTCAAATTTAAGGAACTTAAATGTTTTGTCATACAATAACCTTGAAAAATAATTTACATGCATGGTTTCAGTAATAAGTTTGAAATCATAACTCCAAATGGCAGTACAGGGTCAATGTTTGTGTTGTACACCAAAATAAACAAGCCCGTGCGGACGCACGGGTTGACGACTAGTGTATATAAAACAAATTCAAGTACAAAATGGTTCCCAAACTTATTGGGCCCAAAGTAGTTAGAGCAACTACAATACATAGGACAAACTCCACATAAATATGTGCATATTGATATGAAATTGAATTTCATGCACATCTTAGCCATTTAGGATTTGATGGAGTTTATCCTATATATTGGATCAACGAAAGTAAGCATGCCATAAGATATACATATAGTAAATATGCATGCACAAGACTTTCAAGAACCAAATGAGATACAATTTGGACAAAACACCAATTAAACCAAGAAAGCACACACAAGTGTGACAAGAAAAAAGAATTGTCCAAATTATATCAAAGACCCAAATCAACACATGATTGAAGATACCACTTTGAAAAGATGCCAAATGAAAGTAAGATACCAATTGATGAAAATATCATCAAGGAATAAACCAAACCCTCTACACTTCTCATGATGGCACAAAGTACCAAGACGAGAAATGTTTGTCTTCCAAAGAGACACGTCATCGGGATCAAATACCAATTGAAGACAACTAATGTTCAAAAGCATATAGGATTGCTCCCCCAAGATTTGTGCATTATTTATGATCTTGCATTTGAATACAAAATGCACACAAATGGGATCATCACTCTCCATACATATTATTCAAACACTAGTCATGTTCAAGGAAAGCAATAAGATGCAAAACCAATTTAAAGAATGATGTTCTACTCAATGTAGGATAGCTTCCCAAGAATAGTGCATTATCAAGAAGTATGACTTTTGAATGTAATGCACAAGATTGGATCATTGCTTTTCCTAACAAGAAGCATAAAACAAATTTTGAGTAGAGCAACAAGATCCAAAAGATACAAGGAAGACAAGAGAGTTAGATCAAAAAAATCCTTGGCAATAAAATAAGGCAATTCAAAGCAAAAGCCAAAGTGAAGATGGTCTACAAATTTCACCACAATTATGAGTATCACTTGTCATGGACAAGGAGTATATAGAGATATTTCTCGGTGGTATATAGAAATGATATTGAAGACCAATTTCACAACAAATAAGCATATGGCAAAAGATAAGATTTAAAGGCCAAAGCTTAAATAATAGATATTCTTGATAGCTTCAAGTATTCACGCGATCATGCAAAGCCACTACAAAGAGTAGCTTGAAGCAATCGATTTCCCAAAAGGATATGCGAACATATTTGGGGAAAACCGTACCAAGAATGTCCATCACAAACAAGATCCAAAAGAGTGATTAAACAAAATCATTTTACCAAAATGGAACTTGTTTGAGCAACATGCCACATAGGAATAAGATTAATAAGAAATCAATTCTAGGTGGCAATACCTCACATGTTCACATTTTCTAGGTTGTAATATGCACATAGCTTATTACTCCCCCATAATGTGATAATCCAATTTTAAAACAAGAGGCAAACAAAACCAACTAGAGAAATTAATGGACATTATAGAATTTGAATTTCTCATGAGCATGACATACCACATAGAGAATAGATAATATTAATATCATCACTAAGTGGTATTCCTCATGTACACACATTTTAGGATTGTGAAGTGCACGAAGCATATCACTCCCCAAAATGGATAGTCCATTAATCTCTCAAAAAGAGAGCCAACAAGATAAGATATCAAATAAAAGCAATAAGGCTCAACACAAGTAAATGGTGTGCAAACCAACATACACATACTTGATTACTCAAGATAAGTAAGTAGAGAGCACAACACATACAAACACTAGCAAGGTACAAAACCTAACACATGCAAGGGTGCAAGCAACTTTCAATGTATATATGATTTAAATAAAAGTTACCGCAAGGAGGAACATTGGATATGAGATAGAACAATATAATCCAAATGACTTGACTTGAGAGAATATAATTGATGAAGATCCCTTAATTCTTCATAAGTAGCCAAGTCTCCAATGCCCTCCAACAACACCTATTGATCAAGTTTTAGCTTGTTGGTCCCCAACCAAGTTGGGTCCTAAGAGGTTAGTCACAATAGGCTTGGCAACCCAAATGGTTCTTTTCTTGACACCACTTTGAGTACCAACATATTTGGCAAACACATTGCCAACCTTATCCTTCCGAAGAGAATAATCATCATTAATAATAATGGGGTTGGATAAGGTACCATTTGTGCATGAAGAAGCAAGTGACCCTTCTCACGGCATAGGTAGCAACATCTACTTCCTCCTCTCTTCTTAGTTGGAGTCTTGACTTGAGGAGGGGTAGCTTGATTCTTCTTGGGAAGAGGCCGTTCTTCAACTTGAGGAACTTGAGTTTGAACTTGAGGCTTCTTCCCTTGTTGCTTCTCACTAAGAGCCTTCTTCTTCAAAGGGCAAGATCTAACATGGTGCCCTTCAACTTTGCACTTGAAGCAAACAATCTTGGCCGAATCTTTAACTTGTTCTTGGCCCTTTTCTTCTTGTTATACTTGGACTTGTTCTTGATATTGGAGTTGAATCCAAGTCCACTCTTGTCATTGGGGCGTCTTTGAACACTCAACATATTGTCAAGTGTAGAATCCCCAACATGACGCTTTTCCAAGTCTTTCTTCAAAGAAGTGACTTGGGCCTTGAGCTCATTTAATTCCTCTACATGGTTAGTATCAACAAAACACTAGAGGAAGTAGAGCTTCATTGTTAGAGCAACAAGGCATGGAAAGTAATTCATCACAAGATGTAGCAATATTGTGAGTGGATGAATTACTAGGACTAGCACATGGCAATAAAGCATTTTTAGTCGAAGTTGTGCCTTTGTCCACATGAGGCTCACAAGATGTTACCTTTGTAGTGATAGCCTCATGAGCTAACTTTAGCCTAGCATGGATGCTAGAAGATCATCATTAGAGCTAGATAGCTTTTCATGACTTTCTTCCAATTTCCTATACTTGCTAGTTAGCAACTCAAGTTGAGCCCTTAGCTCAACATTCTCCTTCAAAATAGATGCTTCACAAGAAGTGGAGTTAGTAGCACAAGCATCATTAACATTAGAAATGGAAGAAGACAACTTGGCAAGCTCATCATTTTAGATAGTTGAGTTTGGAGTTGATCATGAGACTTGATAAGGAGAGAGTGTTCACTTTCTAAAGCCTTGTGGCTTTGTCAAGTCTCTCTATGTCCTCAATTAGTCTAGCATTGCCAACACCAAATTCAACTTTTTCCTTTTTAAGCACTTTATATTTAGCAATAGCATGATCTCTTTCCTTAATGATTTTAGCAATAATAAGATCATTTGATTCATCAAGAGATTCAAGTTTCTCCTCAAGAGACACTCGAAGCTCTTGCTCTTCCTCAAGGGCATTCATTAAGGATGCCTTTTCATCGGCATCCTCTCTCTCAATTTGACATTTCTCGAGAAATTGAGTTTCCAAGTCCTCAATGATTTCCCTACTCTTAATAGCATAAACAATGATTTCACTTAGAGGAGGGATAGCTTTGCTACCTTTGGGGAGAGCACCAAATACCATCTCACCCTTCTTTGTTATGGATTCAACATCCATAAGCGCTCCATGAGAATCCTCATCCACATCATCACAATTTGGATTTGAGGTGGAGAACCTTTGAATCCTTAGCCATAAGGCAAAATGAGTAATGGACAAAGATGGTGAAGAGATACTTGAAGCACCATTGAGATCCACGTCTTGTTCCAACAAATGTTGGGATTCCTCTACATTGTTAGCCACACAAGAAATAGAGGATATGGAAGTATTGTTTTCATGGCAACAAGACGAATGAAGCATATCATCATGAGATTTAGTTAAACAACTATTACATGATATGCAAGGACTAGCAACACTAGCATGTAAAACATTTGGAGTGCTAGAAGTGTTTAAGTCCAAAGATAGAACATTGCAATGAGATAGAGATGAAGTATAGTCAATAGAATATTCACCATCAACAAAGCAATTTCTATCACCACTCACCATATCATTACCTTGTGTCAAACACATGTTGGTGAAGTGGAAGAAGATGTGAACTCATCACGGCCGGAGGTGGAGGGAGAACAATCATCCTCAATAATATTGGACACTTCATATTTATCTTGAAGCTTGGTCCATAGCTCATGAGCGTTCCGAAAAGGCATGATTGATGCAAGAACTACATCGCTCAAAACACACATAAGACAATTAGATACACGAGTATCGAGATAAGAGTTTTCCTCATCCTCTAAAGATAACTTTTGGGAATCCTTTGGAGGAGAAAAACCCATATCTACAATTCTCTTAAAATTTGGGTTTATGTCCCTAAGAAGGTTAAGCATGCGAATTTTCCAAACATCATAATTTGTGCCATCGAATATAAGAGTGGGATCGTGCACTAATTCTCTAACGACATCTTTACTCTCTAGGCGGTAAAGCCCAAAAAGAGAGCCCAGGCTCTGATACCAATTGAAAGGACAAGGATGTCGCCTAGAGGGGGGGGGTGAATAGGCGATTAAAACTTTTCCGGTTTAGGCTTGATAATTGCGGAATAAAACTAGGTGTTTAAATTAACAAGCCAACAACCTAAATAAACTAGGCTCACCTATGTGCACCAACAACTTATGCTAAGCAAGACAAGCAACAAGGTGATAGCAATATACTTCAAGCACGAAGGCTATCACAATGTAAAGTGCATAAGTAAAGAGCTCGGGTATAGAAATAACCGAGGCACGCGGAGACGAGGATGTATTCCCGAGTTCCTCCTTTTAGGGAGTACGTCTCGTTGGAGAGGTGTGAACAAACAAAACTCAACCACAAAGGTTTCACCTTCTTCTCCGATGAACCGCACCACAAAGGTTTGGTTCACCTTCCACTATCGGAATCCTTCGAGGCGGAAATCCGGAGCCTTTCAACAACGATCCGGGGCACAACCCACAACGGGATTGGGGGCTCCCGAACAGCTACAAGTGACCACACAAGGGTCTCAACCACCACACGGGCGTCTAGGGTCCAAAGACCCAAGAGTAACAAGTTCACAAGCTTTCAACTTCCACGAATCCTCGTGGAGAGCACACCGATGCACCAAATGCAAAAGGCAAGAGCACAAGTGCTCAAATCCTTCACTCTCAAATTCCAACAAAGCAACAAATGCTTATGGGGGAATAAGAGAGGAAGACAAAGAGGAGATGCACCAAGAACTCCAAGATCAAGATCTACTAGGTTCCCCTCACTTAGAGGAGAAATCGATCGGTGAAAATGTAGATCAAGTGTCAACAATGGAGGATTAGAGAGAAGAAAAACTTGCTCAAGAGTTGTCTTCAAACGAATGGGGAAGAAACCTTTTTATATGCACTCTGGAAAAATAACCGTTGGAAGAGAAAAGGAGCAGCACAGGAAAAAAGGAGCTGACCCGCCTGGGGGCCAGCCTAGGCTGGCCTGGGGCTGGCCACCCAGCAGAGCCGGCCGGCCTGGGAGCCGGCCAAGGCTGGCCTGGGGCTGGCCCCCCAGCTGAGCCGGCCAGCCTGGGGCCGGCCTGGGCTGGTCTGGGGGCTGGCCACCCAGCTGAGCCGGCCAGCCTGGGGGCCGGCCTAGGCTGGCCTGGGGGCTGGCCACCCAGCTGCCAAAAATGAAACACCCACAACTTTTTCATCCGGACTCCGATTTCGATGATCTTGGGCTCGTTGGAATCCCAACGAAGAGCCCTTTAAGATTATGCAGAGCAACATCATAGTCCATTATGTGAAGATAAAACCAAATGTCGAAAGGTAAACCTTCTCTAAAAAAGAACAACCGGTAAATCCTGAAATGCAATAACTTTTGCAAGGAAGCTCCAAACGAGATGAAACCAACGAGGTTGGAAAGGTAGCGACAAGAGCATTCCTACACAAATATAGAGGAGATATCACACATGGGAGGTGTGGACCTTATCTCGAGGAGGACCGGTAATATTTCCAACACGAAAACACAACAAGTTTTCCAACCAAAATACGTTTTCGGCGAACTAGAGCTTGGTATGGAGATGAACACAAGCTCTAAATTCTCACATGAATAAAAGCCAAATAAGAATCAACAAAGATGATATGCCAAGTATGCAAAGGTTTGAGCTCTCCACAAAGATGCGATCAAGTTACTCACTTGAGAGCCCCTCTTGATAGTACGCCGTCTATCCTATAACCAGGTCTCCAAACTAACATTAGACCGGTAGAAAAGAAACCCTATCAAGATCATACCTTTTGCCTTGCGCATTCCACTTGAGCTCGATGATGACGATCTTGACTCTCTCAAGTTGGAACACCTTTCTTGATTGTGCTTACTAGCACATGCTTGATGAAGACTTCTTCAAATACTCCCCCATACACCATTATGGGAGAGTCTTGCTAAACTCCGTCTTCATGAATCCACTTGTACTTCATCTTCTTTCTTGATAAAGATGATGGCTTGGAGATAAACATGAAGTTCACTCAATCTTCTTTTCCAAGCCATGCTTGCAATAAGCTCAACTCTTCACATGACTATTCTTCATATAAACTCTTGGATGGAACCTTGGTCATGATGAAATCTTCTAGAGTCCAACACATGAACTCCAATCTTTTCCTATGGACAAGATCTACAAGTATATCTCAATGCAAACATTAGTCCATAAGGATTGTCATTAATTACCAAAACCACGCATGGGGCAACACATGCACTTTCACGAGGGCCGTGGTGCAGGCCGGATAACGTGAGCAGCTGATTGCATGCCGGAGACGAGGTGAACGCCGCGTGCCGTACGAACTACGAGGCCGGCCAATTCTTGCATCCGACCAGAATACCATGCCGATATCGGACGGCAATGGTTGGGAGCAGAGGATGGCGAATGGAGTCAGGCGTGGCGGCCGGAGGCAGGGGCTCGACTGTGTCGGAGGCTCGCCGGACGGGCGTAAGTTTGTAGCGCTGGAGTGTGAGGCGGCTGGCATCGTGCACGCGAGGTCGGGAACGGCAGGACTCATGAGGCGGCGCTGTTCAGAGAGCTGGGGGAGAGCTCGGCAGGAGGAGAGCGAGCGGCGCGGTGGTGGTATCTCCGGCGACCACGGGAGGATGACGACGATCTGACGTGGATAAGGGCGATGCGGCGGCGTGTAGGAGGCTCGCCGGCGGAGCCGGGCTTCGACGCGAGGCTCGCGTGAGTAGAAACCTGGCGGCAGCGTTGTCCATCGAGAGGAAGGAGAGAGCGATGGAAGGAGGCTGGGGCTTGGTAGCTTTGGTCGATGTACGTTCAGATGGGCTGGGTGGCCGCCTACTTACTGGGCTTAGGGATAGATGGACCGGGGCTGGCTGTTGGGTGCGTTTTCTTTTCTATCTTTTCTATTTATTATGGTCAGCATATAGAAAAAAAGGTTTTGGGGAATTAGCAGAAAATCAAATATTTTAAAGTTTTTGCAAAATTTTATGAAAGCTCGATTGGAATTCATGAAAATATGCATGGTGCCATGAATGCATGATCCCATGATGGTGTAGTTTCAGCGTTCTTTCACTCCATGCAAAAAATGGTTTTAGCATGTGAGAGGCTACACCATGTAATAATCGTGCAATGTAAACCGGCTACAACATGTAGTCATCATGCATATTGACCTCCGTTGCGTGCTTTCTATTGTTGAAACTCCGAGATCTTTCATGTGATCTACTCGCTCCGTTCCATTTTAATTGACTCACATATATCTAGATATGGATGTACCTAACACTAAAAACGTGTATAGATGCATCCATATGTAGATATATGTGAGTCAATTAAAGTGGAACGGAGGGAGTAGTTCTTTGGAATTTGACATTTCAATTTAATTAATTTTGTTTTTTACATGTAATTTAACAAGTGATTTTCTATCTGATGATTTCATACTTACAGATACACATGATGAATACAAAGAAATTAGAAAGAAAAAAGTGGTGAGTTTTTCCTTTACTTTTGGGTGAAACCAAACGTACGTCTAAAATGATGATACTTCGAACTTAAGATGTTTGATTTCTTAGACCTGTTGCAACGCACGGGTACTTTTGCTAGTAATGTTAAAAAAAAAATACATCATGCCTTGGCCAAATTGACTCCGAAGGCTTCAGTGCTTCTCAGGCTACTACTGATTGTCACCTTGGTCAAGCTTCAACTAGAGTCGGGAGACCTTTTCCCCCCGTTCTTTCTCTCTCCTCCCTTCTCCCGGTCTCCCGTTGAGAGTCGCCTTCGGATTCCCGGACCGCTCCTCTCTCACCTCCGGCGGCGCTGTCGCTAGAGGGCGAGGAGGATGCGCCCCCCGGGCTGTACAGAGTAGCGTAAGGTTTGCTTGCTGCGTTCTGCCGGTGTTGGGCTGTCTGCCCGTAGTTTGGAGGTGCTGGGTCGCTTGGACCAGATCTGGCGCTGCCTGGGGGTTGGTCTTCTCGCTGCGGTGCTCCGGCGGTCGGAGCTGAGGGCGTTGGAGGCCAGCACCATCGTGGACTCCTTGAATAAGGTCTCTGTTTGTGGTGGCCGTCTGGATTCGGGCGGTGGTGGAGGTTTTCCCGTCCTCTTCGTTGGCATGGTGTCAACAGGAGGGACGAGCTGGCCACTGCTGCTGCTGTCGGATCCGCTGGCCGTAAGGAAGTTTGAAGCTGCAGGCCGGAGAACATCACACGGTGAACATGAATTGCCATCGTGATCCGTGGCTGATGAAGCAGCCTCTCCAAGCGCCAAAGGTGGCGCTTCTTCTACCTCCAGTTGTGAGGCCCTGCGAAGGATTCGAGTCGGAGTTCCAAGTCCTTGCTGCTCCAAGTGGTTGCGTCCCCGGTGGCGGTAGGGATGGCCGGCGGTCGAGTTCTGTGTCCGGTGGTGGAGTTGGAGGACCCGATCGCGTTTCTTCAACGCTTTCTAGGGTGTTCCGTGCAAAAAATGAGGACTGCTCTGTAATTTTTCTTTTCTGTTGTTTCCTCTGTAATATGTACCCCTCCTGACAGTTTTAATGCAGCTAGGCCATTTTTGGGCCATTCCTTGTTAAAAAAAAAGCTTCAACTAAACGAAATGGGATTGTCACCTTCTCTGCTTCAAGACGGCCCAGGAGTGCAAGCCTTAAGACTGATGTTGGGCGAGGAGCGTAACCTTAAGAACGATCTTGCGCTCCAGCCCATGGGCCATTTGACCCTTGTAAGCGTGTGCGTATGTGCAGTTGTCCATATTTAACATATAGAGTAGTAGGCATACCTGGGCGATGACCTAGGTTAGGCGACTTCGGCGGCGATCGATCTCCGACGAAGGTTTCTGCCCCGTTCTCTCGCTGTTCCCTGCCGGTTCTCCTTGCTCGGGCCGAATACGGGCTGCCTTGCGTAGCTACCCGGCCTTGGTGAGGAGGGACGTCGGTGTGTGTAGAGATCGGGTCTAGGGCTATCGCAGGAGATGGCGGCAGAGTCATTGATTCCCAGGCGAGTTGTGGATGCGGAAGACTTACTCAGGGAACTGAACCTGAGTGTGGTTGAACTGGACGGGGCGGTCCTGTCTAGGAAGCAGAGGAGCTTGCTGCCGGAATTGAAGTGGATGGTGGTGGCGAGTTGTCTGTTTGTCAAGGTTTTCAGCGATGGATCTCTGAAGAGAACCATGCTTGCTGCATGGAATACTGTACGGGCGGTGACGTTCAGGCAGTTGGGCCAGAATCTGTACGGAAGCACCGCAAGTGAGATTGGGAAATCATCAACGAAGAAAGTGGCGGGCTCCGGCGAGGAGCGCCGCCGGCAGCAATGAGTTGCGCCGGATGGAACTGTCGTGGCTTGGGCAACGTCGCGACAGTCAATGAGTTGCGTGCTTTTGCACGCCGTGTTGCCCCCACGGTGCTTTGTGTGCTTGAGACTCAAGTGCATAAGAAACGTGTGGAAAGACTTAGCAATACGCTAGGGTATGATAGATCATTTGCTGTAAGCAGTTCGGGCGCAGTGGCGACCTCGGCATATTCTGGAATAATGAAACCAAGATAGAGATTTTACCGTACTCACAGTATCATATAGATGTTATTATCACGGAAAATGGCTGCGAGCCATGGCGCCTTACTTGTGTGTACGGGGAGGCTCAGACGAGCCAAAGGTACAAAACATGGGATATGTTGAAATACATAAAATCATCCTCCGACCTGCCATGGGTCTGCATGGGTGACTTCAACGAGGTTCTACATCGATCGGAGCATGTGGGAGTGCAAGAACGAAGCCATGCGCAGATTGCAGGGTTCCGAGAGATGGTAGATGTGTGTGGCCTGCGTGATCTAGGTTACGAGAGGAACTTATTGTCGAGTGCGGCTGGATCTGGCACTAGCATCGACAGATTGGTGTACAAGATTCCCGTTAGCAACGGTGAAGAATATGACAGCGGCGACCTCCGATCACGGACCAATTCTTCTAACGTGGGCGCACAGACCACAACGAAGGATGGGACCAAAGAAATTCAGGTACGAAATGATGTGGGAGACGCATGCTGGTTTAGCTCCGGTCGTGGAGCAGACTTGGCAGGCCGAGGGGGCGGCAACGGATCTCTCGGCGCTGTAGCGGAAACTAGGGACTATGTCTAGCACGTTGATGGACTGGGATAAAAATACTTTTGGTAATGTGAAGCTAGAGCTTAGTAAGTTGAAAGCTGAGCTCGAGAGGCTCCAATCTGATCCGAGAAGGACAGGACCTACTCATGCTGAGATAAAAGTTACCGACCGAGTTGTGGAACTGAGCCACAGGGAGGAAACAATGTGGCAACAGAGGTCGAGGATCCAATGGTTGACAGCCGGTGACAAGAACACTAAGTTTTTTCACCTTCGTGCTAGCCAAAGGAGGAAAAAGAATAAGATCACAAAACTGAAAAGGGAGATGGAACGACCACAGAAGATGCTCAAGAGCTGGGTGTTATGACTACAAGTTTCTACAAGAACTTGTATAGGGCGGAGGGCACTAACAACATGGAGGCTGTACTTAATACAGTCCCAACAAAAGTGACGCCAGAGATGAATGACGGACTGATGAAACCTTTTGTGGAAAAAGAGGTAAAGGAGGCACTTTTTCAGATGTTTCCCACGAAGGCTCCAGGTCCGGACGGTTTTCCTGCACATTTCTTCCAGCGGCATTGGGAGATATGCGGTGCAGAGGTGACCTCAGTCGTACTGAGGGTGTTGAGAGGGGAGGATGATCCTTCAATTATTAACAAAACTTTTACTCTCCTTATCCCAAAGGTGGCGAGCCCGGAGGAGCTCGGTCAGTTCAGACCCATTAGCCTATGCAATGTCATATACAAAATTGCCTCCAAGGTGATGGCAAATAGGCTCAAGGGGATTCTGCCGGAGATCATCTCAGAGGAGCAGTCAACATTTGTTCCTGGACGCATGATAACGGACAACATTATCACGGCTTATGAGTGTCTGCACTTCATGAAACGCAAGAGGGCCCGTGACTTGCGGTGTTGTGCGTTGAAGCTTGATATGAGGAAGGCCTATGACCGGGTAGAATGGGATTATCTCCGTGCTATCATGATCCGGTTAGGCTTCCATCAGCGTTGGGTGGAGATGGTGATGCGCCTGGTAACAACTGTGTCTTTCTCAGTTCTTTTTAATGGTGACCATCTCGAGAGTTTTACTCCCTCTAGGGGCATCCGCCAGGGTGACCCTATTTCTCCTTATTTATTTTTGTTGGCAGCAGAGGGCCTTTCGTGCCTGTTAAAATCAAGAATTCAGTCATCGAGCTTAAGTGGAATTAAAGTGGCACCATCGGCCCCGGTGGTTAGTCACTTACTGTTTGCAGATGACAGCCTGTTGTTTTTCAAAGCTAATAGGGAGAGTGCACAAGAGGTGAGGAATGTGCTTCAATTGTATTGCGAAGCATCCGGGCAGCAACTGAATTTGGAGAAATCATCTATCCATTTTGCAAAGGGCTGCCGGAATGAGGTTCGGCAAGAGATCATGGAGATTGTGGATGTTCAGAATATCTCCCTGAGTGAGAAATATTTGGGTATGCCATCCGATGTGGGCACCTCTATAAATGGAGCTTTTAAATACCTGAAGGATCAGGTGTGGAAAAGGGTTCAAGGTTGGATGGAGATGATGCTGTCGGCGGCAGGTAAAGAAGTCTTAATCAAAGCAGTGGCTCAGGCTGTCACGACATACTCCATGGCTTGCTTCAGGTTACCACAAGGGCTATGTAATCATATTAATAGCTTATTACGTAACTTTTGGTGGGGGAGCAAGGAAGGGAAGCGACGAACCTGCTGGGTGTCTTGGGAAGATATGACAAAGCCGAAGTACCTTGGGGGATTAGGCTTTCGAGATATTGAACTGTTTAACCTTGCACTTCTTGCAAGGCAGGCGTGGCGCATACTTCAAGATCCGAGTTCTTTGAGTGCCCGGATTCTTAAGGCTGTTTATTTCCCACAAGGCAATTTTTTGGAAGCAAATTTGGGTCCATCACCGTCTCGTATTTGGCGGGCGATTTGCGATGGGAAAGAGACCCTTAAGCAGGGTCTGATACGGAGGATAGGAACCGAGAGAACACGCACATCTGGAACACCAATTGGCTGCCAAGGGATGGGCTGCTACGTCCGGTAGCGTGTATACATGATGAGCCACCCCAGATGGTTGATGAGCTGATCGATAGATTCAGCACCGAATGGGATAAGCAGAAGTTGGAGACCTTCTTCTTACCTATGGACAAGGAGATAATTTTAAACATTCCGATAAGTACAAGAAGGCAGGATGACTTCTGGGCTTGGCACTACGAGAGAAGTGGTTCTTTTTCCGTACGGTCGGCATATCGCATGCTGATCAACACGCGAGAGAGGAGAACGGCATGGTTGGAAGAGCAGGCGGGCTCATCAGCAACCACACGGCAAGAGAAAGAGTGGACCAAGCTGTGGAATGTACAAGTGCCGTCGAAAATACGTGTATTCCTGTGGAGGCTGGCGAGACAATCTCTACCCACTATGGACCTATTAAAGCATAGGAACATGGCAAAGCAGCGCTCATGCACACTTTGTGGACAGGAGGATTCGTGGGTGCATTCCCTGCTGGAATGTAACATGGCTCAGAGTGTATGGGCGCTAGCACCTGAAGATATCACTGATCTGCTAAGCAACGTCCAGGAAACAAATGCTAAAGCATGGCTAGCTACAGTGATGAAGGCTTTATCGCAGGCAGATCTGACGAGAGTAGTTGTTACTCTGTGGGCAGTATGGCATGCGAGACGAAAGGCTATCCACGAAGGTATTTTCCAGAGTCCGTTATCAACGAATTGTTTCGTGGAGAGGTTTATATCCGAGCTGCAGATTTGTTCACCACCAGCAGCTGGAGGCCGAGCGGCGATTCCTCGCGGTCCGGCTTGGATCCCGCCGCCGGCGGACAGGGCAAAGGTTAACGTCGATGCTGCGATATCCAAGAACTCTAATACTGCAGCGATTGCGGCTGTGGTGCGTGCAGCAGATGGGTTGTTCATGGGAGCCTCTTCGGTTGTCATGGGAGGGATTACTGACCCTGAAGCTTTGGAAGCAATGGCGTGTAGAGAAGGCTTGGCAGTAGCAGCTGATCTTCTCCTGCAACGCTTCAGAGTAGCCTCCGACTGTAGTAATGCAGTGCGGAGTATCAGTGGAGATGGCAAGGGCTACTATGGCCAGATCGTGACAGAGATCAAGGCAAGAGCAAGAAGTTTTGAAGTTGTTGATTTCGTTCACGAGAAGAGGACGGCGAACGTTGATGCTCATAACCTGGCAAGAAGTGCCATTTATCTTTCTGTAGGCCGGCATGTGTGGCTACAAGATCCACCTGCAGGTGTTTGTGTTAGATATCAAAACATAAATGCATAGAGTAGTGGTAAAGTCTCAAAAAAAAAAAAAAGTTGTCCATATTTAACCTGCTTGTTCCTCTGAATTCCCCTTCTTTCTCATATGATTGCTAAAAAGATATAAAAAGAACAAGCGATTGAGGGCTCTCGAGCATCTTTTTTGCAAGATCTGTAGTAGAGCATCTCTAATAGGTGATGTAAAATAGCTTTTAACTGTTTTACATCACCTGGGGCCAAAAACAGGTCTCCACTGCCCCTGATGTATATTTTGGCCAAAAAATTACATTGCGGTGTATATTTTGCCTCTCATGATGTAAATATACATCACTGGGGCGGTGATGTAAAACGCATGCAGCCTCACGCGCGTGTAACCACCAACTGAAACTTCCAAATCCCTTCACCCCGGCGATCCGCCGCCATGTCGCCGCCACCCACCCTCTCGGCCACTGTCGCGCCCATCCCTGGCCCCATTCCCACCGTCGGCGCGACCCCTCCCGCCGCCGCCGCTGCCGCTGCCGCTGACCTGTAAGAGGAGGTGGATTTGCGCCTACACGGCCATCCACCGCGGTCGGGCACGGCAAGAAGAAGGTCACCGTGCCGAAGGTACGAGGCGGCGACGCCGCCAAGGCGACGCCTCCTCCGCCGGCCGTGGAAGAGGAGCCATCAGTATCGAGATCAACGAAGAAGAAGATGTTTGAGTGATTAAAATACATCACCTAGTGGGGACCTCGTGCCCTAAAATAAATCACATGTTGGAGGTGATGTAAAAAATCATGTTTTTGGTGATGTATATTTTAGATCGAGCAATTTTTTGGGTGTTATTTTATATCACCTATTGGAGATGCTCTTAATTAGCTTTAACGAGAGTTGCGAGCTCACATGAGCTTTTGACAAACCGAACTAGTCTCAACTTTTAAATCGGTAAGGACAACGAGCTTAATGAGCTGAGTCTTAACAATCCAAGTCTCTAACGAACCGACCTTCTCCGCAGTACACCCCTATCTTTAGCTCCCAATTCCCTTCCTTCCCACTCCAAATCGAGTCACTCTCCTAACACACTCGAAAATGACAAAGTAAGTTATACTCAATTGTTCATAAAAATACAAAAAGTACTACCTCCGCCGGCCGAAGGTCACCGTGCCGAAGGTACGAGGAGGCGACGCCGCCAAGGCTACGGGACACCTCCTCCGCCGGCCGTGGAAGAGGAGCCATCAGTATCGAGATCAACGAAGAAGAAGATGTTTGAGTGATTAAAATACATCACCTAGTGGGGACCTCGTGCCCTAAAATAAATCACATGTTGGAGGTGATGTAAAAAATCATGTTTTTGGTGATGTATATTTTAGATCGAGCAATTTTTTTGGTGTTATTTTATATCACCTATTGGAGATGCTCTTAATTAGCTTTAACGAGAGTTGCGAGCTCACATGAGCTTTTGACAAACCGAACTAATCTCAACTTTTAAATCGGTAAGGACAACGAGCTTAATGAGCTGAGTCTTAACAATCCAAGTCTTTAACGAACCGACCTTCCCCTATCTTTAGCCCCCAATTCCCTTCCTTCCCACTCCAAATCGAGTCACTCTCCTAACACACTCGAAAATGACAAAGTAAGTTATACTCAATTGTTCATAAAAATACAAAAAGTACTACCTCTCCTCCTTAATATAATAGCAGAAGTAGTACCATCCTAGTCCAAAGATTAGTAGATCTTCCCTTGGGTTTACATTTCGCTAAACTATGTGCATGTATATTATCATGTTTAAGTGACGTACTTTTCCAAGATCTAGGTGTAGAGTAGAACATACGTGTCCTTTCTTAGCTGCATTTCTTCGCTTATCAATATCTTGGACGCTGCTCCTTAACAGCATCTCTAGCAATCTGTTTAAGCTTGACGTCCCATCAATCCCTAACGTTTGGTGAAGTATTCATGCTCTTGTCTGTCCGTGAATTAACGCGGGCACAAGGAAGCATACATATATGCTGGGTACTGAATTAATAGTTATCAAAAAACAGAAACCGTGGCATTTAATTACCACCGGATTCTGATGAAAACATGAATATTAATTTTCCAAGATGGATAAGAACAGTGAGTGGGAAGAAAACCAGTCTCTCGTCGTGCCGAACGTCACAACAATCGTCTGGCGAAAGGACGGGATGATCCGGCAGGAAGGATAGCTGATCTGACAGCGCGCGGCTTGTTGGATTTTGCAAGTAAATGCCGCCTTGTTGCAGTTGTATGCTGGACCGACAGTTGCCTGTCGTACGGTCGAGGTTGACGGTTCAGGTTTCCTACTCCGACGTCGTCGTGCGGGGTACCGGTTCTGAAGTTCAATGGTGTATCCGGGGTCGTGCTGGCCCGGTCTGATTCTTTCAACGGCAATGGTTTGTCCTATGGCAAACTACTTTAGAGGTCCGAAAAGCTGCTCATCAGCGATGGAGCCGCGTCGAGCTCGGGTGAAGAGGTGATCTGTCTCGCTTCTCTTTGGTGGCTGCGTGGTCCCGAAGGAGAGGGATAGACGTTGGTTTGTCATATAGGTTTATCCTATCTTTTCATATCTCGGTGTTTACGTGTCTTGTAACTTGATCTTTACTTATAAACGAGACACGTATTACCATGCAAAAAAGGGATAGAATAGAAGATAAATGTACACATCACTTCAATAGAGACATGGAGGGGGCCGATTAAATCATGTCCGAAGTATGTTGTCCGCCTAAATTCCGTGTGTAGCCGACAAAGGTTGGTTCGTGTTTATTGGATATAAGGAGTATCTTTTTTAAACTAGATTTTATTGGATATTTTTTGTGTAGGCGCATAGAATCTACTACATGAGAGCACGAACTCGCACTTTACGTCCAATTTGTACTGCCCCTATCCCATACACCGCGAACAAACGTAGTATTCCCTCTGATCGAAAATGGTAGACACAAATTTGACAAAATATGGATGTATCTACATATTAAAATACGTCTAGGGGCATCCGTATTTAGACAAATTTGTGTCAACCATTTCCAATCGGAGGGAGTACAGATTTTCGCTTCTACGCGCGATTTTAACATTGATATGAGTTGCAACGTGCAAAGCTAAAAACCTCTCGGCTGGAAGATTGGGCATGACAAGCAACACCCATTTTGTTCGCTCAAGTTTCTTAAACGGGTTTCAGATCCATTTGTGATCCGTCCGTAACCATAAGGGCTGGTTTGCTAGGCTGCGAGACAGACCATGTACCTGCAAATTATGTCGTTTGGTTGGCGGTTTGATCTTTCGGGTCAGGCCAACGCGTCAAATCAGTCTCCAACTGGCCGGATTCGTTGGGAACGGCCGACTCGACCATTATCGTAGAGTCACGCTAGTAGCTATCTCCTGAACTTCAAAAGGCAGCAACTGTTGCATGAGCTCCTCGACCATGGAGATGGCGGGAACTCGCGCGTTGCAGCAAAAAAGGGGCAGGATAAATTCGCTCACCTCCCCCCCCCCCCCCCCCCCCATTTACACCCTCCTCTCTCCCTCTCAACCCTAGACCACCATTTCCCCCAATCGATCTCTCTTCTACGTTCGGTAAGCAGGTAAGCAGCGCACACTCATCTCAGGTCGGCAGCGGCGGCGGTAAGTCTACTACCACTTCTACTTGAGTAGTGCTCTTCATCCTCAGCACATGCACGGATGACTGTAAGTAACAAACTCTCAAACATGGTAGGGTAGATATGTGAACATGTGATAATCTAGATCTAGATAGAACTTGTGATGCTATGCTGCTCGATGTGGGATTGCTTGTCTAGCCTGAGTGACGTTGGGTTACCACGGCAAATCCCTTGGATGACATCCTCGGGTTTCGTGAGAGGGGGAGGAAGATGGTAGCGCTGGTAGAATCCTAGGCTGACAAGCGAGGTTTTACCCAGATTCAGGCCCTAGGAGGGTAATAACCTACTTCCTGCTTGTCTGGTATTGATCTGGAGGTGTACAAGGTGTTACAATGGAGGTCTAGAGAGATGCGATCTCGCCAGAGCTTTGGTGCGGATGAGTTACTTTTCCTAGATCGGTGGCCCTCCCAGCCTTTATATAGGAGGCTGGGTCCAGGGAGTTCGCTACCGATTAGGTTTTACAGGTAAGGAAGGTCTAAACCGCCTTAGGTTGCGCCTAACTTGGGGCGCACTCCTTGCTGTGGGCTGTCTTCATGGGCTTCTCTTGGGCCGTCTGGTGGGCCATAGTCCAAGCGTGCACCAGGTATGCTTACGGTGGGACACTCAAAGGGTACACCACGTCACTGAGCTTGCTGCAGATCAATGTGTGAACATGAGCATGAGCTTTTAGCTTGAGCTTGCCGTAGATCAATGTGTGAATATGAGCATGAGTTTTAAGCTTGAGTTTGTTGTAGATTATCATTGAACATGACCTATTGTAGTTGTAGTATATTGAGCTTGTGGCAAATCTAGCTTGATGACCTTGTGATATTTCTTACTTGTTAAGCTCGTGGTAGTTCTTGCTTCTTCATATGTCATGTGTGATCAATCTAGGAAACATTCCCCGAGGACTTTAGTCAGGCTATGGTCAACACTGGGGACTCTCAGATACCTTCCTATATATGTGGACGACTCGCATCCGCTTGGAACTGAGAATCCCATGGATGATTCTATGTTGCTTGGAACTGTCATTGTGGAGGATCATGTACAAAACCTGGTGAAATCCTTAGCTGCAAAGGTGGTAGCAAAGATTCGCAAGACGCAGAAAGCCCGATGAAGGGAACCATGAAATGGCTTCCCTTCATGTCCACCTTTCATCCTTGACAAGATGTGTGAGCTAATCAAGAGCGGCTTGAGGACTGACAAGGACTTCAAAGAGTTCCATTTGACTGCCGTTGTGAAGTCTCTGTTTGTCCACCGTGGGGCTGAGGTGACATCAACTTAGATGTACAACCACCTAATTAAGGAAGTGGAGGCTCAGGTAGTTCAAGCTGAGAAAGATCAAAGACCTTAGTGGAGCACAATGGTATGAGGACACCATCGTCCTGGGGAATGAGCACTACCATGGCCACAACACAGTTAGCACGCTATCCTTCCACTTGTTTCACCTTGATCATCATTGTCAATCCCCTCTAACACATTGTATTCCAATCTTAGGATAATCCCAATGATGCTGAGTTTCTCAACACACCCATTCTCAACTACACCCAAATGTCGACCCTTCTTCTCTTCTGGCCTAGCCACCAGTAAGTTTACCATGGGATCAAGTGAGCCCCTCTGTACGCCCTCGTTGGACTACGCAGACACACAGGAGTCTGAGACCATCATCCTCGATGGTCCAGACTAGCTTGCTGATGCTCCGGCACATAGGTAAGAGAAAGAGGAGAGCCCTTGGTGATGATGAGATCGAGGCCTTCACCAGCATGACTGAGGCTGTCAAGGACGTCACATAGGCCATTAGGGAAAACAAGCCTAATCGTTGTCATGGACGTCGTTGGCTTTCACCGAGGAGGCTCTGATGATGGCTCTCTGCCACCTCATCGACAACAAGGCATGGGTTGTCAACTTTGTTGGCATGACATGGCAGCATAGGACCCTCTGGGCCAGGACCTTCCTGGCCAGGGACTACCTGTGAGGGTTCCTTGCGGAGCTGGAGTGGTGGTGGCAACATGATGATGATAATGTAAATTTTGTGTTAACTAGGGCCTAAAAACTTCTGATGGTCTGTATATTTTGTGAGGTGGTACATAATACCCCCTCTATGATGGTGAACTTGGGGGTGGTAGGATGGTACACACTTTTGATTTGGTGTTTGTTGACACCATAGTGGTAGGATGAACTTGTGATTTCTTTTTGGTAATGACCATGCATGCTGCTTTTAGTTAATAATCCGGTGTAACTTGTGATGCTTGTTCTGATGTTGATTGATGTTTGTTGTGATGTTTATTGACGCCTCCCTAGTAAGCACATACTAGTTCATCCAGTAACACACAAAGAAGATCATAAGATCATCATAACAAGTGTCCAGGAGTCTATAGTTTGTGGAAAAGTTGCATTGAGCAAATGTCCAGGAGTCAATATCCCCTCCGTGTCCTATCTCTTGTCTCTTCACCCATCGCCATCTCTCACTTTCAGCATCTCCATATATATTCTCTAAAAACAAACTACCCCATATATAAACAATTCCCAAAAGAAATGAGTTCCCATGTAAACAATCTACAATGTAATCCATATCTCAAGCCAAAATTGCAGGGGAGCATCAATAGCCCCCCACCTGGCCTCATCAAAATCACAAATCTTTTTCCTTCTCAAAAGGGGATACACCTGTTGGCTTCATTGGCTCAGCAAACTCGGCCGCCAGCGCACCTCGCGTCGAGCACCACCTGACCTGACAATGGCGGCTTCCGCCCCGTCCGCCACCTCCCAGATGCGCCCAACCCACCTCCGTCCTTATTAAAGACCGCCGCCGTCGCCTCCCTTCCATCCCACTCCCGCAGACCCCCCGACCTACCCACCTCGCTCGCTCGCTCGCGTCCCCACCCCACCGCACGCATCTCGGCCCTCCGTCCCGGCCCTGGCTAGGCCGTTCCCTGGCCGGTGGATGCGCCAGCCCTCCCCCCTTCCGCGCATCAGGTGATTCGCATCGCCCTTGCGCCGCCAGGATCCAGTCCGTGAGCAATGTCGGCGGCGGCGGCGGTGGCGACACCGCTCTGCACCTGGATCGTCGCCGCGTGCTTGTCTGCGACCTGCGGCGCGGACGAGAAGGAGAAGAAGCGCAGCTACGGCGGCGGCGGCGGCGGTCTTTTTGGCACGCGCCGCCACCTGGCTGCGCGCCGCCGAGGCGGGGCACGCTCTGGTGAGGACATTTCCGTTTTCTCATGGCTTCTTGCTCCCCACCCGGATGTAAAACTGTAAAATTGCGGGTATGGTGTGTTTGGTGCGGGGTATATGTCTGGAATTTATACTGTCACACCGCTCCTGTGTGTGTGCATTTGGGGTTTCAGGGGAGAGATAGGATTATTCGCTGCTTTGTGCATGATTCTGTATGGGTCAATCTTGTTCTAATATTGTATGAACTTCCGGGCTGGCCATGTCCATAATTCCAATGTGTGATGCACGCTTAAGTGAATAAATGGCATCACCAAGACACCGTCATTGAAATAAAAGTATATTTTCTCATAAAGCTGGGATATTTGTCAGAGTTAAAGTATACACGAGGAAACTAAGAACCTATTGGTGGAATTTGGTGTTGGAGATTGCCCTAAAAGGCTGGGATATTGGGGAAAAACATATGCTTTGGAATTATCACCAATGCATCATTTCATCGCAAGCCTTCCCTGGTGGATCATGTGAATAAACTTTCCAATATTGTTCGTTATTTCTGGTCGCTTGATGAAACGTCCAACTGATAGGCTCTTTTTTGTGGCTGATGCTACTTTTCTGCTGTGTGCTGTCTATTCGTACCTCAAATTAGTTGCCCACTATCTAAATGGGAGGTTTTATCGTCTGCAGGAATGCCAATTGCTGCTTCTTTGCATCCAGAAAGAGGAGCTGTGGAAAGCAAGAAGTCTGGCACCAAACAACGGAGGGTGGTTGTTACTGGCATGGGTGTTGTGACTCCATTAGGCCATGAGCCTGACGAGTTTTACAACAACCTTCTACAGGGTGTCAGCGGAATAAGTGAGATAGAAGCATTTGACTGCTCCAGCTATCCCACGGTATTTTTTATTCTACTTAACTATAGTAGATGCGGGGTTTATTTAGCAATTTAGCTGAAATATACAATTATATTGCTTGACATGCTGTCTTTCATACAGAGAATTGCAGGAGAAATCAAATCTTTTTCAACAGATGGCTGGGTTGCGCCAAAGTTAGCTAAGCGAATGGACAAGTTCATGCAATATTTGATAGTTGCTGGTAAGAAAGCATTGGAAAATGGTGGAATCACTGAAGATATCATGAACGAGTTGGACAAATCGAGATGTGGAGTTCTAATTGGATCTGCTATGGGTGGTATGAAGGTTCGGATCTTACGGTGTATTATGTACTTCTAAAAGAGGCAGTGTTCTTACACTGTTTCCTTAGTAGTCAGTACAGCTTATGATGCTATTTTAAGCAGGTTTTCAGTGACGCAATCGAAGCATTGAGGGTCTCGTACAGGAAGATGAACCCATTTTGTGTACCTTTTGCAACTACAAACATGGGTTCTGCAATACTTGCGATGGATCTGGTGCCTTACATGATCTGGCATTTCATTAGCTTTTTAATTTTCTCACTGGTTAATGATAATTATAATTTTAGATATATGCCTATGCAGGGCTGGATGGGTCCAAACTACTCTATTTCTACTGCTTGCGCCACTAGTAACTTCTGCATTCTGAATGCAGCAAATCATATCATCAGAGGGGAAACTGTAAGTAACTTAATTTTTCTTACGTGATATCCTGGGCCAACACTCTGATTGTTGGCATATCCCAAACATGCAGGATTTGATGCTGTGTGGTGGTTCTGATGCACCAATTATCCCAATTGGTACGCCTCTGATTGTTTGAGAGCCATCATCCCAATTGTTATTGGCTAGTTGATTTCGTTAGCCTGAACCTCTTGTCTTCTCATGCATATACCGTTCATCATTTCAACTGTTGCATACAGGACTGGGAGGTTTTGTGGCCTGTAGAGCTCTTCACAAAGAAATAGTGATCCAACAAAAGCTTCTCGGCCTTGGGACATGGTTAGTTCTCCAAGAGTTGTTTTACTTGTTTATCATAGCCACCACATAGTAGTCAAATAATATGTTTCATATGTGTCTACAGTCTACACTATATCTTTGATAAGTTTGTCGAATTTTTACCGGCTTGGTGCACTTTTTTACCTGATAGTGACGGTTCTGCATTATTCGCACGCGTGAAATCGTCAGAATTCTCACTGTTTTAACAGTCCATGATGTTTATATTTCTGTAACAGGATCGCGATGGGTTTGTCATGGGAGAAGGGGCTGGCGTGCTTCTTTTGGAAGAACTTGAGCATGCAAAGGTTAGTTAATGAGATTTCATAGATATTTTTGTTTGTGTTTTTTTAGTTAGTGCAGTTCTTCCGTGGTGATTTCTTTTCAAATGTCCTAATAGAATTTTCATTCTGCAGCAAAGAGGTGCAGAAATATATGCCGAATTTCTGGGTGGAAGCTTTACCTGTGATGCATATCATATGACAGAGCCACATCCTGAAGGTGAACAATCTGCTTTAACCTTGTTATGCATATATCTTGTCATGCTTCCCTAATAAATCTTGGACCATTATTGTACTAAAATTATGTTTACGTAATATCAGGAAAGGGGGTTATTCTTTGTGTCGAAAATGCACTAGCTGATGCAGGAGTAACAAAAGAAGACATTAACTATGTAAATGCCCATGCTACATCTACACAAATGGGTGATTTGAAGGAATTTGAAGCTCTCGTCCGTTGTTTTGGCCAGAATCCTCAGGCATACCTCCTGATTCAGAAATTTTCTTTCTCTTCTTTTTTGGGTGTGTAAAGCTCACGAATGATGTGTATTTTGTGCATTCAGCTAAGAGTAAACTCAACAAAGTCAATGACTGGCCACTTGCTAGGAGCTGCAGGTGGAATAGAAGCTGTAGCTGCTATACAAGTAGGTTTTATTGTTGTTTTATTTCTTACATATAGTATTTTCTGTTTACTTATCTTGTCCTATTGTTTATAAATTTTCATTTGTGTTCCGGGCCTTTCCGCGGTTTCTTAAACATTTCTACATTAGTATGTTTTCTCCCAAATGTTCATCCAGTATAACTATGTCATGGGCAGTTGATCATATAATAAAAGATACTAAAGGAAGTTGTGAGGATCAATAATTTTAAAAAGAAGCGTTTGTACTGGCAAATTATTTCTAAAATTTAAATAGACTCTTGTATGGTCTGAATTTTTAGTCACAATTCACTGATTTTACCGTTTCACGACCTTTATAACTGTCGGTTATGCGTACCTGTATCCAAAACTGCAGGCACACAGCCGCAGCGTCATGTCACCCCAAGTCATAAATGTGTCAGTCTTCCCTTAAGAATTCCTCTGTTGAGGGTAAAAACTATATAAATTTAAAAAGAATAATTTACTACTACTCTGTTTATTATCAAGGAATTTATACATTTGTCCCAAACAAGTTGGGGTAGGCTAGACATGAAACCCTTTCACGAGGACTTCCCAGGAGGTTACCCATCCTAGTACTACTCTCTCCCAAATGGGTTTCATACCCATAGGACTGGCTAGTTTTTACGTTGGCTCGCCAAGCCTATCACAACCCTTAGATATGAAACCCTTTCACGAGGACTTCCTGGTCACCCATCCTATTACTACTCTTGCCCAAATGGGTTTTATACCCATGGGACTGGCTAGTTTTTACGTTGGCTCGCCAAGCCTATCACAACCCTCCTCCTTTACCGGGCTTGGGACCGGCTATGCCTAGAAGACATAGGCGGAGTTAAGGAATTGATACATATGCTACTGGTAAATGGACCATTTTGAGAAATGCCATTTTCAGTCACAGAATTTCGAAGAACCTCACTAAGTCGAGAACTGGACAGCAATACCACTATATTCATCATTTCTCCTCCCTCTCCACCAATCCCAAACCTCATGCGCTCCCTCTTGGCATCTCGCCTTGTGCTGGTGACTAAACTTGGGCATACCTAGGGCTGGGCTTGTAAAAGCCCGAGCTTTGACTACCAAGCCCCAGTCCGGGCCTGCAAATTATGCAATTGTCAAGCCTGAGCCCAGCCTGACAGAAGAGCCCGAAGTCCGAAACCTGTGCTCGAAACCAAGGTCCATTCGGTAGCTACATCAACAGCAAGTAATGGATTTACAAACTACAACGACTCTTTCGCATTTATGCATGTGGACACACAAATCTAGTCAATTCAATTCATGGTATAATAAATCAAATCACAAACACACGCACACACGCAAAAACGTGCACGCACACGCGTGCGGCAAGGTTGCTATGGTTCCGATGCATAGCCAACCAGGGGGAGGTCGATGGTGACCACGAACACAAGGCGTGTCGACGGTGGCAGGCTCGATGCTGCCACACGGGAGATACAATACTCGTTTGGCAGCCAAAGGAAGGGCTTTGTGCTCTCTACCATCGGCGAGGAGGGTGGCCAGAACATAGCTTTGTGGGTTTGGGATGCAGTGGACGTGGTGGGTTATGAACTTATGATAAGGGATGGAGGATGTGAAAGGAAGAAGCCATGCATTATTGTCCAAGTTTAACATAATGACACACTTCAAATTTCTGTGATGTAATAACCGCATATTTAAAATAATACAAAACCATGTACTGGTATATATCTAAATTTCACCCCTTTTTAATAAGGCAAACCATGTATTCAACATTTATACTTTGTAATGTTTGACCAACAATCAGTTCAATTTGTCATATAGGTTTAGTCCACGAAAGTAGCAGCTTCAAGTTTGTATTTCGCTTATTCATATATGACTACATTTTGCAATTATTAACAAGTATACTGTAAATGAATTCAACAGCTGAAAGTTCAGTTTAGCAGGCTGTTAAGGTTGTCACATTGTTCTAGTGAGTTGCGGCAGCCCCAAGATGCAGTGATGCCTAGGTGCTTGTGCTAGAGTTAGATGGTGGAAACACAAATAATTTATCATTGCCTCATTTGACATGAAATTGATAAATAATTATATGGCTGGAAAATAGGAGATATCAGGGCAATATGATTCCAAATTAACTAATTTCTTGAGAGGGAGCAAATAGCAAGAAGAGGGGTGAGAGAAAAAAGCACAGAAGCAAAGCAAAGAGATGGTGCAACAGAGCAAGAAGAGATTGGATAGAAGACAAGGCAGGGAGAGCATGAGGCAGCAGCGGAGAGAATGAGCAGACCAGAGGGAGGTGAGAGAAGGAAACTAACATGAATTGAGCTGAGGGAGGTGAGAGAAGGAAACTAACATGAATCGAGCTGATCTCGAACTTTTGTGGAGGCAGGGTGAGGAAGGCAGCTAAGATTGGGAGGGGACAAGCCTGCTAGAAGGCAACCCCCTTCTACCGACAGTGGCGGTGGTGGCCTTCTCCCCTCACCTGCAGCCTCATTCGAAAACTCATCAAATCCCAGTCTGTTTCTTCTCTCCTTGCTGACGTGATACCTACTTCCGGTCACAGTCATGGTGTCACCAGACTCTCATGGCGTTGAATAGAACTCCCAGTTAGGTGCCTAAGTCTGTTTGACCAAGGGAAAAACCCCTGGTGTCTCGGGCTGGCTGTCCAGATGACTTGTTGTCTCCCTCCAGCTGCCGGGATGACTTGGCGTCGATTAGTTGGCACAGTGACAACCCTAGGAGACTGTGCTAAGCCAAACTTTGCCTTATAAAAATCAACAGAATACTGTTTTTGCCTGAAGTAAGTTATGACCATTTGTCAATCTCACCGTGGACAGTTCCTAGACATGTTTTACCAAGAAGAATCAAGTAACAAGCCACCTTTGATTCATTCAAAGGCTTGCAGTTACTCAAATTGATAACAACATGTCTTCATTACTTGTGCTACTACAAACTTCAGCTAGCAACTGCTAGACCCTAATATAAAGGATCTGCCATTTGTTCTGATGCAAAAGATAATATCATACATCACGATTGTGTTCCTCATGATATATTTCCTTTGTTTCTATGCAGGCTATAAGAACCGGTTGGATACATCCAAATATCAATCTAGACAATCCGGAGAAAAATGTGGTAATTATTTTATAGACAAGTCTTTTTCCCCTTGAATGCGTTCACTAACACTTCTCACCAAATGAGGCAATGCTGGTATAAAGAATATTAAAGTTATGCCAGTGTGGTGTTTTTTTCTTCTGTCGGGCTACTCTTTACTGGAAAAAGTAAGTTTGAGGTAAAACAACAAACCTGTGGATGGGATAATTTTCCTCCCTGTGTGTTCAACCTTCAGAACTCTTTGCCTAAGTTCAGATTTCAACCTCCAACTTCCAGTTAGTTTAATTTTTGTTCTCAAACGCTTCATACCAATCCAAATCCTTTGTTTGGTGGGTTTGACTTTGACTCCATTTTTTGGCTGGGTCAGCTGGCACATCTGTTAAGCGAGCCATCGCAGCACTGCCACATCATTGCCGCCATGCCATTACTGCCATATCGTTGTCGTCACTGCCATATATGTAACTGCAAGATGAAGCAGTAGAGTTTGTCATCTCCCTCAAGCTAGCGACAAACTGCTATGGAACTTGCTTCTCCCTCTTGTCTTCAGCCTTACCAGAGCCCATCCTTTCTTGCCAGTGCTTGCCACTTGTGCGCTCGAACCTCGGAGCCCTCTTTCTCTCCATTCTCCGGAACCCTCCTTTTCTTCCTCCCACTGCTGTGCCGGAAACCTTTCCTCTTCCCACCTCCACCACAATGGCACCCTCTACTAGGGTTTTGATATAGAAAATGGAAAGATTGGCTTGATTTGGGAGGAGAGAGAGCCTGGGGAGAGTGAGCATACTGTAATCTGCAGTGCCGACGTGGTGGTGATGCCTGACAGTGCTGGTTTAGCAGTGATGCCGTGGCAGTGCTGTGGTGGCTAACCTTACTGACGTGGCAGCTTACTTAGCCAGAAACTCGACTGAGACAGTCAAACTCATCTAAACTAGTTAGAAGCTGGAGGTTAAAATCTGAACTTGGACAAGAGTTCAAGGTCTTCAAATGAACACCACTCACATAAAAAAAATGTAGCAGTTCTTTGAACACGGAGTTCCATCTTTTTTAAGTGGTGTATGATCTTTTGTCATGTTTCATTTCATCTAATATGCTTAAGTTTTTAATGTTGTAGGATGTTAGCTTGCTGGTGGGATCACAAAAGGAGAGATGTGATGTGAAAGTGGCATTGTCGAATTCATTTGGATTTGGTGGGCACAATTCGTCAATTTTATTTGCGCCCTTCAAGTAACCTCGGCTGGTGTGCTAGCTTATGGTACAACTGCGCCGTTGAAATTGTCAACCAATATCAGCAACATTTCTCGAGCCACAAATATGAAAGGGAAATCCAACCTTAGTAGAATATATTGCTACATAGTTGAGCAAAGATAGCAGCTGAGTTTCTTTTGTATTGCAAAAGCAAATATACCCCATGCAAGGGTGTCTAATCAGAAGTTAATCCAGATGTTGCAGATGCACTTTGGTCCATACTATTTTTGTAAGAGATGTTATTAGATTTCTTATAGCAACGTTACTGGGGCCAGTATTTTTCGCCTCCCTGTTCACCAGACAGATAGAGTGCTCCCTACACAAAACTGGTTTGTTGCGCTATTTTCCCCAAGGCTCTTGGAATTGGTTCTATATCATTGATGTGTTAATTACTGCAATAAGCAGCTGCAGTTCTCTGTTTAGATTTCTAATTCTGTGCCGGCTTTTATGATGAGAAAATGCACGGAAATTGCACATAGACATGTTAATTTGGCAGAAATTAAAAAAGATTTTAGCAAGCGTTCAGCCTTCAAAGTGAAGAGTATTCATGATATTCATTGGCGAGGAAGCTGCAGCATCTCGTGATTACTGTAGGTATCTTAATTTACTTATGGACCAACGTCAACCAGATTCTCAGATAAAAACAACAACCTCAACCAGACCATCGATCGAGCATGGAAATTGTGTACTCAGATTCAGCTGTTGGAGATACTGTTCTCCAAAGAAGATCAACTAGGCGCCAGGTCCTGTTGTTGGTGTGATAAAATTCAGGCCACCTTTATTAGATTACAAGCAGTCGTCCAGGACTACAAGCATAGAAAAGTCGCGGGTACAAGTGTGTACATGCAGCCGTGTGCACGCTACTATTTTGCTTGGGTTGTACTATAATATTTTCTGCGAAACATGGAGCTTTATTATTGTTAAATAATGTAATTCTTACAGTCACGTGTGATATAAGTATATTCCAACGATGCCCAGCAGCCTATATGTGCAGCAGTGCAAGACAATGCACGACCTGATTGCTCGGGAATACATAATTACTCCATATGAACATATTATGACACATACAATTCATTGAGGTATTCTGTAGGACTGTAAGCTAGTGTTTTAGCACGTCGGGAATGTCCACGGGATACCTGTGGATGGAGGAGGCCCATGGTCCATCGGCGTCGAGGGCAGCAGGCGCGATGCACTCCCACACCGCGCTGTTGCACTTGAATCCTGACCCGAAGCCGATCATCCAAACGCGATCGCCCTTGCGCATCCGTCCTTTAGCCTCAATGTAGGCCAGCTCGTACCACAGCGAGCTACTAGACGTGTTTCCGAACCGGTGCAGTGTCATCCGCGACGCCTCCACCTGCTCGTCGGAAAGGCTAAGGTTTTTCTGCAGCTCGTCTATGACCGCACGGCCGCCGGCGTGAATGCAAAAGTGCTCGAACGCCATAGAGAAGTCTGGGACGTAGGGCTTGATTCGCGCGCGGAACACCTGCCGCGCGATGAAGGAGAGGGCGAAGAGAAGCTGCTCAGAGACCGGCAAGACGAGTGGCCCGATTCCGGTGATGTTGGCCTCAAGCGATTTGCCGGCGATGACCATCAGGTCCTTGCTGAGGTTGATCCCGATGTTCCCCTCGTCGTCCTCTTCCTGAAACACGCAACGGTAGGCAGTATCCTTTGCGCCGGCGTGCGTGCGCATGACATGTTTGAGGCGGAACCGGGCGTTTAACGGGGACGTCGACAGCAGCGCGGCCGCTCCGCCGACACGGAACAGGCAGTTGGGCAGGAGCATCGCGCGCTCGTTGCCGACGTAGTAGTTCGGGGTGATGGTCTCCGTGGAGACGACCAGCGCGTGGGAGCCCCGTGGAGCAACTGCAGGAGGTTCCTTGCCAGCCCCATGGAGATAATCCCCGCGCTACACCCCATGCCGGAGAGCTGCATGCTGCGGACGTCGCTGCGCAGGTTGTACCTGTTTATGATCATGTCGACCAAGGATGGCGTGGGACAGAACAGGCTGCAGTTAAGGACGAGGATGCTGATCGCGTCCGGGGTGATGCCGGTCTTGGTGAAGAGGTCATCGATCGCCGAGAAGACGACGAGTTCGAACTCGGCGCGGGCCTCGTCAATGGTGCAGTACTTGTGCGTCGGGATGTAGTTGTGCGCTGCTGGCAGGCAGGTCTCCTCCCCGAGCCCGGACCTCTCCAGCAGCCGCGAAATGAAGCGGACGCTGCGCTTGTTGATGGTAGGTGATTCATTGTTGTGCTCTACAAATGAAGCCATGGGGATGCGGACGAGGCGGCGGTTGAAGGAGGTGTGGAAGCAGGCGTAGTCGGTTAGGTACACCGCGCGTGGACCAAACATTATGTAGAAGATGACCACCGCGGCCGGGAGGAAGCCGGCGAAGAATAGGTGCACAGGCTGAAGCCCACGGAGCAAGCTGGTCAGCTCCTCTGGCCCGAGCCGCACCATGGCGACGAGAGAGGCAGCGGCGAGAACTGCATGGAAGTTGTCCACGATTCGCTGGTACACGGCCTTGAGGAGCATGGGCTGAGCCGACGACAACGAGCTCATGCTGTTTGGTTACGTCTTTGGTGCGTTTAGTTCTAGGATTTATAGTCAGCGCTAGGCATTTTTCATTTAATGATTCTGGCGGGTGAAGTCAAGAAATGTATTCCAAACAGACAAGACCCCATCATTATCTGCTTTGTTGACGATGCCGTTGGGCGTTGATGCTCGGAATGGCACGGTTTTTTTTTTTTTTGAAAGAATCCACACTGCGAAATCAACAAGGATTACAAAGGAAGAACAGAAAACGCAGTAGAACAAGCCTCCGAAGCCCAGCACAACAGCAGCGCCGGAGAGGCAGGCCGCTGAACCGCCGCAACGCCTGACGTCGAACTCCGTCGCCGCAACGCCGGAGAGGAAGACACCAGGCCGCCGCCAACGCCGGGAAAGGGAGCACCCCACTCATGTAGAAGACCGCATAAGCCGCCCGCCGTAAGCGACGGAACCGAAGAACGCTTAACGCGCACGGCCATGGCGCCTCCTCCCCGGAACCACCTCTCAACCAAACAAACCTGCACAGAGCTCGAACACAGCTTGCCGGAGTTGACGCCAATTGCACGCCTTGGCCGCACCTTCTCCCCTCGCCACCACGGCCGGCCGGAGATGGAGGAGACAAAGACAAGTCGAAGCAGAACGCAGAGCCAGAAGCAGTCCTCCCCACGCCACCATGGCCGGCAGAAGAAGCCTGAACACCGCGCCAAAATCCGGCGAACACCTCCGAGATCCCAGAAAAGCGCAGAACCAGCGCAGGGCCTCCTCCAACCTCCACCCCTGCGCTGGAACCGAACCCAGCCGGAGAAACTCCTGTACACACCTCCACAAGCCTCGCAGCGTCGACGGAGCACACGCCGCTGCAACGGGGGAGAAGCCGGGAGACAAAATCCAATGCTGAGGGCACCGCCACCGCCTCGCCGCCCTCAACCAGGAACGCCAAGCTCGCCGCTTCGAGAAGCCAACGAGCAAACCCTATCCTCACCGGCCGAAACGGCCGGCAGGAATCTACCTCCCACAGATCCCCGGCCTGGCCAAGAAGACCAACACCAGGATGGGGCCGGACCTGGGGCACAAACGCCGGAGGCGGTGCTGTCGCCACCATCCGAACGACACCACCGACAGACCTAACAGCAAAGCAAACTAGCCTACTGTACACTACTCCGCCCGGCCAGATCGACGTCTCCTCCGCTCCCGGCAACGGCGAGGCCGTCCGGAGAGGAGGGAGACGCAGATCTGGCCGGAGGAAAGCTTGGCTCGGTGGTCGCCTGAGGATTCGCCTCCTGTCTCCTGTAGCAGGGGATAGGAACGACTCGTTCACAATGAAGGTAATGAACTCCGGAATGGCACGGTTTTACTCCAATTATGTCAGTAACAAAACTTTTATGTGGAAAAACAATTATGAACAACATGGAATCCACTCTTTTTTGTACTCAAGTTGTATAATTTTTTAAAATATAGTTTCATTTTACAAATTTCACAAATAGTATCTATCACAGCCTTGACAAGTTTTAAGAAAGGTCTTCCAAGTATAATTTCTCCCCCGGCTTCGCATTCTATAACAATGAAATCACTAGGGACAAAAGCCCCATAAATTTTAGGATGCACATCTTTTTCCACTCCCAATGGAGTTTTAACAGAATTATCAACAACATGCAAACGAATCAAGCATTTAGACAAGTCCCATAAATTAAGTGTATCATATATAGTTTTAGCCAAGAAAGAGTCTCCTGAATCAATATCACAATGAGCCTGAAACGGCTGGTTATTAATTTCAATTTTAATAGTAGGCTCCCATTTATGTGAAGGTTTAATATTATGAGGTTGTTTCTCAATGCAAAAAATTAAATTTTGTATTTCTATCAAAACTTTCCTTATAGAGATCACGAACCATTTCATAAATAATTTCAATACTATGCATATTGTTCTCAATAGTATCCAACTTGCTAGTAATATTTTTCATAGTTGTATCCACTTTATTATTTGTTAAAGAAGACGGTGTAGCTAATTTTTTTATAGCATTATAAGCTTGGTCACCATCATGACAAAGGAAATCTCCTCCCACTATAGTGTCTAGAGCGTACCTATAACAAAGAATAATTCCAAAGTAGAAACTACTAGGTAACATGCTCAGGGTAAGTTTCAGTTCGGTTTTTTCGTAAGCTTCCAAAATTCTATTCCAAGCATCTTTGAAACTTTCTCCACCTCTTTGTTTGCAGGTGAAGACTTCAGACTCAGGAGATGCAACAAAAGAACTAAAGCTAGACATGATAACAAGACAAAATAGAAAAAGACTAGGTGCTGAAATTTTATTTTATTTTGTTTTTTGATTTTTGAAGCAAAACAAACAAGCAAAACAACTAAGATAAAAAGTAACTAAGTAAGAATAGTAACAAAGAGACAAGGTGGCTGCGAGTAAATCCCCTTGTTGTAACTCCACTCTCCCCGGCAACGGTGCCAGAAATTCGCTTGATGAATGTTGGGAACCCAAAGTGAAAGGTATGATGTAGTGTTGGAGCAAATTTCCCTGAAGTGAAGAAACAATGTGTATCAAACAAGTAGGAGACCAATGCTTAGCAAAGTTTGAAGTGGATCGATACACAAAACACAAAGCTCTCTGTCCCCAACGTTACAGGAAGGTTTCAATCTTTCCGTCTCGCTAAAAACAAAGGATTAAACGTATTGTGTGGAAGATAGTTGCAATTGCAAATAATGAAAACGTAAAAACGGACCAGCGAGCAAATAATGGTACAAAGTACGTAAACGTGGTTGTAAAAAATGTAAAAAGATGGACCCGGGGCCATAGCTTAACTAGTGGTGTCTCTTCTTAGATAGAAAACGTTGTTGGGTAAACAAATTACAACTAGACAATTGAGAGAATTATGATCATAGCATTATGATAATGTTTACAAGTTATGTAAGCATCACATCAATATATACTCCTGGGTGTACATACTCCCATATGTAATATACCTCACATACAAGGGTATAATACCTATTTCTAATTTTTTTTATACCTCATTAATTATTCTAAGATACCTCAAAACAAGAAGTATGAAAAAAAATATTATCGGAGTCGTCGGTTTTTTAATATACCATTTTTACGTACAGAAAAGCAGTATATGTGAAAATAATACAAAATATATAGATTCAAATGAAATTTTTGACATAACTCATTTTGGGGTACCTACTATTAAATAATTAAGTATATTAAAAATGATGAAGTGGTATATATACTTCAGCTATGTGGTATAGCTATGTGATATATATATATATATATATATATATATATATATATATATATATATATATATATATATATATAGGAAAATGGTTCTGTACTCCTGGGTGTACGTACTCTCACGTTCAATATACCACATAGGTGAATCATACATACCTCTTTATCATTTTTAATATACTTCATTATTTAATAGTAGATACCCCAAAGTGAGTTACATGAAATTTTTCATTTGAATCTATACATTTTATATTTTTTGCACATATACTGCTTTTTTGTACGAAATAATGGTATATAAAAAAATTGAGGACCTTGGTGATAATTTTTTTCATACTACTTGCATTGAGGTATCTTAGAATAATTAATGAGGTATATAAAAAATTATAAAGAGGTATAATACCCTCGTATGTGAGGTATATTGAGTATGGGAGTATGTACACCCAGGAGTATATAACAGGGCAGGACTAAACAGAAACCTATGTTAAGAGATTTCCATTTAGCTTAAACAGAAATCATTCCGATTTTGTATCCCCGACCGACGCGCCTCCCCGTCCCCAGCCAACACCCAAAAATAAAAAAACCAAATCCTCCCTGCCACCTACCACCCGCACGACTGCACCCCACCCCAGCCCGAGTGGCCTTCTTCTCGCGCCCGACGGGCACCTCCACCTCCGGCCGGCGAGCCCCCTCCACCTCCTTCCCCGGCGCACCCCGCCACCTCCTTCCCCGGCGGCCCACCTCCATCTCCTTCCCCGGCGCGGCCCCTTCACCTTCCCCGTCGCCGGCGGGCGCCGCCCAGCTCCTCCCTTTCCGGCGCTCCCTCTGGCTCCCAGACGCAGCGCGCACGCAACCCCGGCCCCTCCGCCGGAACCCACGGTTCCCTGGCTCCCTCGCCATGAGTGCCTGCGCGCATCCCCTGCTCCCCGTCTATGGCGGCCACACGAATCCCCGGTTCCCTGCTGCCGGCGACGAATCCCTCTACTTCCCTGGTGTGCCGCCCCAATGGCCTCCAGCAAGGAATCCTCCCGAGCGCTGCCCACCTCGCACCCTCCCCCTGCTCCGCCTCCATTCCTCACGCGCGAGCACCGCCGACCCCCTGCCCCCACCGCGCGAGCTCCGCCGACGCCCAAGGCACCTCCAACCACGCTCGCCGCCCCCTGCTGTGACGCAGCGATGCTGTTGCTTGATCCGGAGGGAGCCACATCGGAGGGCCTTCTCGATGTCGGGGATCCGCCGCTGCCCCCGCCCGCCTGTCCATCTGGAGCACGAGAACCACCGGTAAGTGTTGAACCGTTGTTGGTGTTTGAACTGAATCTTCAGATATGGAACCTTCAGCGATGGTGTTGAACGGCGCGACGCCAGGCCGCCTTCTGGCGCGCCACGGACGTGTTTATTTGATGTGCACACATGAACAATACTATCGTCTATGTTTTAATTTTTAAGAGAAACTATAGTGCTTGTTTGTGATATGTAAAAAATTCACTTCGTTCACAGTTAAGAAAAAAAGTTCACTCAGTTCATGAAAAAAGTTCACTTCGTTCAAAAAAAAGTTCAGCAAAAAAATTCACTTCGTTTTTCTAAAAAAAATGTTCACTTCATTCAGAAAAAAAGTTCACCTCGCTCCAAAAAAAAGTTCACTTCATTCAGAAAAAAACTTCACTTTGTTCGGAAAAAATGTTTCAGGAAAAAAGTTCACTTCGCTCAGAAATAAATTTCACTTTTAACAGAAATAAAGTTCACATTAGTTTTTAGACCTGAGAACCATAAAACTTTTTTTAGACCTGAGAACCATAAAACTTTAAATTCAGCAAAAAAGTTCACTTCGTTTAGAAAAAAAAGTTCACTTCGCTCAAAAAGAAAGTTCAACTTGTGAATTTTAATAGTTCACCATATGAAAAATAATATTTGCTTTTTTTTACAAAATGAAGGTTCACCTGACTATCTTGTGCTAGGTTAGAGTGGTTCAAAATCGTGAGTTCACATCGTCCATCAGGAAGGTTCACTTTTTTGTTTGGAATATCTAAAATTCATTTGCGATAAAAAAGGTTCACATTTTCATAAAACGAGGTTCAGTTAAATAGTTTTAGAAAGTTCACCTTATAAATAATGTTCAGCAAAAATAAAGAATACAAAGTAAAATCAATTCAGAGAAAATAAAGTTCGCACTTTTCTTCATACAAAAAAAATTCATTATGGAGAAACTAAAGTTCACATTTTTTTAAAACCAAAGTTCACTTAATGAATTTTGGAGGTTCACAGTATAAAAAGATTCACTTCACAAATAAAAAGGATTTTTTTTGTTTGTTTATCTTTATTTTTGTAAAAACGAAAGTTCACATTTTTTGGAGAAAAATAAAGTTCACATTCTATTAAACGAAAGTTCACTTAATGAATTTTGAAAGTTCAACATATAAAAAAATTCACTTCATAAATAAAAATAAAAAGGGTTCACATTTTCATAAAACGAGCTTCACTTATATAGTTTTAGAAAGTTCACCGTATATATAATGTTCAGCAAAAAATAAATAATAAAAGTAAAATCATTGCAGAGAAAATAAAGTTCGCACTTTTGTTCATACAAAATAAAATTCATTATGGAGAAATTAAAGTTCACATTTTTTAAAACCAAAGTTCATTTAATGAATTTTGGATGTCACAGTTTGAAAATATGCACTTCACAAATAAAAAGGAAAAAAGTTTTTTTATTTAGCTTTATTTTTGTAAAAACGAAAGTTTACATTTTTTGGAGTAATATAAAGTTTACATTTTATTGAACGAAAGTTCATTTAATGAATTTTGAAAGTTCAACGTATAAAAAAATTCACTTCATAAATAAAAAGAAAAAAAGGTTCACATTTTCATAAAACGAGGTTCACTTATATAGATTTAGAAAGTTCACCGTATATATAATGTTCAGCCAAAATAAAGAATAAAAAGTAAAATCATTACAAAGAGAAAATAAAGTTCGCACTTTTTTTCATAGAAAATAAAATTCTTTATGGAGAAATTAAAGTTCACAAATTTTTTTTTGAAAACCAAAGTTCACTTAATGAATTTTGGAAGTTCACCGTATAAAAAAGATTCACATCACAAATAAAAAAGGAAAAAGTTTGTTTATTTAGCTTTATTTTGTAACACGAAAGTTCACATTTTTTAAACAAAAGTTCACTTAATGAATTTTGTAAGTTCAACGTATCAAAAAGATTCACTTCATAAATAAAAAGGAAAAGTTCAGTTATTTAGCTTTATTTTGTAAAACGAAAGTTCACATTTTTTTTTTGATAAACGGTTTAAAATACTAAGAAAAAAACATTATGTGAAAAATCAATGTGACTGAAAGTTCACTTTCAGATAAAAAGAAGTTCACCGCCAATATTGAAAGCAGTTCACTCCTCTATTTTTTATGGGGCGGAAATTTTACACATAAAAATCAACCTACAATATCCATTTGTCCAAATCAACCATGTTCACATGCAATTAGCAACTACATGAGTCTAATTTGGACCTCCTTTGCCACCACCCTCGACCCGAGCATCAAAATCATGCAAATTTCAAATATTTTCCGTCACGACGTGTTTCGACGTTTTCTGTAAATTCAAAATTAATCTCAAACCGTATGAAATTTAGAAATATGATTAAAACAAAAAAGTTGCGCCTGGTCAATAGCTTTCCAACTCCATATAATTTGTTATGTATCGATAAGCGGTTTGAAAGTAATTGCCAAAACATTGTCCGCCGGATCTAAAAGTTCAGAAAACAAAATCGTTTATATTCAAAACTGCTCTTAATCCGTGCCGAATTTGGAAAATATACTAGAGATAGAAAAGTTGCACAATTTCCATACCTTTCCAACGGTGCATCATTTGCGTCAATCCGACGAACGGTTTGAAAATGACGGCCGAAATACTATGGAAAACAGAAAAAATCGTGAAAACAGTTTTTCGTATATTCTAAATTATTTTAAAACAGTAACTAATTCGAAAAACATGTGAATACGAAAAAGTTGCGCAATTTCAGTACCTATCCACCAGTATATCGCATGCGTTATTCTGATAAGCGCATCGAAAATTGCGTTAAAAACGCTCTCAGTTAAAACAGGAATTCCGCGTGTTCCGTCAGAAGGTTCACATGTCAAGTGCGTGAATGTTCACTTACCAAAGCCGAGACGGTTCAGAAAGTTTCAGTTTAGCTTAAACTGAAACCAGTTTAGCTCGGATGGGGCACCTAGGAGCATGGGCACCAGGATGGAATACGAACAGTTTAGGTATGTAGACATATACATATACCTTGGGTATGTATAACTTAGGTATGTAGGAGGTACATATGATTTTGGGTATGCACATTATGGGGTATGCATACCTAATAATGTGCACATACCTAAGTTATTTATATATATACCTGATCTGTACGCGTACAATTGAACACACATACCCGAGGTATATATAACATGTAGATACCTCGAATACACATGCCCAAGGGTATGTGTACCTCCTATATACCCAACATGTGCATACCCGAGATATAGGTGTCATCTACGTACCCAAAATGTACTGTATTCTATCCAGGTGCCCAGGCACCAGGGAGCATCTGTTAATTTACCTATATATATATATATATATATATATATATATATATATATATATATAGTAGTTGTGGTATATTGAACGTGAGAGTACATACACCTAGGAGTACAGAACCATTTTCCTATATATATATATATATATATAGGGTGGGACTATTCTACAACCCCCTCTAAAAGATTGTAGAATAACTATTCTACAACCCTGGTTCACCTACCAGAAACCGACCGAACAAACCCACGAAAACCACTCCGGCCCGACTCATGGAACTCCCCGTTACGTGCACCGGTGCACACCTATATGCCCCGAGTGATACTAAAAAAAAACCTATATGCCCAAAAGAAAAAAAGCCCCACGTTCCTCATCTTCTTCCTCCTGCCCGCGCGCGGCCGCCACCTACCCCCGCACCAAAACGCGCTCGACCGCCGGCCAAGCCCTGGACCAGCGAGCGCCGTTGTGGGCCTTCCCATCTCCACACACACCGAGTCCCCACCGCGCCTCCTTCTCCGGCGGCAGGACCGCGTCCCCGTCTGGCCTTCTACCTCGACAGAAGCACCACCTCACCGCCCGCCTTCTTCCACGGCACCAGAACCGCGTCCCTGCCGCGCCTCCCTCCCCGGCGGGAGCATGCGTCCCCTCGCCGCCTCCTTTCCCGGCGCAACCACTGCATCACCGCACTGCCTTTTCCCCTGGCTTCAACACTGCATCATCGTGCCGCCCGGGCCAGGCCGTCGTGAGAGCACAGCGCGCCGCCCAGGTAGCTGCGCATCTGCCCTCCTAGCCTCGTCCCGTTGCTTCCCAGCGTCTCCCATGAAGTCCACACTGTCGCGCCCCAGGAGTTCACCGTGAAGCAGCGGGGCGGTTGACTTGTTAGAGGCGGATGTTGCAGAGCAGCCTCAAGCCAGGCTGCGACCGGCCGGGCGTCAATGGTTCTACTGCAGGAGCAGTGCAGCTGTGCAGTTGCGTGCATCCGGCAGTATGGTGCGCCGACCGCCGGGGCGCGGCTCCGACGTTTGCTCCGCAACGGAAACTGTTGCCGCTACTGCTACTGCCTGTTATGTGTCCAGGTATGTCGTTTGTTCTGCAGTTCAGTGTATTTGTTTGACACGGTTCAGTTCCTCCTTCCCTGAAGTTAATTCTGATGCTAGATAGATTCATGTGAATTTTCCCCTCTGCCTGAAGTTCATTAATTTTTGTTGTGAAGTCCAGAGAGTCAGATGCCTGAAGTTCAGAGGAAGAGCTGCAAATGTGGACTCCAACTGCTGCCTGTTATGTGTCCAGGTATGTCGTTTGTTCTGCAGTTCAGTGTATTTTTTTGACACGGTTCAGTTCCTCCTTCCCTGAAGTTAATTCTCATGCTAGATAGATTCATGTGAATTTTCCCCTCTGCCTGAAGTTCATTAATTTTTGTTGTGAAGTCCAGAGAGTCAGATGCGTGAAGTTCAGAGGAAGAGCTGCAAATGTGGACTCCAACTTTGGCCGACATGGACTCCAACGACCCTGCACTTTCCCTGCTCTGGAGCAGCTGCGAGAACGAGGTTGCTTCGTAGCAGTTGGGTTTTTTCTTTGGGTGCGATTCAGTTGGTTCCACATTCAAAGTTCAGTGGCGAAAATAGTGGGAGTCCATCGTGGTCCAGTTACAAGTTCACAACCAACTCGCGACGGAGAGCCAACAAATATTTTCATCTGAAGTTTAGACAAAAGCTAGTTTGTAGTTTCTTTTTTTAATCTAGCCATGGAGAAAATGTATTTATTGTTTGAGGGGGAAATTATTGGAGATGCAAAACATCACGCCCCTCATTTTATCATCTTTCATAACGAAGTTCAGTTATAACTTCTGTAGCACGTTCTGCTTCTTTCCCGTCTTGATGTTCACTTCTGTATTAAAACGAAGTTAAGTTACGCGGGTAGTCCGACAGAAAATTCATTTTTGAAAAATAAGTCGAAGTTCACTTATGTCACGGGCGAAGTTCAAAAAGGGGACAGACGAAGTTTAGAAAGGGTTGTAGAATAACTATTCTACAAGTGGTTGTAGAATAGCTGAGATGTATATATATATATATATATATATAGGTAAATTAACAGGTGCTCCCTGGTGCCCGGGCACCTGGATAGAATACAGTACATTTTGGGTATGTAGATGACACTTATAACTCGGGTATGCACATGTTGGGTATATAGGAGGTACACATACCCTTGGGTATGTGTATTCGAGGTATCTACATGTTATATATACCTTGGGTATGTGTGTTCAATTGTACGCGTACAGATCAGGTATATATATAAATAACTTAGGTATGTGCACATTATTAGGTATGCATACCCCATAATGTGCATACCCAAATCATATGTACCTCCTACATACCTAAGGTATACATACCCAAGATATATGTATATGTCTACATACCTAAAACTGTTCGTATTCCATCCTGGTGCCCATGCTCCTAGGTGCCCCATCTGAGCTTCCTACCAGCAATGCGTCTCTAAGAATTAAGTTGTAAAAACGACAGAGCATTGCATTAAACTTAGTACATGATTTAAGCAACATTTATTATCAAAAGTAGAAATAAACACCGTTGTTTTACCCTTAGTAGCAACAACACATCGTCACCCTTAGTCATTTTGTGTCACTCGAGCCCAGTGAAAGAACATGGTTGCCCCATGTGAGGTTTTGGTAATTAATGACAATCCTTATGGACAAATGTCTGTATTGAGATATCCTTATAGAGATCTTGTCCATAATAAATGCTTGGAGTTCATGGGCTGGACTCAAGAAGATTATATGACGACCATGGTTATATTCAAGGGTTTATATGAAGAATAGTCATATGTAGAGTTGAGCATATTGCAAGTATGTCTTGAAGAATTGGATGGCGTGGATATTCATGTTTACCTTCAAGACATCATCATCGTTAAGAGGAGAGGATCATTGGTCCATTGGTATGGTAAGCAATTGTCTATATAACTATGTGTGTAACCCGTGATATATGTGTGTGAGGATTGTCTATGTGGGGTTAGGTATCTTTCATTCTGTCCATAGGCTTGCATCAAAAGGAAGATTTCATATAGCCCATGGAGGATGGCGTCAAGTGGTGAGCGTTATCAAGATAATGGTCAAAGTGAAGATGTGCCTAACAGAGGCTCTCACTTAGCGGAGTATGGGGGAGAAATATGTGAGTCTTCACCATGCAAAGCGCAATCAAGAAAGATGGTCCACTTGAGGAGATCAAGATCGTCATCATCTAGTTCAAGTGGAATACGCAATGTGCAAGGAAAAGGTATGATCTTGATAGGATTTCTATTTTACCGGTTTCTTGGTGCTAGTTCGGAGAAGGGTTATAGGAGAGATAACCGTACTATCAAGAGGGGTTCTCGATTGAGCTTTAGCATATCAGTCATAGAGAGCTCAAAATTCTGCATACTTGGGATCATCTTTCTTGATTCTTATTTGACCTTTGTCCGTGTGAGGTTTCGGTGTTTGTCGTATTCTTCATGACAAGCTCAAGTTCATCAAAAAACGATTTTTGTATGACAAACTTATTGCGTTTTTTATATTGAAGGTTTTACCAGTTTGTCATTTATAGAGAGGTCTAACCTTTCCCCATTTGGTTTTATGATTCATTGTTGGATTATGATGTTTCTCCGCATGGTCTTGTAGATCTCATTGTTGTGATTCCAACGAGCCCAAGTTCATAAAAAACGGAGTTCGGATGCTCAAGATATCGTCGTTTTTGTTTGGATGTTTCTGCAGTATTTTTGTACAGTGGTAGTACCGGGTCGTTCCGCCCAAAACAGAAGCGTGCGCGCATTTGTGCGCACAAAATCTCATTGTTGTGATTCCAACGAGACCAAGTTCATAAAAAACGGAGTTCGATGCTCAAGATATCGTCGTTTTTGTTTGGATGTTTTGCAGTATTTTTGTACAGTGGTAGTACCGGGTCGGTTCCACCCAAAACAGAAGCGTGCGTGCATTTGAGCGCACAAAATCACCCAGGGAGGTAGTACCACTGTCCAGGGCTGTAGTACCTCTGCTGTACGAGTTTTGGGCATAACGGTTGGATTTCGGGGGACCTATTTAAGGAGGCCTTCTTCTCCAAAGGTCCCTAACTCTTGAGCTCGTGTTTTGCCCCCATTGTTGACCCTCTTTGAGCTTGCTATCTCTCAATCCGTCCAATGATTCTTGCTTCTTCTTTAGGGAAAACAAGAGGAGATCTAGATGTACATTTCATCAATCAATCTCTCCTCTTAGTGAGGGGAACGTATTGGATCTAGATCTTGGGGATTCATTTGTTGTTTTCCTTGATATTCCTCCTATCTCCCTCCATAGCATTAGTTATTTTGGTGGGATTTGAGAGAGGAGGACTTTGACCATTTTGTGTGTTCTTGCCATTGCATTAGGTGCATCGGTTTGAGTTCTCCACAGTAATACGTGGAAGTGAAATTTGAGAAGCTTATTACTCTTGGTGCATTGTGTGCTCAGGAGTTTGGTCCTCTTCAGTGCATTGCGTACCATAGACGGTTGGTGGTACGCGGAGCTCAACTTGGTGCGAAGATTCAGGCAAGCTTCGAGAGCCTTAAGTAGTGGAGATCGTCCCAAGCATATTGTACGGGTTTTGAGGTCGCCCTCAAGACTCCTCATAGTGGATTCGTGGCACCTTGCATTGTGCGAGGCACAAGGAGAATAAGGTGAGCCATTGTGGCTATTGGAAGAATTGTTCTTCCACACCTCTCCGACGGAGACTAGCTTCCATTTGGAAGTGAACTTCCAGATAAATCATCATCTCCAAGTGACTCGGTTATTTCTATACCCGAACCCTTTACTTATGCATTTACCTTTGTGATAGATATCGAGCTTCAAGTTATCTATCTTGCTATCACATAGTTGATTATCTAGTTTAGTATAAGTTGTTGGTGCACATAGGTGAACCTAGCTTGTTTAGGTTTTGTGCTTGATAAATTAAACGCTAGTTTTATTCCGCATTTATTAAAGTCTTAACCGTAATTATTTTAAATCACCTAATAACCCCTCTCTAGGTGGCATCCTTGATCTTTTACCCAGGATAAATGAGGCATGAACCCACTATCGAACATATAATCCCTCTTGGAGATTTAAAACAACTACTTGGCCAAAATAGTCATATAAATCAGAGAGTATGTAGGAATTATAAATAAAGAAATATCATATTTAATATATTATGCACAATCTGACCATAACATCATCATCCATCATATCCCAGTAAAAACGACAATTAGCAATTACATCTGAAGAATCTCGATCATTTAAGGCAGTTCACGAGACCATTGTATTGAAGCACAAGGATAAAGGATCACCATCTAGCTACTTCTATGGACTCGTAGTCCAAGGAAAAACTACTCACGTATCGTCATGGAGGCAGCAATGGTTGTTTAGATGCCTCTAGCAGGGTGTCAGAACAGTACTCTAGAACCCTGAACTAGGGTTTCTGTGACGGCGGTGGCTCGGTATCTCCTTTCGCAAAATATTTTCCGTCCTCGAGCGTTTTAGGTTTGAAACCAATTTATATGGGAAGACGCACCTCGGGCGGTGCTCGAGGTGGCTCGTGGGTCCTCCCTGGCACGCGAGGCTCCTTCGTGGTGCCCTTTCGCCTCCTGTCTTATTTTGCCCGATAAAAATTCTCCGTAAAAATCTTCCTTTTCCGAGAATATTTCTGTAATAGATTTTTTGAAACATAAAAACAGAAGAAAACATAAACTTGCACTTGGCATCTTGTCAATAGATTAGTCCAAGATAATGCCATAAAATGATATTAAATCATAGTAGAAATATGTAACAATGATATAAAAGTAGCATGAAAGAATAAAAAATTATAGATACGTTTTGGATGTATCAGTTATCTCTTTGTTCTTTGTCGGAACTAGGTTTAGGACATGACATGCAGTCAATATCGCCTCCCCCACCATGCCCTTGAGAGACCCGATGTGTCTAACATGACGTTAACCAAATCATTTGACTGGGGTGAGTAGGGAGGCATTCTCGTTCCGCACAGAAAGAATCAAAGTCATTGGAAAAATTCTCTCCACCGCGATCGGACCTAAGCCTATTGATCTTTTGATCATGTTGGTTTTCTGCCTCAGCTTTATAGAACTTGAATAAATTCAAAGCCTCGTCTTTGATTTCAAGAGATACACAAAACAATACCTAGTGGAGTCATCAATCAAGGTCATGAAGTATTTCTTTCCACCTTTTGTCAACATACCATTCATCTCACAAAGATCAGAATGTATGAGGCAAGAGGTGCCAAATCGCTTACCTCCGCAGTCATATGAGACTTGCGAGGTTGCTTTGCTAGCACACAAACTTGACACTTAGAATAGTCCACAATGGTGAAATTAGGAATTAAACTCATTTTGGGTAGCCGCGTCATGCACTCAAAATTACTGTGACAAAGATGTATATGCTAGACATTTGATTCACTGTTGGTGCAAACACGATTAACAACTTTATTACAAATGTCTGACAAGGATAGGCGTAACAACCCTCTACACTCATAGCCTTTACCAACAAAAGTTCCAACACTACAATTTATGGGACTCGAAAACTATCTTGTAACTATCTCGACACATAAGAGATCCGCTAAAAAGATTTTTATTGATGGAGGGCACATGATGAACGATATTCAGGTGCATGATCTTCTCCAGAGTAAACTTCAGATCGACCGTACCAACACCACGAACAAAAGCATGTGACCTGTTCCCCATCAGCACGGAAGAAGTCTGTGCGACCTGATACATAGAAAACATGGAGATATAAGCACAAATGTGTACATTGGCACCCATCTCAACCCACCATTCGGGAGAATCACTCACTCAAAGGACAGTAGGAAATATACCGTACACATCATCCTTCATCTCAGTATCTCTAATGACAACATTAGCGGTATTGCCGCTTTTCTCAAGTTCATGTTGCTCATATCGGTTAGGGCATATCGGAGCCCAGTGATTAGGATCACCGCAAACATGGTAGGACCCGTTCCTCTTACTGGTCTTATTTTTTAAGTTGGTATACTGTGATGACTTGTTCTTGTTGTTCTTGACCTTGTGGGGTTGGGAGTTCTTCTTCTGCACGAAGTTGGCACTGAAACCTCCCTCAAGACCTCGATCCCGTGTGTCTTTTTCTCTTGCCTTTTCTTTCACATCAAGAGCCCCAATGAGAACCATAACGGAAAAATCTTGTCTCTTGTGCTTCAGAGAGGTAGCAAAATTCCTCCACGAGGGAGGTAGTTTGGCAATGATGCCCCCGACAACAAACTTGTCCAGTAACACACACAAAAAATGCTCAAGTTCCTTAACAATGGAGCGCTCACTAGTCATCTTGTAGTCATAGAATTTCTCCATGACATACAATTCACTGCCTGCATCCGACACCCCAAATTTTGCCTCAAGCGCATCCCACATGCCCTTGCCCGTAGTGATGGACAAATACGGTTCAGTAATGTTCTCGCCAAGAATGCTGATAATAGCACCCCTCAGAAGGGTATCGTCTTCATGAAAAGATTTCCACTTTAAGAGTAAGCTTTCCTACAGGCTTGCCTTTTGCGGCATCGAAACACTTCATGATTTCAAACCATAAAGTAGCTCTTGTACACCATCTATTGTAATACACACCCTCAAAAGGAAGAGGCTAAAATAAGGTTTTTGGAAGTTGGATATATGAGCCATTTTCCACACGATTTAATCTATAAAATAGTAGATAAAACGTGACTAATAAATAGAAATTAAACTAGTCATGTGATTTAAGAGAGGGTACGTAAATAGCAATTCTACACAGATTCTTAGAAGAATTGTTTGAATCATGATCTCGAACATAAGGAAGAAGTTCACATACGGGGCATTACATGAAAACCCATTCGCGTTGTCGAATGAACACATGTTGCCGAAGAGGTCATCGACGCCCGTGTTCGATAAGGAGAAGTAGTCGCGCGGTAGCGCTCCCCAAAAGCCTTATCGCCCTCTCCCGTATAGGATCACGAGAGGCGGGATCCTGGAGGCCTACTGTCCCCTTACACGGTGCACACCGCGGAATGGAATGGGGAATACTTGATCGGCAACGCAATGATCGAGAATCAGGAGTTAAACGCATGAAATGCGACTGTTGTGGTGTATCTATGGGAGAGGAGCGACCTCTCTTTTATGGACACTCAGGTGGATCGAACGGTCAGGCCAGAGGATCAAAAACACGCTGGGAGGCGAACCGAGCAACCATCAGTTCGTATTCGACTTCCACTAGTGTAAAACGTTTCAGTTTCTTCGTGCAGCCATTCAGTTTTTTGTCCAGTCATGCGTGGCAAAAGTAAAGGTCCCCCGCCGGCTATTCAAAAAAGAAAGTACACGTGGCATAGGTGCGAGGCGAGCAGCGGAAGAGTAGCGCCGGTGTAGGTCTCCTCTTCTCATGCTAATACTTGTGGCATAAGAGCTCAAGTTCTAAAGTGGTGCATCTCTCTCCCAACTATTCGGTGTGGACTAAACTTTTGTCCCACTTCTTTCCATGCATGAAGAGTGAGCCACATGGACTCTGGGATTTTCAAGAATTACAGAAATACAAATTGTGCTGGGCCATTTAGGCCCAATTCCAACTATTTGTTCTAATGTTAATAACTATTTCGAGGATCCATCGGTTCAAATTAGCTGGTTAATTTGTCAAACGGATAGCTGGATGTTTTTTTTTTAATTTTCTAGCAAGTCTACTTTTCTTGTAAAGCAGTCATATGCCTTTAGCGTAGAGTAATAATTAGATAGACTATGTGACATAGAGATAAAAATCTTACGTGGCGTGCTAAGAGACGGCATGCCATTTTTTTTTTGCGGGGAAAATGGTAGTTCTCATTAATTAGCCAACAGGATTACAATCAGTAGCTAGAAGGTCGTATTTTTTGATAAATCTGGCCCTTTTTAGCAACTAAACACATATATGGCCTCTTCTCAAAACTATTTTCAAATCTGGCCTCTTGAGGTCGGCGCCAATAAGGATGGAGCCGAACTTGTTCAGTTCGGCGCCATATAGAAAGTCACATAATTTTCCTAAGGATTTAGAATTTTTAAAACAGGGGGTCGGCGCCAATGAGGATGGAGCCGACATGTACAAGGTCGGCGCCATCCTAGTTGGAGTCGAACTTAGGGGCCTGATTTGAAAATAATTTTGGAGAGAGGCCAGATTTAAGATTAGTTTCGCGAAAAGGCCATATTTGGCAAAAAATACTAGAAGGTCAGTAGAGAATTAGGAGCATCCTGCAACCACACGTCGGTCAGGTGCTCTACTCTCGAAAGATTAGCTAGTCGATCTGCAACCCTATTACAATCACGATTAATATGCATCACAGCGAACTCCCTCTCTCCAGATATTAAGTCTCTCACTTCATTTACCAAATGCCCCACGTATGATCTGTTAGGCTCCATCTCCTTTAGATATTTTACCACATTAGCACAGTCTGTCTGAATCTGAACGGGCAAGGCCGTATATGCTAAAGCAGCAAATATTCCTTCTCTGATTGCAAGTAGTTCGGCTTCAAAAGCATCTGTACATGTTGGTATAAACTTGCAGCATGACGCAATGTAATCACCAGCCGAGTCGCGGAAGACCGCACTCGTACCTGCTCCAGTATCGCGCAAGCCAACCGATCCATCTACCGACATTGCCACCCAGCCCGCCGGTGGTGCTGCCGTGCTGGCCATTCCTTCCTCGTGTAGCCCGTCACCTTCACTGATTTAGTTTTCCTGGGCAGTTCTAACTGAGCTACACTCTTGCCCTTCACTACATCGCGGCTGTCTTTATGCTCTAGCTGAATGAGCGACGAGGCAAAGCTAGCAAGGAAATTCCTTATAGCTTCAACAGGAGCCGGTTGCTTACCATGAATCACATCATTCCTTAGTGCCCAGTTTCTCCAAAAGATCATGAGGACCTTCATCCGTTCCTCCTCCTGTATTTTGACCAAGGTATCAAAGAGCCATTCGGGTCCAGTGTTCAGAATTTCTGCTTCAGACGGTAGAGTCCAAATATTTCTGCTTCAGACGGCATGCCATTGAATACTGGGAATTGCCTTAGTGTCGAGCTCAAGTCTGGATGTAGAAACTGCAATGTTACCATATTTTGTTTTCACTAAAAGAGAATAATGGTCTATTGGAGATATGTGGCTGTTCAACTAGGCACTTTTTTGGCACCCTTGGCGTGACGCAACCCTGCTAGTTTGGTTGTTAATCAATGTGATCCCGTTCGCGCGCCTTTCGCCATCCCAGAAAGCATATTGGTTGATGAGGACAGTACTGAAGATGTTGGTTACAAATGGCGGTATACCATATCTGGACCACATGGACAGCCCTAGTCAATGTTTTTCGTGTGGGAGAAATCTTAAATCATCGGATGATGGCGGCACTCGTGGTCATGTATCCTTCTTGGGGGTATCGTTTTTGAGCTTCATAGACTGGAAGGTCGGTCATGGCTGCGGAGCTGGATTCCCAGCGTTCGCGCGGTACCCAAGGTGGAGCGGCGTTGTCTTGCTATGTCGGCCGGCAGGACTCGGCGTCATGGCACCGCGGTATCCCAGTCGTGATCGAGCATGCGTAGAAGAACATGTGCAAGGCGATGGTGTTGTCTCGTCTGACACCGTGGTGGTGCCGACGGCTGGCCTTGCGAGGGTCTTCTCGTCGATCTACACTCTGAAGATGGGTTAGCGGAAGATGTTGGAGGCGACTTCCAGAGCGTGTGCACAAGGCTCTATTTCTAGAGTTAGCCAGGGAACCGACGATGGATGTGGTCGGGGAATAAGGCCCCATATCTCTATTGTTTGTGCTAGTTGTGGTGTTTTTCACTTTGACGGTTTTGGATTGTATGTTCGTTCGTTGTAAGGTTTGAATAAATGAAATAAAGTTCGTATGCATCTATTCGATGCAGAGGCTGGGACAACTCCCCATTTCGAAAAAAAACACATGTCCATAGAAAGCAGCGTTGAAATACAGGACATATGCGGCAACCACCGCCACGTCATATACCGACAGTCGACTCAAAAAACCGGTTTGCTTAATTAAATTCATCAGTTGTTTTTAATTGAATGGGATCACCGGTTCCCCATGCGGGCGTATGCGTCGCTGGCGTTAATTCACGCCAGGGAACCGGAGCTCAGTGTTAATGGGCGCCACCCACCTCGGTCAGCTTTAAAATCGCATCATGGACCCTCTCACCACCGGCCCTCTCCTCTCCCGAACTTTACTGGGCCCCTCTCCACCAAGAAGATCCACGGTATGCCTATAGTCGCCGAGAGCAGAGCCGTGCATCCCGCGTGGTTTGTTGCGACAAGAAACCACCGCGAGGCGAGTTAGCCCGTCCCCGCCTCCAACTACGTCTCCATGGACATGCCTGACGACGGTGTCACGACCGTACGAGGTGCGGGACCACGTGCGCAACAACACTCTAGCGTCGACCAATTTTCGCCTCCCGAACAATTGGACGACCAACTATTTCCACGTCCCGGTGGCGCCGCCGCTCACCCGTGAGGCACGGCTCGCCCTAATCAAAAGGATGTGGCAGGCCATGTCATTGGAGAATTGGTGTGATTTGAAGTACGCTATGTCGTCGCCCATTTGCAACGACCACGTGAAAGCGGAGTACGAGGGCTGCCTCTAGAGCTTCTTCCCCGCCTCCTAGGATTGCGAGACGCCTGAGGGGTACTTCACGCTGGGCAAAGACATCTCCCCCACCGACTCCGAGGACTCCGACGCTAGGCAGAACTCCGATGACACGTACCATCTGTAGACGAACGATGTGCACGACCCCCGCTGGAGGCGGAGGAGGAGTTCCCATAGACCGAGCAGTGGCCCAACATGTAGGTGACCATCGGAAATTCCTTGCACCATTACCGCCACATGCACCACTGGGTCCCACTATGCCGATTTCATCGGTGATCGACACCGACTCCGATGATGACTATTGCTCTGTCGCCGCTGCCAGCGCGACCAAGCTTTTTTTAATGAGCATTCTTTCAGCAATATCTTATATTTACTAATTGGAGGCACCATACGAGACTCCACGTTAATCCTGGAGGTTAGCAAATTTTGTCCATTAGATCTACCTATAATCTGCCTAAAGCCGTTGGATTAAAGTTGATTGTCCAACGCGCACGCTTCGAGTCCTCTCGCGTCAACCTTTCTCCGCCTGAGTTCGAATCCCATCTAGGAATAATGCATGCCAAATAATAAAATATCCCCGTTTGATACCTTCGTGACCCTTCTCACTGTAAAAGAAGGAAAATAGGAAACAAATCTAATCAGGCGGCGCATCACTGATATAGCCTCATGCATGCCTAAGATCGATCGATCGATCTCATCGGACGCATGTCAGGTTGCATGAATTCTTTCTCAGTACCATGCGACCGGCGATTAGATTAATCGTTAATTTCTGCTGATGCATGTCAGGCGGGAGCGTGCCGTCCGACACCTAGATGCCTTCTCCATCCTGTGCTGACCTACTTGCGCACGGCTTCACAAACGTTTCAAAGCATCTCTTCTGAGACGGACCGAGGCCAGCAGTGATTATGTAGATCGGGACGACCTGGAAAAAATATTCGTGGGTGCATGGCAGTGTTTCTCCAGCACCAACGCAACTCTATCAACCTTTCAGGTTTGGTCTTCTAACTTAATTAATAAATGCCATACAATTCTATTTGGGATGCATGCAAGATATGCGGGTGCAGGGAATAAGTGGATGCAAATTAGATTGTTCGCTGCTTCATGTGCGATTTGTGGTAATGGCCAAAGATTTTTGAGCCAGATACATACATGTGATTCAGCCTATGCATAGCTCTTAAGCGACATGCTTTTTAATTTAATTGTATGCACAATGGATAAATCATACCCGCACAGTGTTAAATAATCAGAATCGACCATATAGTTTGTTGTGATGTGGAAATTAAACAGCATGCAATTTGTTCTGACGTTGAAATTAAACAGCCTCTCTCCTTTACAAAATTAATATCACAGTTGTTGATCCTTTCTGCTTTAAACCATGCAATGGTGAAGGTGGACGCACATCATCATCACCTGTAATTGTTCTGTAGCTTCACTAGAATAATATTATTACCATTCACCGATCTTGGACATGGCATGTAAATGATTTTATGATTTCTCACCGCTAAATGCAATCATATTCAGGCTTGCTATTTATTTATGTGATATATATTCGTTCTCCTAATAAGCTCAACTGTTTGATAATTACTCACTTCGTTTTGAAATGTAAGATGTTTTAGATATTTCACATTTTGTTAGACGTATCCTAAAATGAGTGAATATACACACTAAAACATTACTAGATACATTTGTATACATGTGAATGTGGATAAATGCTAAAACATCTTATATTTAAAAACGGCAAACGGAGGGAGCAACATACTAGGGACATTAACATGTTTATGCTTGAAGATCTTCTTGAAGTCATGGTAGATTATCTCTGATATCTCAGGCAAATATAATTGGAGAAAACCTACGCCTTACCATGTCAACAAGACAAACTATATACATGTTGAATATTAATTATGCGCGTTTATGTCAAAATTAGTGTATATTATTTGCTAATATTGCTACCTAAAATAGGAAAAGCAGAGAGGTGCCATGATTAATTTTTTTTGTGGGTTTCTAACACCTTGAATAAATTGGATAGTCCTCAAGATACAAATTCAACACACAACTGATGAAAAATATTGTTATAGTGTGAATGATGGTTTCACAAAATAGTGGGACGTAATTCATATTTAATTAGAACAGAGTCTTACTTACTTAACAAAGCCTTTTGTCCCAAACAAGTTGGGGTAGGCTAGATATGAAACCCTGTCACGAGGACTTCTCAGGAGGTCACCCATCCTGGTACTACTCTCGCCCAAATGGGTTTCATATCCATGGGACTGGCTAGTTTTTACGTTGGCTCGCCAAGCCTATCACAACCCTTAGATATGAAACCTTTCATGAGGACTTTTTGAAACGATTAATATTTCTAACTAGCTAGATATTTCATTTCGGAGAATAACTTAAATTTGTCATAACTTTCAACATCTGGACAACTTTGTTTTTCCAATGTATTTTCATGCAAACAACTCCCAAAACTTTTCTTGCTTAAAATATTATGTTCTAAGGTTGCCAGAAGATATTTAGCCAACCAAATGGTCGACTCGGTAGACAGCAAAATAGAAAAGTAGGTTAATATTCTATTTTTCAAGCATATCAAATCATGGGTCGTGCCAGTCTCGGCATGCAAAAACTTTTAACCGTGATCAACAACATTCTTTGGAAAAATCATGATCTTAACGTATTTTGGGGTTGTATTGATTTTTGCTGACGGGAATATGTGCATTTTGAATTTCTGCTCGCAGTTTATCTCGATGACTCTGTGTAAAATACTAAAACGTGAACAGTTAGCTCTGAAAAGCAAGAAGTTCTGCTCATACCTGCTTGCTGTAAAAATCAGGGGCACAAAACAAAATTAATAATACTTTGCCACGTGCTGGCTGATTATCTGAAGAGTGCGGAATGATGGAATTTGCAACCAGGCCACAGCTAAAGCCAACGAATCGCCGACGAACTGAAGCACTTGGCCTCATGGTCACACAACCAGCAGGAACAGCAACGGGAATGTGCTCTAAATTTTCAGGGTAATTCTCATGTATTATGGCTTTTTTTCTCCTCTCTCTCTTTTCCTTGCTGTGGCTGTAACATTGGCTGTAAATTTGTAGATGTAACTAATCAATAATCTAAGAAGATCTAAAGTTGACAGTGCTCTATGTTTTTCGTTAAAAAAATCGAATTAGAAGTGCACCTACATTACTTTTTAATATTGAGAATTACAAAAATAGCCCGTGCGGACGCACGGGTTGACGACTAGTTTCTATAACTGCGATTGGTTGCTTTTTTTCTTTTTTCTTTTCGTTCTTTTGTTTCTTTTATTTCCTTTTTTTTTGCTTCTTTTTCTATTTTATCTTGTGTTTTCCATTCTTGAATGAGTATCCTTTCAGGAATATTTCTATAGCCGCAGTAGACGATCGAACATTTTTTTTGAACCATTAAACATTTTTTTCAAACCTTCTATTTCCTTTTTATTTTATACTTCCATTCTTTCAAAATTTTAATGCACTACCATTGTTTTTCAAACACCATCGACATTTTGAATATTGAGAAAAAAAATTAATTTGCTATTATTTTTGGTTCACTATTAGATTCGGTCACCTGTATTTTTTGGTTCACAATTATTTCGATTCATCCGATTTTTAACTCCTCTTCACCTTGTTAATTTAATTTTTGGTCTACTATTATTACAGTTCACCCAATTTGTTAGCCGTAATTTTTTGTTCTATTGTGAGGTTTGGGTTATATGTTTCTTTGGGTCACCTTAATTTATATGGTTCCTTCTTATTACGGTTCACCCTAATTTTTCATGTCCAACTCTGTGTATTCCGGTTTAAATACATTTTTAAAAATCTGAAACATTTTCAAAATCTGAGGCATTTTAAAAAATGAACACGTTTCAAATATGAACATTTTATAATATAAAAATTATTCAGATCTGGAAATTTTCGAGGATAAAAAAATAAAAAAAATCATGAACTTTTTTGCATTGGCGAACACATTTTTTTAAACCGGGAAAATGTTTTTTAAACTGTGCTCGCGAAAAAAAGGCTTGCATGAGAGTAGACCGGCTGAGTGCACGAAGGAAAATACGGCAGGCGGTGGCAGCATCTAAAGAGGTAAACCGGGAGACCCCAAGGGCTTTCTCAGAGCTCAGGCACTTTCGGCCGTTGGATCGATCCAGCACAGCGCATCCTGGCCGTTCGACTTTTTTCACCGCTCCGTATAAAACCGCACCCGCCGCCTCCCGCACGCAGTCCCCTCCCATTCCCGCTCTTTCTCCTCCCCGTCCTTGGCTTGGCGCCGCCGCTCCCTGCGGCTTCTCCTCCCCCGTGACCACCTTCTCTCCGCCGAGATACTCTCCCTTATCCTCTGCGCCCGGCTGTCCCTCACGCCACCACTACAGCGTCCTTCTCTCTCCTTGATGTCTCAACAGGACGAGCGGAGCGGCCGCCGCTCCTGCGCTCCTCTGAGCCGCCTCTGCCTTCTCAGAGAGAGATCTGGTTTGGGGTGGCGCACCGAGCTGTGCAGGCTGCCGTGGCTGAAGAAGATGGGCAGGGGATAGGGCGGAGCCATGGAGCAGGCTGCCGCAGTCTTAGCCCTCATGATTCCTCTTGTGCGGTGCAGCCACGGACGCCCATGCTCCTTCTGCCGGCGAGGAGGAGCAGCGTCGGTTAGAGGTCGAATATGGACGGAGATGGAGGTTGCTGAGCTCGATCTGATAGCCGCCGACGAGTGAAGGTCTTCATCGCAGGAGAAACCGAGGACGCCCGGCAGCTGACCTCGCACCTCTGCTCCATTCGACCTCGCCGCATTTTTCCTCTCGCAGGTGCCCAGACTCCCCTCTTTCTCTCTCCCTTTCACACTCCTTTTTTAATCCCTAGACTATATCTTGTTTGTGTGTGTAGATTCTTTTTTCTTTTGCCTACAAGTTGTTCCATGGAAATTCCACCATGTTGCAGGGGAAGATTACACTATAATGTTTATGCTTCGTTGTGTACTCATTTCGCCTAATTTAGCTAAAGTTAATGATGATAGGTTGAGTTATATGGTCCAGTGTAATAAGCTCAACTAAACACAATGACAATTCAGTGCTTACTGTTGAAAATCAAAGTTTCTTATTCCCCTTTTTATCATTACAGGGTTCCTACAAACAGGCTGTGCAACGTAGGGATCTTTTATCATTAATGGGTGCCTATGAGATGGCGAGGAATCTTCTATCCTCTTGCTTTAGTTCTGCAAGGAAAGGTGAGAAGAATATGTCAGATAGTAGTATTTCACTTGATATAATGTGCTTACTGCATTTAAACCCTTATCATGTATTGACACGCAGGCTCATATTTAGAACTCCAAAGTACTTCCTCAACAAAATTGGCTTGCTGCTCCCCTTCATCCCATACTTCGAGTGATTCCAATCTGTAGTTAATTTACCTTTTTGTTTTGTAGGATTTTTTACATGGTGATAGGTTTGCTGCCATGTTTAGATCTTTCGTGCACAGATATATATCTATTTTCATGCAGCAAACATCACTTTACAAAGAAGAGTCAATAATTTATTTGGTGATAGTACCATGTTAGTTTTGTATGATCTGAAAGCTAGCACATAAGGTCTCACGAGTTAGCATGAAGGAGATCATATCCATGTCTTTGTGCAGTGGCGTGGGGGAGGAGTAAAGACCGTGGCTTGACTGGAGCGACGATGCTGCTGTGACTGCTCCTCAATGAAAAACACTTTCATGGCGGTGCCAGATAGTTCCAAGGCCTACCTGAGATCCTTCATTTGGTGATGTCAGCCGGTGAGCATTGTCCACATATGCTCTATGACACGTTTTAGATATGTGTGATGCATATGTGTGTAAGGACACATATTAGTTGTGTGATGATCCAACTATGGTTTTACTTAATGATTTTTTCTTTGCCTTTGTGTTGTTATTTGGTTCTGCCAACTGCCATTAGGTCAATGTTTTTATTTCCATAAGCTCAACGAGGGCTATAAGCTTAGTTTGATGGAATCATGCTTGATTTAATTCAATTCAGCTATTTCCTATTAAAAATTTTGCCTAAAAGATGACATTTGAATTTCCAAGAAAAGCATTGGTGCCTGGAATATATATATATATCAACTATTTCATTTGGCTGTTGAAAATTTCAAATGGACCGTAGTTCTCTTAATTTTGTTTCTATGAATATTGAATATGTAGATTGACATTGAAGTTCCTGAGGATCTCTTGCTAATTAAGCACTACCCTTGCAATAACAATACTAATGTATGTGTTTTCCTGTAACTGGCATATGATTTTATGTTGTTTATTTTGTTTGGCAATAGTACCCTTTTTGTGTTAAGAGATGCCAAAATTATTTTTGTTAAATTCGTGCAAGATAACCTCACTCATCATTTCACAAATATTTGTTGCAAAAATAGTGAACTTGGTACTGAACTTGCAATAATTATATGTACTTTTAATTTCTCTTCATGGTATTGTTATGCTTTGGATGATTGCAGCTTATATCACCATTTCTATAATTACTTATCGTATCTGCAATTTAGGGGCATCCAATTAAAGTATTTCATTAGGCTGTCGTTGTTCTTTCCACTTTCTTCTTTCAACTTTATCTACTTGGTTATAGAACAACACATATATCCTAGAGGTACAATGATGATCAGAAGTTAGAACTTTCTCTTGGCAAGAGTTCATTTTCTACATTGATTGTTAATTTTTATAGATGGCATCAATAACATTCTCCAATAATTGTGTTAAAAGAGGAGTGAAATCAGTCCTGAACTTTCACAGATTATATTGATTGTTATTTTCTATTCATGATATCATTATATTTTGGATCGCTACAGATTTCAACTAATTACATATTTGTATCACTGTTTCTATATCTTATTTTTATCTACAGTCTAAAGGCATTGCATTAAGATTGGAGACACGGATCTATCAATATTCTCCATGGAAACAGTGGACAAATCTTGCTGACCTAGATCCATGCCGGAGAAGAGCATCTCTTCTCTCTGACTCAAAGACTACGAGTGAAAGAGGCGGTGCATGCCTGTGTGAGTTAGCTCCGGTGGCCTAACGTTCCCCATCCACCGCTCACGTCAATCCAAAGACCCAGGTAATCTTTGCTTTCTTTCATTTGTTCATCTTCAGCTTAGGAATCAGAATATAGGGAACAATTATTGTGCTCATACGTACATGTTTGCCTTTGCTGGTTTGTTTCATTATGTACAGTGATTATTATAGCCATTTGTCCCATTTTCAGCATTGGATGGGGAACAGTTTTACCACGTGGGGCTACATTCATGTGCTAAGTAAGTTTTGGTCTTTGTTATCTTTTTCATTCTCATTGCTATATTTATTTTCCATGTACAGCATTCCGATATCCTTTTCTGTATATATTGAATTTGCTCCTAATGGAGAGCAACTTCTCTCACTCTCTCAGCACGCAAGAATGCTGTAAATAAAGGATACACATTAGATTTTTCTCTGGAATTCTGAACTCAGATTTAGTAAAATTGTACATTGGCGTTACTTTCTTTTATATGATATTAAAATAGTGTATGGATGATTCATTTACAATTCAAAGTGCGAAGTTCTAAATTATTTTAATATTGTGTTCGGAAGTGGATATTTGTTAGTTTGGCAAATCCAGATTTTGATGTGGATGTGCACTGTTGTTAGCGATTAGAAATATTTAGTAAGACGTTAGGGTTTTCTTTGTGTCTTCAGGTTTCAGACTGAGTGTATATTTTATCATCTTCGATTCTGATTTTACTTATAGGATTTACAAAAATTACACGTTGTTTTCTAAGAAAAGTGGTACTGTGTCTTGATTGGGGTGTACTGATAGTAATGCTACCACTATTCTGGTAGCAACATAATTTGTTTGAAGCATACATTGTTCTAAAATATATAACCAATTGGGAAAGTTCATATATATAGGTCCCTTTTAGACTGAGATTTATTGACACGCTTCCTCTGCATGTTCCTGCATAGACCATGCCACTCTGCGGCAGTGTTACCATAGTTTCGCTGCCACTTTGTGTTTCCCTTTGGGATGTCCTGGGGACTGATCTCTGCCCCTTGCTGAGGCTGCAATCAAGGCTGCAGTATCCACAGAGTGATAGCCGGCGAAATGGATATATATTCTCAATGCTTAATATTGACGTATAGCTCTCAGTTTCTAGGACATAACTAATTGTTTACTGGCTCTATGTGGTAACATCTGTTTAACCACTGATATATTCTCTACCTAGAAAAGGAAGTCGTTTCATGTTTAAATTTGCAACGTGGCCGATTGGAAAATGGTGGTTATTCTGTTTTCTATATATCATTGGTAGTCTTTGTACTTATCACTTAACAATGCCACTTTCTTGATGTAAATTCATCAGGAATATTTCTTTTTCGTTACAGTTTTTTGGAAAATGTTTTGCTATGGCTGAGTGTTCCTTATCTGAATATGGTTTTAGGACATGGGTTGCATTCAGGTAAACCTTCTGGTTCCATTCTGTCCTTGTGTGAGTGCACACAACAATTTCAGCAGGATATTTGTTTTTTGTCAATTTGTAATCCATATTTTCAAATCATATACTTTGAGCAATACAATTACATTCAAGTCTCTTGAGTACGTCGTTTTGTCATACTTTTCAGGTTTTAAACCATATCTATGAGCACGAAAATTTAAATTGCGCTGCTTGATCTGTGTGTACAAAATTAGTGACCAGGTTAAGGCAGTTGATGAGTTACTTCGGCCATAAATTTTTAAATAGGAGATGAGGATGCATCAAACAATAATTATTTCGGCTTTGTGACATGCAATTACATGTTTTATTTCTTATTCTCTTAGTTTCCTCACTTCTATTCCTAGGTTGCAGCATGTTCAGATTAACGTCACTTTGTCTGAGCTTAGCTCATCACAATGGTGGTGGTTCCTCAATGTGTTAATAGTAATAAAGCTTCCTGACGATATACCTTCTGTCACCCAAAAGAAAAATATTAGTTTGTGCCATTACCGCCACTGATTATTTGTTATGCATTCATTTCACCCCTGTTTAAGAAAATTATCTTTGGCAGCCAAGCATTCAGTTTAATCTATGAATAAATGTTGTTTAATCTATGAATAAATGTTGTTGTATTTGTTTATTATTGTAGTCACTGACCACAATAGTTGCATTATCTATGTATGATAGGCCCTCCAAAGCGCCCTCCGAGAGCCAAGAAAACATGGTAGCTGCAGATGGTCCAAGCTATATCTGATAATGCAACTATTGGAAAACTGAAGGTAGGTAAACTATATTGACTTGCATTGCCAATATCCATTGTGGCCGCAGATGGTGCAAGCTATATCTGATAATGCAACTATTGGAAAACTGAAGATAGGTACAATGTATTGACTTGCATTGCCATTATCCTTCGTAGTTACTATGTGCTGCCACCTCATTGTTAATGACTGAATTCCATCAATATTTCCCAGCCTTTCACATGGAGGTTATCGAGATTCCAACGACCCTCCTGGTTGAGGAGACACTGAAGAAGCTATGTCTGCCCAGTCTGAAGTATAATACTCGGTGTCTGGAGAAGCAAAACTGGTGGCCTCGGTCACATTCGTTGATGCAATTCAGTCAATTATCCATCAAATGGATCTGTTGCAGAAAGTAGGCAAATATCTGGATACTCCGATTGAAGTGAAACCGATCAGTTGTCAGGTTTACTATCCAAGTCTTTCTCCTCACCACTGCAACATGAAGAGCTGTCTAGGTGACGAGGTCATCTATATTAGCGATTCCCGGTGCTGTATGGACTATGTTTACCCGTAGATAGTCATGCCGATGACTCTCCATCAGCCTATCCTAGATAGCTCACATGAAGAGCTGTCTAGGTGACGAGGTCATCTATGTCTGTTGGTACCAATAGTATATGTGTGTTAATGTATACCTTATCGTGCTATGTGTTATATTTCCGTTTTTTCCGCTATCTATGTGATATTTCGTAGATGTTGTATTGAAAGACCTATTTATTCTTAAGACCTATCAATTTTGAACACTTATGTGATAATTTTGTGTATGTATGAGCATTATGCTTTCCTCTAAACAATAATGCCATAGATGTGGATAGTAATTGTTCACTATTGTGTCATATTAACGACGCTTATCATACTATTTTACCAATCGATTAACACTGTCAAAGTCAGGTGGCGCGCGGCAAGCCGCGCCAGGGGATCTAGTCGTTGAGGAGTTCTGGACATGCTAGGCGACAGAATACATAATACGGTGATGAGGCAGCGTCGGTGAGCCCACGGTAGAATACGACGATGACAACGAGTATATATGGAGTATGGACATGGTAAAATACAACGGCAACTATGCTAGGTAATTTGTTCCAACTAGTAATTGAGCACGTGCACATGCACGTAACATATATGTTTGTATCTGAATCTACCATCATACAAACATATAACAATGACGATTCTCTTCTTTCTCCAGAGATGGAACACCAACAATTTCTTAAAACAAAGATTCATCCACTGCATTAATGGGGACTTCAAATCGAAGTCAGGTCCAGAACAACCTAAGTTCATGGGAAATTTTGTTGCATACAATAGCACGGATAAACAAACCAAAACAACATCTACCAAGTTTTTCTAGAAAGACAGCAAAAGCAAATTGATCAAAACAAGATAAGCTGATGGGCAATTTTCTTGTTATGCCGGAAAAAGATTTATGTTCCCTGCAGGCAGGAGCAGCACTCTCACATAGATATCTATGGGAATAATTGAGAAACCTATACTACTCTACAATCCACATACACACAGTGGCGGACCCACCGTAGGGGCGAGCAGGGGGGTCGCCCCGGGTCTCCCGGTGTGGAGCAAGGTACCTCTCTTCTGCTCTTCAAGTTTCCTGCCGCCCCTCTGTGACTCTGTTCGCCATGTTCTGTTTCCGTGTGCTGTGTTGAGAGGGAAACGAGTCAGGGGAGGAAGAAAGGGGTATTGGGCTGCAGTCTAATGGGCTTAAGTGAGAGCAAATAGGCCCATTTTTGCCTAGATCAGTTGGTCGATACTACCACAACCCCTTGTTTCGATCCAGAAAAAATCCCCTCCCCGCACACGCTCGTGGCAACAGCTCCCAATCCCTAGCCTCGTCTCCCGTTTGCGCCGGCCGCCGGCCGGCCTCCACATGCCGACGATTCGCGATGAATCCAGATAGTTCTGGGAGGAGGCTACCCTAATTGCGCTCACAACAATGCTAGAAAACATTGTGAAGATTTTAGAAATCAAAAGCAAAGTGCCATATGCCATCACTACTTTAAAAAATTGCTGGATACACTTGCATTTATGCTTAAAATTTTTTGTCCCAAATTGTTCGCCCCGGGTAGCTTAAATTCCTGGGTGCGCCACTACATACACAGCTCGTTTTAACATAAGGAGGAGCTGTTTGGTTTGGTTCATACATACCTTAGCTAATATTTAAGCTTCAATGTTAGTGATAGAAAGTCATGCAAATTTTCTGCATGAACCACATGCATGTGCAGGTTTATCATATTTGTTCGACAAAGAAAGAGCTATATTCAGAATATATGATCCTAGCAAATTAGAATAAACAAGAAAAGAGCTACATTCAGCGAAATAACCATAGCTTATGGTAACATATATCACGAAAATATGTAATAAGCGCAATTGGAATTACATCATAAGAGGAGCTCGATGGTAGCGTCCCCAGTTTTCAGTGTCCTGGTTCCCCTGCATCACAGGAAGACAACCAGCTAGGCATTACAGATTACACAGAGCACATGGCCAGTATTACCAAGTAAACACAACACCTACGATAATTAATCTAATTTTTCGTACTTGTACGTAGTAAAAGCTTCAGGTTTGGTTGTCCAAGTAGCTATCAGAAAACGCTCCAACATCATAGTATGATAGTACATAATAGAATTTCTAGCTACGCGATCAGTAAAGAGAAGGTTGGGTTATAGAAAAACAAATTATATGAACAGACCTCTATTGCATACTTTGTAGCTATAAAACAATTCATGTGAATAGAGACTACGTATGAGCCACACCAAACGTTTGACACAGAGGATGGAAGAGGCTGCTGCAACTGCAAGCGATCTGATCTGGGTCAAAACAGTTGAACTGTACTGTACCAATGGTGGGCTGGGGCAAGCAAATCTTAGAGAGAGACGAACATGGCGATGACAACCTGATACCTAGACGATTGGTTTATCTTTACATCTCTACCTATCCATCTCCACGAAGTCGTCGACCAAACATGTATGCATCCTGGAGTAGGCCAAGAACCACAGTGATGCCTGCAAGAACCCCATCGATGCATTGCGTGGATCCCCACCTCGCCACCGCCTCCGCTTCTCTGCTCTTGTCGGCCTAGCGATGCGTTCATCTGCTACCCGTCGCCGTGCTCTAGGTGCTGGAGTTGGAGTGCAGGCGCACGTGGACGTGATAGGTCTCGTCTTCATGGCTGTGGCGGAGGCGAGGATGGAGGGCCGTGGGAATGTTGTACGGCGACGGCGCGGTGTACGATGCGGCGGCGGCGGCGGTTGTTTCTTCGGGCGGCTGAGATGCCCTGTTTCCAGCTGTTGGGCGCTCGACGGCCCGTTTTGTGGAACGAAGCGTTAGGGCATCTCCAGCCGTTCGCCCCTCCCCCCCCCCAGGTTTTGGTTCGGCGCCTTTTTACGTTTGCGCCGGCGCTATTTGGGACCTGGGGGGGGGGGGGGGGGCGAAGTTTCCACTCGTTTCGGCCCCCAGAAAACACAAATCATTCCCGCCCCAAAAAACGGCCCGAGTTCGGCGATCGATACAGCCACAGTTGGGCGATCATACAAAAAAGCCATATAGTTCGGCGAATCAAGCCACCGTTCGGCGATCTGGTGAAATGGCCACATTCGGCATGCTGATACGCAGATCAGATCAGATGGTCGCAGGCGACACCTCGGCAACCTCGGCATCCTCGTCGAGATCGATGGGCGTGGTCGTCGGAGCAGGGGCAGAGGTCGGAGTGGCCGTAGGCTCGGCGGCATTGGCGGTAGGCTCGGCGGCAGGCGGCGGCGTGATCGTGGCCGAGCTCGTGTCGTCCGCCGTCGCAGTCGCCGTCGCAGTCGGGGTCGGGTCCGGGGCGAACTGGCTGAGAATCACGCGCCGCTGCGCCATGAACAACGCCCTGATCTCGGGGTCCATCGCCTCCGGGTTGCCTCCCATGAGGAAGGCGAGGTCGTTGTTCCTCTTCTTCGCCGCGGTGTTGGTCTTGAGGAGGTCGAGCTTGATGCCCTGGTTGGCCATGAGCGCCTTCCACCTCGCCTTGGCCTTCTCCTCTCTCACCGCGGCGTGGGTTTGAGCGTCGGCGATGCAGGTGTCGATGGACGCTTGGAGCTTCGCCGCTGCTGGCGCCCCGTCTCTCGCCGCCTTGGCTTTCTTGTGGCCATCAGGGCGCCCATCTGTCGCACCGGCCGCCGGCGAAAGGGGCGAAAGGGCGCGCGCGGCGATGCGACGGCGAGGTCGAGTAGCCCGGCGAAGCGTACATCGCCGGAGGAGGGTGGGGAAAGGCGACGTTGGGGTTGAAGCCACCATGGGGGTCAGCGTCGGCGTCACTAGTACAGAAAAGGCTATCAGTGGCGCACCCTTTTTTGATTCTGTGGCGCACCCCCAAATTTGCTGGGTGCGCCACAGAATTCTCGCCACTAATTTTTTTTCTGTGGCGCACCTGGCTTGGTGCGCCACAGAATTCTCACATTTCTGTGGCGCACCTGGCGTGGTGCGCCACAGAATTCTCAAAAAATTCAAAAAATGCAAAAAAAAGATAAAAAGTTTCAAAAAAACAGAAAAATCAAAATATGAAATAATATGAAAAATCCTAATTATTGGAATTATTTTCAGATTTTTTGAATTTTTTGAACTGATACCTTCTCGCTAAGTCACCCATCCTCAAATTGCTCCAACCCTAGCACGCTTAAATTCTAAGTTCCACCCAGTTCACTTACCCTTGTGCTACTCAAGTTCTTATTGATATATATATATATATATATATATATATATATATATATATATGAACCCTCTTAAGTCTTGTATGTGTGGTATGTGTTATAAATGTGTGTTTGTATATTTAGATTTTTCAAAAACTTCTAAAGTTTCAAAAGGAGATTCAAAAGTTTCAAAAGATCCAAAAAAATTCAAAAAACTTAAAAAATTCAAAAAATCCAAAAAAATTCAAAAAAGTCAAAACACTTCAAAAAATTCAACAATCTTCTTTGTTATACATTTATGTGTCTTTTTTGGACTTTTTGAATTTTTTATTTTTTTTTAATTTTTTTAAATTTTTTATTTTTTTGATTTTGCTGCGAAAAATCATCTGTTTGAAATAACTTTTTTTTTGGAATTAGAGGAATCTGTGAATTGCGGACCGGGTAAACCCTACTAATTTTTTTTCTATTTTTTTCTCGGATTTTTGCTGCGAAACTCGGATTTTTCTAGGTGGATTCGAACTCGGGTTTTTCTCTAGTTTTTTTGACATATTTTTTGCATTATTTCGACGTCGTATGCAAAAGTTATGGCCGTTACAAGTTTTTTTTTCCTGTTTGTTGCAGCAAAGGTCAAAATTAATATTTCAAAATTTCTATACCTACTAGACACTCAAAGCTAACTACATGTCAAAGGATTCTATTTATTGAAATTTTTATAATTTTCTTTTATAGACTAAAAAGGCGATCCACCGGGGGGGGGGGGGGTGACAGAAAGCTTGGTGCGCCACAGATTTTTTTTTTCAAATTTTAACCCGCCCCCCAGATAACTTTCTGTGGCGCACCTAGCCATGTGCGCCACAGAAATTAGACTTTCTGTGGCGCACGCCACAGAAATATGACTTTCTGTGGCGCACCAAGCCGCGCCACAAAAAATAATTCTGTGGCGCACCAATTAAGGGTGCGCCACAGAATGCGAACCTACCTATATAGGATTTCCCTACTAGTGCGTACCGGTGCGGGGACACGCTCCAGCGCGGCGACGGGGATGGCGAGTAGCCGGTCGGCGACGCAACGCTGGCTTGGCTGGCCCATCCGGCGAACTGGGAATGAGGAGGGAGGCCGACTGATGGCCCTTTGATGCTACTACGACGGACGCCAGAAAATTTGCTGAGCGCTTCACGTAGTTACCTGCGTCAAAAGAATATGGGTTAGGTTGAGACTCCAAGTGCAGAGTGTGTAGTAAGTGGAAGACGTGTTTTCCCCACGAGGGTGACTCGAGGGTTTAATATCGAACTCTCGGGGAATCAGTAGTGAAGATTTATCTTTCCTATCCTTCTTTTGGTTACCTACAAAACAAAGTAAATGTTTTGGTCCTCAACCTCACCTAGTGGTTGTCAAGCACAAGGTGTGAGAATGATATCAAGATAATATGCAATGCAAACAAGAAATAAATATGCAAGGATGGTGGTAGCAATGATAAATGATATTTTTGGGTTTTTATGATGAATGCAAGATGTAAAAGTGTTTTTGTATTTTCGGATTTATAATGGCAGAAAATGGAAAAGTGGTAAAAGTGTTGGAAAGGTGTTTCTTATGATTAAAAATGGACCGGGGTTCATGGTTTCACAAATGCACTCTCTCTTTAATAAAGTGGTAGACAATGGAACACTAGAGTTGACATATGAGATTGCAACACAACAGTTTAATGACAAGTTATAATTATATGGGCATCACGTCCTAACATAGAGACCTTTTGGTTATTAGTCTCTCTTATACTCCACCAAGATGCGAACTAAATCATAACACCTCAGTAATTAAGATAACTCAGAGTATAGCAATAAGTATCATGACATGAAGTTAAAATAAGAACATGCTAGATCTAGTCATGGAGTAGTGGCAATGGTCACACCCACATCTCCGGTAGCATGGTATTTCTTTTTATCCCTAGTGAGGCAACAAAGTAAGGTAAAACACCCAAGTGGATCGCAGAACTTTCTCTCACGTTCACTGCACTAGCCACCCCCCGTTACTCCAACTAATGCACACGTTCCCCCTCACACGCTCTCATAAACATGCTTGATCATAACAAGTAAATAAGAACGGGGTACATAATATGCATCTACTTTCATAACTGAAACAAAACCATTGCAATCTCAAACATATATTAACTCATAAAAAGATCCACCACAAAGGTATTACATAGATGACCGTAATCATGTTCAGCAGCTCATACGGTACTAATTAGTGAAGCTCGAGAGAGAGAGATACATAAGTTACTTCCACAAACCCATAGTCCAGAGGTGGACTACTCCCTCTTCATCATGGAGACGGTGGAGAAGTCGTTGGAGAAGATGGAGACCACGCCGGCAGCGCCCCGCCGGAGTTTTCCCCCTCCAATCTGCAGCTCCAGGTCTCTGTTTCGGTGTTTCTGTGTTTCTGCGGCGCTCCTTCCAGAGAACGTCGGGGGATATTTTTATAGGCGTTTTTAGGTCAAAACGGAGTCGGTGGAGGAAAGATCGACGGCAACGGAGCTCCGAGGCCCAAGGGGGGTCCCACGCGGCCAGGTACAGGGCCGCGTGGGCCCACCCTTTTGGCCCTCGGGCTCCGTTTGTTCGCTTCCTTCGCCCACAAGTCTTCTTCCTTCCAAATATTGACGCTCGTAAATTTGCAGGTCATTTGGACGTCGTTTGGGTCCCTGAAACATTAAAAAAGAAATAGGGTTTTCTGCCTGCGCAGGGTTAATTCCATAAAAATAGGAAACATGTCAAATATTCCCAAAATCATTATAAAACAGTGATATAACCCTTATATGATGCAAATATGACTGGAATATAAGTAAAATAATGCAAAGTTCATGTATGCATTTTACATGCATCAACATCCCCAAGCTTAACCTATACTCGTCCTCGAGTATGAAGGTGATAAAACTAACATGGACTTTGCAATTTAATACTATCAATGGATATCAAAGATGATTACTATTGCTACATAGAGTAAAATGATTCATTCTTAAAAGGAGTAGCAATATGCAAGATAGTTTATGAAGTGATATCAAGTATTCAATGCAAGGATGTTCAATGATAATTCACAAAGTGTAACATAGAGAAAAAGTACTATGGACCACATGTATGCATAATAATAAGTAAGAACATCCTACAATGGTCATAGAGTATTGGTGAAAATCTGAATATAAAAGGTGGACACTTTGGAAAGATATATATATGAGTAGAGGTAAAGCATGAATAAATTTCATCTAACTTCTGAACTTCTCTACTTAAGTCAATGATTGTAATATGGTAATCCTTGGTGTCAAGCTCTCATTCCCCTATCATAGCATCTTGAATGATTAAGTTTAAAGTGAAAGCAATACGAGTAGTGTGCTTGACAAAGTACAGGTTGAAAGTCTCATGCCCCTTGAATACAAGTACCTACTCCATGTGTTACTCAACTTGGAAAACAAAGCAAGTTCAAGTTAAATATCATTGTAAGTAATAATAGTATCATTAAGAGCGTCAACTGGGGTACCTCTTGTCCCAGGATATGGAACAAGCCCATATCAAAATGACAAGACAAACAAACATAATGAACAATCTCAACACCCTTTTTATTTACCATTGGATAGCTTTTTATTGTAAGGTGTATCACAGAAGGTTCACCATAGCATGTAAGTAAATTTCCACCATGAATGATGCATGGCTTAGATTAGCGGCCCAGGCGTCTCTCTAACCATTTATACAAACTCATTTAAACTCACTTCATTTCCCATTTATTTCACCCATGGTAAGCATCCATAAACAAAAGTACATGATATCAACTAAATGAGATGATGTGCAATGTTGAAAGCTTGCCATGTGACAGCACATATGAGCTAACTCTCAACCAAAGACATTTGTCAAGTCCACAACTTCATAATTTTAATCACAATGGGTCATATTTTATTTATGCAATGAAAGTAAAGTGTGCATCAAGTTCGAGAGAGCTATATAACCAACTTTTCCCACAACAATTAACAACATAAGCATTTTCATTCAGAGGTATAGATAACACAAATATCATGATAAACATACTCGGAATAGCATAAAGCTAATAGGTAGATATGGTGGACTCACTGGAAAAACTTTGGTTGAAGGTGTTGGAAACAAGTTTTTGCTTGTTGGAATTTTTGGGCTAGCAAGAGGGAGAAAGTTGACCATCTAAATGCATGCATGAGTGTCCATAGAACTAACTAATCCATGTTAAAACAAGGTAGAATAACATTTAGCATCAAAACATGAATAAAAGATAGCTCTTGATAAAATATTTGCAAATTATTACTCATTAACAAGCTCATGAATCATGCAATTATATGTATCTTTTAAAATTAACTCAACATCCCTTTTCCCAATCTTATAATAGCATCCAACATAATTCAACCCAAATTTCCAGTAGCTCTCTCATATATAAATGATAGTGTGGTGGTCTCACAAAATAAAAATCTAACCTAAACAAACAAAAAGACGCTCCAAGTTTATGCGATAAAGTGTTTCGATCGAAAAACAGAAGTTAGACGTGTGCAAACCGAGAGTGTGTAGGTCCAGTGGGGTTGTCTTCACATCCCCAAGCTTATGGTCTTCACCATCCTTGGATAGCTCTTGGTGCATCTCCTCTAATCCCTGTGAAAAAACTTCAAAACACCGTTTCTCCCATTTCTTTTTCTGTGGGGCACATTAGTAGTGATAAACAAATAGATTTCTTGCTGCATATAATCCTTAGACAAAAATTCATATGAATGTCCAGAAATGTATAATGTTGTATGCCTACTCATAAACTCAATTGGATCAAAAAGATTCATGTTAAAAGTTCTAAGCATGCATCAAACAAAATGGGACAGAATCTGTCCAGAAAAACAGCAGCAGCTAAACGTATTTTTCTACCCTACTTAACTTTGTCGAAAATTCCGAAAAAATTCATGCATACAGAGGATGAAAAGTTGCACTACAGTTTAAATATGAGCTCATTCGGAGTTACAGAATAAGAATTAAAAATCATACCGTGCACAGATTCGTGCAGGAATAAATCTCCGAACGCTATAAGCAACTTTTCATACCAAAATGAGTAAAACTTGGCACTTTATTAAAAATTCCAGAAACTAAACTAAACACTAAGTCTCTTGTTACAGCAAGAGGACACAAAGAAAATCACAAATAAAAACAACCGGGTTGCCTCCCGTAAAGCGCTTTCTTTATAGCCATATAGCTAGGCTTCTTACTTGATGTTTATTGTGGACGAAGCTCATGAGGGAGCTTGAATGATGTGTCCCTCTTCCTTGGGAAGTGTTCCATGCACTTCTTGTGTGGAAACTGAAACTTCACATTCCCTTCTTTTGAATCAATGATAGCACCTGTAGTACGAAGAAAAGGTCTTCCAAGAATAATTGGACTAGAGGTTTTATTCCCCATATCCATGATTAGAAAATCAACAGGCACAAATGTCATATGTAACTCTACCATAACATCACTTACTTTTCCTAAAGCATGTTTAATGGAATCATCAGCAAGTGCAAGTTCAATAGAGCATTTTTCAAGATTTTTCAATTCAAGTACTTCATATAGTTCTTTAGATAAAACAGAGACACTAGATCCTAGATCAAGTATAGCATGGTGTGTCTCTTTTCCAATGGTTACTAGGACTTTGGGAATCCATACATCCCCAAGCTTAGGTGGTATCATAGCCTCTTGGTTGTACCTAGCAATCTTTTCTTTCAAGACATGATTAGCAATATAAGAACCAAAACCAGCTTGGTTAAGTTGATGGAAGGATCACTTGCAAATTTTTGTAAGATAGATATTAATTCATGCAAGCTACAATTCTCTAAGTCAAGCAATGGTTCCTTGACTTCACTAAGCATTTTAACTTCTTCAACTTTCTTTTCTAACTCAATTAACAGAAGAGATTCATCATGTTCAGTTTCGTTAACTTCTTCTTTTAATCCAACAAGTTGAGACATAAATGGCAACAAATATTCAGGATAGTTCAATAATTCATTAAGAGTTTCCTCCAAAGTAAGAGGAACATTTTCAGCAATATTAATAGAATTCATTCCAACCACAGGTGGTGCTTGTGGTTTCCCTGCAGACATACTCAATAAAGTGGCTTGGTTATCAGCTAGTTTTGACAAGGCTTTGTCTAGTCCTGCAGTTTGGAGTTGTAAGCCTTTAATATCAGAACTAATAGAAGCAACAGACTTATTCAACTCTTGTATCATGGTATTATGACTAGCAACTTGTTCCATAAGAATTTTATTAGCCTCAAAATTATCATTACGTGGTGGCATAGGCTTCCAATTATTATCACTAGCATTAGGATATGGAATAGAAGGACGATTGTTGGGAACATATGGGGGTTTATTATAAGAGTTATAATTGTTGTTACCATACCCATTATTACCATAGTTCCTAATGAAGTTGACATCAATATTTTCAGGATTATTACCAACTAGTTCTTGCAAAGGCACATTTTCAATATTTTGTTTATTAATGAAAGCAAGAATAGTATCCATTTTAGATGACAAATCATTTGTTTCTTCTATGGAGTTCACTTTCTTAGAAGGATTAGGTGCTCTATCAGTATGCCATTGACTATAGTTTTGCAAAATGCTTTCCAATATGTTCTTAGCTTCTACTATAGTTTTTCCCATAAAAGCACCTCCAGCAGCAGAATCAAGAATATTTCTAGACATGTAATTTAGACCATTGTAAAAAGAGTGTAATATGGTCCATTCGTTGACCCATGTGATGGACAAGTTCTAAGCATAAGTTTAATCCTATCCCAAGCCATAGCAACATGTTCATTTTCATTTTGCCTAAAAGAAAGAATGTTGTTTCTATTTTGCAAAATTTTAACAGGAGGATAGTATTTCTTAATGAAAGCTTCTTTTAAATCATCCCAAGTTTTAATGCTATCAATAGGTAATGAATGCAGCCACTCTTTAGCTTTTCCTCTAAGTGAGAAAGGAAATAACTTCAGTTTTAGAATATCACTTTCCACATTTTTAAATTTCTGCATGTCACATATTTCAACAAAATCATGAAGATGCATAGAGGCATCCTCCATAGCACTACCGCCAAATTGTTCCCTAGTTATCAAGTTCAACAAACTAGGACTTACTTCATAACTCTCAGCATTTATCTTAGGTGTGGCAATGGGCCTAGCAATAAATTGATCATTTGGAGTGTTTGTGTAATCACACAACTTAGTTCTTTCTCCCATTTTAGCAAGTTTTTATGTGTTTTTTAATTTTTTATGCAAAACTGAAAATAAATATGCAAACCGAAAAAAATGCAAGACAATGACAAAACAAGATAAATTGCTTTGAAGGTAAAGATGGATAAGATGATGCTCACGTAGGTGCAACCTCCCCAAGCTTAGGTGTTAGCACAAGTTGGTGATGAAGTTGACTTGGTGAGATATCCTTGGATAAACCTTTCAGCAATGATTCCCCGGCAACGGCGCCAGAAAACAGTCTTGATGGCCCTTGATGTACTACACGGCGCCAGAAAATTTGCTGAGCCTTCACGTAGTTACCTGCGTGAAAAGTAAATGGGTTAGGTTGAGACTCCAAGTGCAGAGTGTGTAGTAAGTGGAAGACGTGTTTTCCCCACGAGGGTGACTCGAGGGTTTAATATCGAACTCTCGGGAATCAGTAGTGAAGATTTATCTTTCCTATCCTTCTTTTGGTTACCTACAAAACAAAGTAAATGTTTTGGTCCTCAACCTCACCTAGTGGTTGTCAAGCACAAGGTGTGAGAATGATATCAAGATAATATGCAATGCAAACAAGAAATAAATATGCAAGGATGATGGTAGCAATGATAAATGATATTTTTGGGTTTTTATGATGAATGCAAGATGTAAAAGTGTTTTTGTATTTTCGGATTTAATATGGCAGAAAATGGAAAAGTGGTAAAAGTTGTTGGAAAGGTGTTTCTTATGATTAAAAATGGACCGGGGTTCATGGTTTCACAAATGCACTCTCTCTTTAATAAAGTGGTGGACAATGGAACACTAGAGTTGACATATGAGATTGCAACACAACAGTTTAATGACAAGTTATAATTATATGGGCATCACGTCCTAACATAGAGACCTTTTGGTTATTAGTCTCTCTTATACTCCACCAAGATGCGAACTAAATCATAACACCTCAGTAATTAAGATAACTCAGAGTATAGCAATAAGTATCATGACATGAAGTTAAAATAAGAACATGCTAGATCTAGTCATGGAGGAGTGGCAATGGTCACACCCACATCTCCGGTAGCATGGTATTTCTTTTTATCCCTAGTGAGGTAACAAAGTAAGGTAAAACACCCAAGTGGATCGCAGAACTTTCTCTCACGTTCACTGCACTAGCCACCCCCCGTTACTCCAACTAATGCACACGTTCCCCCTCACACGCTCTCATAAACATGCTTGATCATAACAAGTAAATAAGAACGGGGTACATAATATGCATCTACTTTCATAACTGAAACAAAACCATTGCAATCTCAAACAAATATTAACTCATAAAAAGATCCACCACAAAGATATTACATAGATGACCGTAATCATGTTCAGCAGCTCATACGGTACTAATTAGTGAAGCTCGAGAGAGAGAGATACATAAGTTACTTCCACAAACCCATAGTCCAAGGTGGACTACTCCCTCTTCATCATGGAGACGGTGGAGAAGTCGTTGGAGAAGATGGAGACCACGCCGGCAGCGCCCCGCCGGAGTTTTTCCCCTCCAATCTGCAACTCCAGATCTCTGTTTCGGTGTTTCTGTGTTTCTGCGGCGCTCCTTCCAGAGAACGTCGGGGGATTTTTATAGGCGTTTTAAGGTCAAAACGGAGTCGGTGAAGGAAAGATCGACGGCAGCGGAGCTCCGAGGCCCATTTGGAGGGGTCCCACGCGACCAGGTATAGGGGCCGCGTGGGCCCACCCTTTTGGCCCTCGTGGCTCCGTTTGCTCGCTTCCTTCGCCCACAAGTCTTCTTCCTTCCAAATATTGACGCTCGTAAATTTGCAGGTGATTTGGACGTCGTTTGGGTCCCTGAAACATTAAAGGAAAGAAATAGGGTTTTCTGCCTGCGCAGGGTTTTCTGCCTGCGCAGGGTTCCTCCACCGCCATCGCCGCCTCCTCCCTCTTCTTCTTCGGCGGCGGCGGCAGCCTCGGTCAGGCCCTCGGCCAGGAGCTTTTCACGCTGCCTCTTCTCCCTCGCCCGGCGCTGGGCGTTGTCGTTCTTCCGGCGTGCTTCGTCGGCGGCCCACATGGCGTTGGTCCAGCCCGGCGGCCTCTCCCTCGGAGCCCTTGGTTTCCTCGGCTGCTTCTTCACCTCCAAGGCGGCGGAGGGCGCGGCGATGCGGGGGCCGGTGAATTTGCTGGGCGCCATGGCGGGCAGTTCTGAAGGGAAATGGCGGGATCGGCGGCGGGGGAGGGTGTAAGTGGGGGCGAAAATGGAGGGAAAGAGCAAAATTGGCGGGGAAGGACCAAAAATATGGAGGGAAATCGCCGTGGCTCGCCGACAGTTCTTGCCCACGGACGCCTTTTGCCCCCCCCCCCAAGCGAGCCCCGGCGCGCTGGGTTTGGCTTGGGTGCGCCGGCGCAAAACGGCGCTAAAAACGGCGCAAAGCGGCGCTAAATGAGGTTCTGGGGGGCGACTGGTAGAAAACGGCGCAAAGCGGCGCAAAAAAGGCCTCATGGGGGGCGCTGGGGGACGGCTGGAGATACCCTTACGCCCTGGATTACTCGACGGGATTAGCGGGATTAGCGTCTCAGCGCTCAACGCGTTTGAGCTCAACATTGGGTGGTTCTTGGTCGTTGGATCTCGTCTATGTACGGTTGTGATGGTTTGGATCTGTCCCTCTCTCTCTTTTTATATCAGTGGTGATGGTGATGTTCATGGTTGATTATACATGAATCGTTGGATTGCTCACCACGTTTGCCACGTGGTAATGTTGATATACCATTTCGATGATCCATCGGTTCAAATTAGCAGGTTAATTTGTAAAACGAATAGCTGGACCTTTTTTTTTTTGGAATTTTCTAGCAAGGTACTTCTCCTGTTAAGCAGTCGTACGCCTTTAGCGTAGAGTAATAATTAGATAGACTATGTGACATAGAGATAAAAAACTTACGTGGCGTGCTAAGAGACGGCATGACATGGAGTACTGGGAATTGCCTTAGTGTCGAGCTCAAGTCAGGATGTAGAAACTGCAATGTTACCTTATTTTGTTTCGGAAACTGTCTTTTGCTCCCGGGCACCAGTGCTCCTGCCACTTAAAAAAATTCGAAAATCAAATTTATGAGTTTCTAAAAATTCTGAAAAAAAGTACGGATGTAGCCAATGCTATATCCACAAACGTGTAAATTTTCAATTTGAAATACCAGAAAAATAACAAATCTGATAGAATTTAGAGATTTGAAAATATGCATACTTAGATCCACACTTTTGTGATTTTTGTGTAGCTCAAAATACAACATATTTGAAGTTGATATCTTACACGTTCATGGGATATATCATTGACTCTCTCCACATTCATTTTCAGAATTTTTTTAAACTTATAAATATGATTTTCGAATTTTTTATATAGGAGGGAGCACTGGACCCAGGAGCCAAAAATCTTCACTCGTTTTGTTTTCACTAAAAGAGAATAATGGTCCATTGGAAATATGTGGCTGTTCAACTAGGCACTTTTTTGGCACCCTTGGCGTGACGCAACCCTGCTAGTTTGGTTTTTAATCAATGTGATCCCGTTCGCCTTTCGCCACCCCAGAAAGCATATTGGTTGATGAGGACAGTACTGAAGATGTTACCACTGGCGGTTTACTATGTCTGGACCACATGGACCAACCCTTGTCAAGGTTTTTCGAATGTGTAGAGTATCATAGCAGTACAATTTTACTATCAGATCCTTGTACTTGAATATAATGTATTTATGTAAATAAAAAATCACAAAATATGTTTAAATTGATTACATTTTAAAATTTGGGCTTTAAGTCATGCGCAAAGGCTTGATATGCAACAGTGACTTTTATAGGGGGTCCCAATAGCCCTCCCAATATGGCTATTGGGGCGCCGGATACGAATTTGGCACCAAGCCGCGGCCTAAATAACGGAAAATTTGTCGGACGGGTCTACTATATTGTGCGGCACTTCCACCACGGCACTGGTCAATAGGGAGCGACAAACGCGTTAACCATTAGCTTAACTAAATTTGTTGGTCGTGCTTAATTAAATGGGATGAGGGGTTCCCCAGACGAGCGTACACGACGAGACGCGTCCCCGGCGTTAATGCATATCAGGGAACCGGTGCTTGGATTTAATGGGCGCTAACCCAACCCTCTCCCAAGTCGGATTTAAAATTGCGGCGCGCTGCCTTGTCCCATATAGTTCTAACACCGGACCTCTCCTCTCCCACACTTTACCGGCTCCTCGCCACCATGAAGATCCACCGATAGCTAGCCCCCGAGAGCAGAGCGCCGCATCCCGCGTGGTTCACCACGACACGCACCGCCTTGAGGCGAGCTAGCTCGTCCTGAGCGCGACCACAGTAGCAATTTTCTCGACATACGCTAGTAGGAAAACCCTTAAGTAGTCCTAGTATCAGTGTCGTTTCTTTCTATGCGCGCCAGTGATATGATTAGTGGCACGTCGAATTTGTGTGCACCGCTGCTCGTGTACCAGCGGCGTGTGGCGTGTGGATAGGGATGCCATGCCACTAGTACGTGGGACTCAAGTGATCACCGTGTGAAAAGTGTCGGTGGCGTGTGGTGTATATGATACACCACTAAGAATCTTGCATCGGTGGCGCGTTGAGCCAACACGCCAGAGGTAGCTGGCATGTGGTGGAGTGTCATCCCTATCCACACGCCACTACAATCCAAACATCGCAGTGTGGACGCAACCTCTGAACACGCGCCGCAACGGTGCAGATTCACACACCACCCTTTATTGCCACCAACCCTCGCTCCCAGGCGTAAATTCAGACACCCAAGGCCGGCATTAAAAGCCCCACCTTCACCTTTTATTCTGGCCACAAACCCCTCTCCTCCCCACTCTTCAGATCTTGACACTCTCTCCAGATGCATCATTTTTGTCGGATTCGATGTCACGTGTGCGGCGAGTGGTCCTGCTCGACGACAACGCGCCTGACCCTCACAGTGTAATGTTGATCCCGGAGGTACACACCCTCGTCCACTAAGAAATTACGTTGATGACGAACTACTAGATGACGAACGCCGTACTACTAGATGACGAACGCCGTACAAGTCTCGGTGGCACCGCCACTCGAAGGGCATGAGTGGCTTGACTACATCAAGAGGGTGTGGGCATCTCCAGCCCATGGTAGTGCTCGCCGACGGCCGATTGGCCCGCGTTCGAAGACGAGTTGCATTCCGAAAAAACGTCCGTCAAGTCGGAAGAGGAGGAAGTGGCCGGTTGAGCAGCTTCGATAACGAGCCCGCCGGGCAGTGGGGTGGCATGCAGGCAGCAATCAGAGCATCCCTGGCGCCAGCGCAACCGCCACCGCCAGCACATTGCAGTCCACGGGTTGCTGTGCCGGTCATTGACATCACCTCCGACACCGACTAGGCGGCAACCAAGAGGCATGCAAGTTCCTCAAGACCGCAGCCCTCACCACCGCCTCATCCAGCGCCGGTCGTCGACGTCACCTCTGATGACGGCCAGCAGCGTCCGAGTTCCTCAACGCCATAGATTAGATTAGGGTTAGATATTTAGATGAAGTTTAGATTTAGATGATGTATAGATTTGTAAAACAAATCTAACAAATGAATGAAATTCTATTCGCGTTGTCTACATTACTGTTTTGTCCTTTGAGTCACCAGTTGACGGTGCCAATTCCACGGTGGAACCACTAGTTTCGCGGCGGCGTGTTCATCAGTGGTTTGCGCTCCTGCGCGCCACTACTAACACTTACCAGTGGTGTGTTGCGCTGGCACGCCTCTGAGGCGTACTTAACACTAGTAGCTATTACCACTGGTAGGCTTTTTCATACTAGGGATGCAGTCTTATTTGTTTTCCGCTTTTCACCTTTCTTGCAAAATACGTTCTAAAGCGGAAAACAATTGTGTCTCCAGAGCTCTAGTGCTCCCTGTATTTTAAAAAAATAATTCAAAAATCATATTTATAAGTTTTAAAAACATCTGAAAAAATCCTGCATATTGCCAATGATGTATCCCACAAAAGTATAAAGTCCCAATTCGAAATACTTTATATTCTAGGCTACACAAAAATGACAAATATTGTGTATTTTGGAGATTTGAAAATGTGTACGTTTAGATCACACATTTGTCATTTTTGTGCAGAGATCTGTTATATCCACGCATTTGTCATTTTTGTGTAGATCTGAATAGAAAGTATTTCAAATCGAGATTTTGTTTGTGGATATATCATCGAAAACATGCATGATTGTTTTCTGATTTTTCTGAAACATTTAAATATGATTTTTTATTTTTTATTCAGAGGGAGCACTGAGCCCGAGAGCGAGAAATCTCTTCTCGTTGTAAAGAAATAAATATGGTTGTGGCCATTGGTAAAAACAGATGTACCCGTCAATCAAACGCACAAGGGAAATTTCCATGTTTTTGGCTCAAGGCAACGCAATAAAATCTGGGGTCGGACCAACTTTCGCTTTACATTACTAAAATCTGCTGTATTTCAAGAATGTGCTTCCGCCTGGTACCCCTTCGGTTCAGATTCTAGCTTTCTGGCGGTGAATCTGGTTCCAGAATCCTAACCAAACACACCCATAGTACTCCTAATTCGAAAAACAACCTAAATCATAAGTTAAGGATGGACCTCCCTTCTTCCAGGCCAAGACGGTGCGGATCCGACCAAGGGTGGTGCCCGTTGGAAGTTGCTGACTGTGTGGTTACCTGTCGGGGATGTAACCCCGGGTAGCCCAAAGTTGTTGGGTGGTTGTGTTATTAAAAGAGATAAAAGCAGGGTTTAATGAATAAAAGATAAGAGAAAGAGCTAAAAAAGCAGTCTGGGCCGAGATATCACTTGTTGGGCCGAAGCTGCTCAAGCTCGGTGGACCGAGGTGCTCAGTCCCGGCAGGCCATCGCCTCCTGTCTTGGCTGTCCAGCCTCGACGGGCCGATTTCCCTCCAGGTCTCGGAACGGGCCGGCATAACCGTGCCCCGCGCGACCCGAGTCTAGCCGCCGTTTGATGGGCGGTGCCGAGCTATCTAACGCCAACCTCGGGCCAGGCCTTGTTTCCTGCTCGGAGCAGCGTCCAGCGCCTCAGACGGCAGGCCTCGGTGAGCCACGGGCGGGCCGCTGCTGCCTTGCGTCGGCTTCGACTGGGATTCTCCAGTAGGCCGGGCTCTCCAGCAGCGCTCCAGGCAGCGACCGAGGTCTCCAACACCTCGGCTGCCTTCCTTCGACCGGGATTGCAGCCTCGGTGACTCTGGCTACCGACATATCCTGCGAGAGCTACATCGACCGAGACTTCCCTCGAAGGAAACGAGACCGAGGCAACGGTACGCACGGACGGACCGAGATACGCCATGCCCAGACCGGCATCTCTCCATCGGCAAGTGCAAGATGCCTTCTGCCATCCCCAGGAGACAAGCGCAAGTGGACAACATGGTGACAGAGCCAGCATGGCTACGGTGCCAGTGATGTGACTAGAGTACAACCAACGTGACGCCTGCACAGTGTGACAAGACCCCAGTGGTCATATCATGTGCAGTATGCAGTGGGCCACCCCTTGTACCCTGGGCTCTCCCTATATAAAGGGCACCAGGGGGAGAGCTCTCCTCAGCTCCCGCACGGGCTCTCTTGCCCCTTGGGCTCATTCTCTCCCGCTCTCTTCGCTGGCTCCCTGGAGCTCATTTCCATAGCTCGTTCCATACAGCTCGAGGAGCATTTGTACAGACCGTATACAGAGAGAAGAATACACCAAATAGGCTAGATGCTGCAGTAGGGGTTTTATCTCTCATGAGAGCCCCGAAGCAGGGTAAATCCTAGTGTTCGTCTGTTTGTTCGTGTGTGCTTCTTAGCGCGCTATCCCTCCCCGAATCCTCTAGCGTCCATCGGCCCCAAACTTAAGCCTACCCCTAGGCATCTGTTGTTTCATACGACGACAGTTGGCGCCCACCGTGGGGCAGACAGTGGCGCTTGCTGGATCAATTCGGACGGGACCTTCGTCATCAACGCGGGGACTCGACATCGCCATTGTCCCCCGCGCTCTAGCTTGCCGCTGTGAGCAGAGGCTAGCGCTGCCTCCACCAACGGACATCATCGGCAGATCCCGGGTTAGAAAAGTGACTCTGGGACTCGACTCCGGCATCATTCCTGAGTTGACTTGGTCAAATCCGGGTTGACATAGCCAAAACCGACATATCCATGTCCTGGAAACAATGTTCATCCGACACTGTTCATCCGACATATCCATGTCTTGCCGACACTGGAAATCCGACATATCCATGTCCTGGAAACAATGTTCATCTGACACTGTTCATCCGACATATCCATGTCTTGCCGAACTAGAAATCCGGCATATCCATGTCCTTCCGACACTGTTCATCCGACAATGTTCATCCGACATGTCCATGTCCTGGCGACACTGTCCATCCGAGGTGTCCTGGAAATCCGAGGTATCCTGAAATCCGAGGTATCCTGAAATCCGACATATGCTGATATGCTGGTAACTCCGACATATGCTGATATGCTGGTAACTCCGACATATGCTGGTATGCTGGAAATCCGACATATGCTGGTATGCTGGTAAATCCGAGATGTGTTGGTATGCTGGTAAATCTGAGTTAAGCTTGGGAAATCCGAGTTAAGGCTTGGAAATCCGAGATAAGGTTGGGAGATCCGAGTTAAGGCTTGGAAATCCGAGATAAGGTTGGGAAATCCGAGTTAAGGCTTGGAAATCCGAGTTAAGCTTGGGAAATCCGAGATAAGGCAGGAATCCGACATATGTTGGTCAAATCCGACATAAAAGTGGCTCAAACCGAGATATTGGTGGCTCAGGCCCGCATATTGATATCCATGCCGGCAGCAGCATATTCCTCGACTTCTCCAACAACATTGCCTCGTAAGTATCATTTATATGTCTGCATCACGCTTTTAGATAGTCTCAAACAGTACTCGGGGACTGCCCCTTCGTATCTTGCTTAGTTGTTTCCCCCGGGGGCAAGATGTCTTGACCCGAGGACTGGCTGGTCGATCAGTTCTGCTTTTTCTCCTATATCTGTAAAGTGACTCGGGGACTCGGTTGAGTCCGAGTCTGTGTCCTGTTGCATAGTTTTGCTACTAGAAGTAACTGCCGTCGTTTGCTAGACTTATGTTTATCTGTTAAATGAAGTTGTTGTCCCATTTAATATTCAGCATACATATATGCCTGTACTAACGTTGAAAGGTGGCATCGGTTTTACCGAGACAATATTCGTCTTCAAGATCATTGGTTATATTGGTTATCTTGAATCACCCAGGATATCATGGCATCTTTCATATCCCCGAGCGCCGTTTATTTCGGTATGCAGCATATATATCAATATCACCTCATATCTCAAATCGCCGTTTATTTCGGTTTGCCAAGATATCACGGCATCTATCTCATATCATCGAGTGTCTCATACTTGCTATCTTTATCGGCTTAATCAATCATCATGGCTCTTCAGTTATCCCAGTTTGCCAGAGTATCATAACATCATTATCTCGGCACAGTGAATCAAAAGGTATCTGATCTCATTGAGTATTACGGGTTGAGAGATGTCTCAACTCGTCATCTGATAAGTGCCCATGAAGGCAAAGTGTCAGATTTAGCCATTGACGGCTATATGTCAAACCAACAGTGGCTGGAGACATCTATGTCGGTAAACGCCCAGAGTGGCTAAAACCGGCATTCGAGGTATGCCTATGTTAAACCAGCAGTGGCTGGAGACATCTATGTCGGTAAACGCCCAGAGTGGCTAAAACCGGCATTCGAGGTATGCCTATGTCAAACCAGCAGTGGCTGGAGACATCTATGCCGGTAAATGCCCAGAGAAAAACCGACATATGAGATATGCCTATAGAGAGGCCGAGATACCGAGACATATGAGATATGCCCAGAGAGGCCGAGATACCGAGACGTGTGAGATATGTCCGTACAGACATATGCCTTCGGTAATGCCCAGAGTGGTTGAAAACCGACATATAAGAGACACATGAGACATGCCGATGACATGCGCCTTCGGTATTGCCCAGAGTGGCTGAAAACCGGCGTATAATGGTGCCCATGCAGGCAGAGTGTTGTGTATATGGAGATTTTGGTGGTGGGTATTTGTTTTTGTAAGTCTGCGCGCGTCTCTGCGAGTCCCCCATAGCCTCGGGGACTAATGTCGGGGATGTAACCCCGGGTAGCCCAAAGTTGTTGGGTGGTTGTGTTATTAAAAGAGATAAAAGCAGGGTTTAATGAATAAAAGATAAGAGAAAGAGCTAAAAAAGCAGTCTGGGCCGAGATATCACTTGTTGGGCCGAAGCTGCTCAAGCTCGGTGGACCGAGGTGCTCAGTCCCGGCAGGCCATCGCCTCCTGTCTCGGCTGTCCAACCTCGACGGGCCGATTTCCCTCCAGGTCTCGGAACGGGCCGGCATAACCGTGCCCCGCGCGACCCGAGTCTAGCCGCCGCTTGATGGGCGGTGCCGAGCTATCTAACGCCAACCTCGGGCCAGGCCTCGTTTCCTGCTCGGAGCAGCGTCCAGCGCCTCGGACGGCAGGCCTCGTTGAGCCACGGGCGGGCCGCTGCTGCCTTGCCTCGGCTTCGACTGGGATTCTCCAGTAGGCCGGGCTCTCCAGCAGCGCTCCAGGCAGCGACCGAGGTCTCCAACACCTCGGCTGCCTTCCTTCGACCGGGATTGCAGCCTCGGTGACTCTGGCTACCGACATATCCCGCGAGAGCTGCATCGACCGAGACTTCCCTAGACGGAAACGAGACCGAGGCAACGGTACGCCCGACGGACCGAGATACGCCACGCCCAGACCGGCATCTCTCCATCGGCAAGTGCAAGATGCCTTCTGCCATCCCCAGGAGACAAGCGCAAGTGGACAACATGGTGACAGAGCCAGCATGGCTACGGTGCCAGTGATGTGACTAGAGTACAACCAGCGTGACGCCTGCACAGTGTGACAAGACCCCAGTGGTCATATCATGTGCAGTGTGCAGTGGGCCACCCCTTGTACCCTGAGCTCTCCCTATATAAAGGGCACCGGGGGAGAGCTCTCCTCAGCTCCCGCACGGGCTCTCTTGCCCCTTGGGCTCATTCTCCCCCGATCTCTTCGCTGGCTCCCTGGAACTCATCTCCATAGCTCGTTCCATACAGCTTGAGGAGCATTTGTACAGACCGTATACAGAGAGGAGAATACACGAAATAGACTAGATGCTGCAGTAGGGGTTTTATCTCTCACGAGAGCCCCGAAGCAGGGTAAATCCTTGTGTTCGTCTGTTTGTTCGTGTGTGCTTCTTAGCGCGCTATCCCTCCCCGAATCCTCTAGCGTCCATCGGCCCCAAACTTAAGCCTACCCCTAGGCATCTGTTGTTTCATACGACGACATTACCGGTGGCACTTCTGTTTTACATTGACATTCATTGTCAACTATCGATTCACTATCAATGTTTTCACGGTCGACGTTCATAATCACTAGACAAATTCTGTGCCTTTTTATGCTTGTTACAATATGTCTTTTACATTCTACATTTTTGTTATAAAGAGCAATTTAGTGATATCAAGCCTATACCAATTGTTTTTTTCGAGAACACGCACGAGCATCGCGTGTCTTTATATTTTATTAAGATAGAGAATGAAATTTACAAGAATTTTTTGTTCCGGGACCCAGCCACAAGCGGCTTGTCACCTCCACGACTCACCCTACTATTCTGCTCAAGCCAGATGGACCTCGCCGTGAGTATGATCAGTCCATTGATCCGCTTCCTTTCCTTTCGTGGTACAGCTGCTGACACTGCTTGCCACCAATCTGCGGCGACCGTGTTTGCCGTCGCCATGAACCGGTGCAGCCCAAACTACAGTAAGATGGTGAACCATACCTTCCTTGAGAAAACGCACCGAACCAACAGATGCTCGCCGGTCTCTGGTTCCTGGCTGGAGAGAGGGCAATGCGTAAGCACACAACCAACTTTTTGAAAACAAACAAATACATACATGACCTTAAAAGGTCATGCTGAAGCGATCGACATCACTAAACAACAGTTTGGACATCCACCACAACTGCTTCGGAGGGCTGGTATCTCCAATCTCAGCATGCCAAGCTCCAGACTCAAAACTCAGATGGCTTCAGGAGTACCAGACTGAACTAGCCAAGGTCTGCCACGATCTCCCCCTGCCAATTGATGATCACATTGACAAGCTGTTCATTGCATCCACCTCAATTCATATTGGCAGAGCATACAGGAAGAGGCATGCCGTGATTGCCCAGTTGCATTCTCAAGAGTCCTCTAGGGTTCCCACCCGCCGCCGCCGCCGCCAAGCCCTCCCCGCCGGCGTTCCCCCCCCCCTCCTCCCTCTCCTCCCTCCCTCTCGTCCCCGACCCCCGTGCCGTCCGCGCCAGGGCGGCCCGGGGGAGAGCCGACAAGCGCTTCGCGGAGATCGACGAAGGGGAGCCGCGCCGCCGCTGCCGCCGGCTTCGACCGCGGTGGCGGCGGGCCCTTCCGCCCAAAGGGTGGCGGGGACCCTCGAGCTGGGCTGCTGAGCAGGTGGCTGAGGATGGACGCCGGGGCAGCGGCCCCGGGTTGGCGGTGGGTGGCGTCGGCGACCTTCGCGCGGGAGGTGCGCGGCGGCCCCGGGGCGCGGTGGTGCGGCGATGGTGCCCGGTGGCGAGCCGGCGGCCGGCGCCACGTTGAGGCCTGAGGAGGAGACGGCTGTGGCGAGGGCGGTGCAGGCGGCCTCAGGCGGCGCTCCTGGTTCTGTCCGGTGAGTTCGGCTCGGCGGCGGCCTGTGGGTTCGCAGCAGGCGGCGCCCTGCGGGCTTCTGCAGGCGCTGGTCTGCGGCGTGGTGGTGCTGGCAGAGCGGGAGGGGGAAGAGGTGGTGGTGACGTGCTGTCGGCCGGCTGGCAGCGTGGCGAGATGCAGGTGCTGCGCGAGGTGCTGCGCCGGTGTCATGCAGGTGCTGCGCGAAGTGCTGCGCCGGTGTCTTCGGCCTGGTGGTGCAGGGCTATCCCGGCAGGGTGTGTTGGCCGGCGGCTTCGGCGCGTTCGGTGGTGGTTTGTGGGCGGCCGGTTCATGGTGGAGTGTTGTTGAGCATCACCGGAAGAAATTCTTGCTCCGGTTCCTGCCAGAGCTGACAGTGGTGACGCCCGTGGGTGTCGCGGTCTTCCTTGGAAGCATTGTCATGTGTGGTGCTCACTCCTCCTCCTGCGGCCTTGACTCCGGAGGGAAACCTCGGATCTGGGATCGGGCGATGGAGGCGCTGTTGCGTCTCTTTCCTTCTTGGGGGCATCGGCTCGGAGTCGCCTAGGGGTTCGATGAAGGTGGCTGGTTGTCGGATAGCTGTGCAAGGTCCAAGTGTGCAGTTTGGCAAAGAGGATGCTTTGGGCGGAAGATGGGTCGCGGCTGGACTTTGGTAGTCGAGTCTCTCGGCGTGTTCGATGGGTCCTTCTGCTCCGTTGTGTTGCTGTGGAGTCGGAGCTGCGGTGGAGGGTGTCCAGGCGGCGACGATGACCGGCCGCCGGTGGCTTCGCAGAGTTCTCGATCGGCGCAGGTTCAGCATATTTCCCTTGTGAAGCTCGTCGTCAGATTCGGAGCTGTCTGTCCTTGGCGCGTGTGGCCAATTGTTGGCATAGGCCGGCATGGGCTCCGATGCTTTTGTGAGGCTCCGTTTGGGGAAGCTGCTGGTGAAGTCGGAGTCGCTGGCTCGCGGAGGAGTGATGACGATGAAACTTCGTGGCAACCTCGACATGGTCTCCTTGTGTGTTTGTGCTTCGTGTGGGTAGCCGGGTTGGCTGTGGTGGTGTGCCCAGTGTGGTCGTGTTCCATGACGACATTGGTGCATTGTACGGGTTTTCGGCCGGTTCCCCTGCAAATGAACCGGTCAATTCTCTTCTACTTTTTTAAATAAAATGAGGCAATGTTGCCCGTTTTGTTCAAAAAAAAATTCATATTGGCAATGGCCTTTCCTTCAAATTCTGGCACGACCATTGGTTGGTTGGGATTGTCCTGAAGCACCAGCTCCCCATCTGTTCAGACACAGACGTTTCAAACACTGTTCTGTTCATAAGGCCCTGACCAGCAACACCTGGATGTAGAACATAAAGGCCAGCCCTTCGATCTAGATTCTGGACAATTCCTGTGGCTACATTCTATACCGCTCCACGCCATTCTTTATCCAACGGTACCAGCTTCGATCACATGGAAATGGACCGCGTCTGGCACTTACACTGCAAGATCAACCTACCAATTCCAATTTGAGGGCCTAATCCACTCGCCCATGCTCCAGCTTACCTGGCAAACCTCAGATCCTTGCCAAGTGTAAGTTCTTCTGTTGGCTCGCCGCCCAGAGCAAGTGTCTAACTGCCGACAACCTGGCGAAACGGGGTTGGCTTCATAAGAGAAAGTTCAGTAGTAGAGTTCAGTACTGGCTATAAGATAGTGTCATGTCACTTATAGCTAGCTCTATAACCAATGTGTATATTAGCAAGATACAAAGATGAGCTATTTTATTGATACATGGCCCACCATCCACTCTCACAAAGTGTTTGTGAGCACGTGGTAGACACTAGTAGGAAAACGGCTATAGGTGGAACCACTTTCTGTGGCGCACCAATATTGCCATGCGCCACAGAATATATTCAGTGGTGCACCAGAGGTGGTGTGCCACAGAATTCTGCCACTTTCTGTGGCGCATCCTTTGCCAATGCGCCACTGAATGATAGCTTTCTGTGGCGCATGCAGCCACCAATGATTGGCTTTCAACTTTCTGTGACTTTCTGTGGCGCATCTGACCACATGCGCTACAGAAATATGACATTTCTGTGGCTCATATTTCTGTGGCGCATATGGCCACATGCGCCACAGAAAGCACCATTTCTGTGGCGCACCTAACCCCATGCGCCACAGAAATGTGATGTGATGTTTCTGTGCCGCATGGGGTTAGGTGCGCCACAGAAATGTTTGAAATCAGATCCCACCACCCTCCTTGGATCGCCTTTTTTTAGTTTTGTAGAAATAAAAGAAAATGATAAAACCTTCAAAAATAAAATCCTTTGAGATGTAGTTAGGTTTTAGTGTCTAGTTGGTATAGAAATTTTGAAATATGAATTTTGACCTTTTTTGCAAAAACAGAAAAACAAAATAAAACGGCCATAACTTTTGCATACGACGTCGAAAAATTGCGTTTAATATATCAAAAAAAAACTAGAGAAAAATTGGAGCTCGAAAAATTGGAACTTTTCTCAGATCCTCGAAATTCCAAAAGGAAAAAGAGTTATTTCAAAAAAAAGATTTTTCTACAAAATAAAAAAAATCAAAAAAGACAATTCTGTGGCGCATATCTGCATATGCGCCACAGAATTGTTGGGCGGGATTCGAATTTTGAATCCCGCCGGCGCCCCCCTTCTCCCTCTCTTTTCTCCTTCTCTCCTCTCATTTACTCCTCTCACTAGTACAGAACGACACATCGGAAACGGGCCAAAAACCCTTTCGACAACGGAGAAAGGGTCCGTGTCCCCGCTTCCGATACTAATGTGAGGGCCCTTATCAGTAACGGAGGCCAAAAACCGTTTCCGATGAGGTCTCCATTTGGCAACGGTTGTGCGCAGACCTTCGTTGCTTTAGTTTTCCTACATCAGATACAGAGTTTTCCATCTACCCGTTTGCACTGAGCTTTTCTCATATTTCGGTTATATGCCATAATACATGAAAGGCTGATTGCACAATGCACTAAAACGTTATTCAATTCATAACATAGAACAAATGCCATCATTACATTGGTATACAATAATATCACCGTTTTTTACAATTTGACTACAATCATATCTATCACACATTGGCATAATGTAATATCACCTATTACACTTTGACTATAATCATGAACTCTAAACCTATAAGCAACTAACCTAACAAGATGGAAGGCTGGCTAATTAAGCCAGCGTTCCATCTTTGACTTGGAGCTCACCTTCTATGAGCTCTCGGTCGTCGCTGTACCCACTCCAAGACCAGTATCCACGAAATTTTATGGTTCTCGGAATGATACCTATAAGCAACTAACCTAACAAGGTTTCTGGTTCTCGGAATGATACATTGGTACTTTTATGCAGTGTTGCCGAAATAAACTCCTGCGTGAAAGAAAAAAAAACTATTAGCGAAATGTACAAAATACATCTGGATATTAAAAAAATCAGTGGCTATTTTCCAGCAACTGCTTTGTTCGGTTGCAATTTTCGAGAAACTGCTAAGATCGACGGCAAATATCTAGGAACTGCTCTGTTTGGTGGCAGACAGTTCGCATTCCTTCCTTCTCTTCTTTCTCGTTCCACCCCAATCCCCCACCCGCCATGGACGACCGCAACAGAATAACAGAGACAACTACCGTCCGTACCCACGGCACCGTTCTGGAGGTGGTGTACACGAACGAGGAGCATACCGTGGAGCGGATCCTCGACAAGTACGAGGAATGGCTAGCAGAGGAGAAGCATCGGTTCATCGGCCTTGACATCGAGTACACCCGTAATCGTCGGCACATGTCTGTCCTGCAACTCGCCATGCGCCAGCATGTCCTCGTGTTCCACTGGTGCAAGTCCAAGAAGAATTGTCCAGAGTTGAGCAAATTCTTTGAACGCAAGAATATCACCTTCGCAAGCGTGGACATCACCAACGACAGCAAGGTGCTTTCTTCTGCCGGCTTCCACATTCCACCGGAGTACTACGTGGACATCCAACTCGTATACAAAATCAAGGGTGGAGACGAGAGGGACGGAATGGGTGATCTAGCGGCAGACCTCATCGACAAATCATACGCCAACATGAAGAAGGAGTTCCCATCCAACCAGCACGATTTTTGGGAGTGGATGCCGCTGCACAAAGTTAACCTCGACTACGCAGCAATAGATGGGTACGTGACCTACGAGTTGTATCGCAAGATCCTAACCTTGAAGGACAGGCTACGTCCAACATGGCAGGAAATGCTCTGCCCTAGGTGCAAGAATGCCCTAGGTGAATTGCAATAGGCTTTGGATGTGGGTGTTTAACTAGTTTGTACAGTTGGTGCTTTAACAATAAGTGTTTGTAATTATCAGAACATGTATGTGTGAATTTGCACTAGGAATTTGTTTATGTGATGAAATGATCATACGTAGAACCTAGTTCATCGGCATCACAGCCGGTCACAGAAAGATTTATACCTTTCACCCGGCGGGAGAGGAGGTGCAGGCCTCTGCCAGATGCGCTGAGATGCTACCAGCGCGCTGCGACGCAATCACCTCCTCCTCCTTCTCCTTCGTCGACATCCACCTCTTCCTCCTTCTCCTTCGTCGACATCCACCTCCTCCTCCTTCTCCAGATCAGACACCACCTACAGATCCTCCACCACCTCCAGATCGGCCACTTCCTCCTCCAGATCGGCCACTTCCACCTCCAGATGAGTTTCTGCTGGTAGATCCGCCGGAGGTGCTGCACCACCACCTCATGAATGACCTCCTCCACATCGGCCTGGCTCAGAAGAAGCCGGGCATCACCGGATCTAGAAGCGCCGACAGAGGAAGCCACTAGAGAGAGTGAGGAGAGTTGAAACCCACAGTGTGCGGTGGCTAGGGTTGGAAGAGAGACAAGTGAGAGAGTGATAATGAGACCGAGCCGGCAGTATATATAAGCGCCACATTGGCAACGGACATTTTATATAACCGTTTCCATTGATTTTGCACCAGCGAGAGAGTAAACTTACTAACAGGTACTCTAAATTACATATGAACGCAGAGACCACTTAGCAGCTAGTGCTACTACATACGGACTTGATAATGAAGTAAACGATTACATATATGCTACTACTAGCTAATGCTACTACTAGCAGCTGCTGATGAAGACTCGGGCTCGTCGTCGCTGTACACGAGTGCGTCCCTCCGGCATAAGGTACCGTCGAAGATCTTGATGAAGAACCCGTTGTCGCCGTCGAACTCAAAGCACAAAAAGTGCCCCTGCTCAAGCTTGTACGCTTGGGCGAATGACTTCCATCCCTGGCCGAGGTACAAATTCCCCCCGGCACTCACGGCCGTCTTCACCGCCCTGCTGCCGTTCTCGCAGTCCTCCATCTTCAGATGCATGGTAGCTGCCACCATGCCTTGGAGCTTCTCTGCGAACGCCCTCGGGAGCCTCAGGCGGCTCTCGATGCCCTTGTACAGGATAACCAAGAACTCGAAGCCGCGCAGCTCCGGGGACATGTCTTCAGAGGATGGTGAGGGCGACACCGACGGCGTGGCATTGCGGCTGCGCCCCCTACCACGGCCGCGCCCTCGTCCACGGCCGCGACCGCTGATGGTACCTCTCGCCGGGGACATGTCTTCAGAGGACGGTGAGGGTTTTTGGCCCGTTTCCGATGTGTCGTTCTGTACTAGTGAGAGGAGTAAATGAGAGGAGAGAAGGAGAAAAGAGAGGGAGAAAGGGGGCGCCGGCGGGATTCAAAATTCGAATCCCGCCCAACAATTCTGTGGCGCATATGCAGATATGCGCCACAGAATTGTCTTTTTTGATTTTTTTTATTTTGTAGAAAAAATCTTTTTTTTGAAATAACTCTTTTTCCTTTTGGAATTTCGAGGATCTGAGAAAAGTTCCAATTTTTCGAGCTCCAATTTTTCTCTAGTTTTTTTTTGATATATTAAACGCAATTTTTCGACGTCGTATGCAAAAGTTATGGCCGTTTTATTTTGTTTTTCTGTTTTTTGCAAAAAAGGTCAAAATTCATATTTCAAAATTTCTATACCAACTAGACACTAAAACCTAACTACATCTCAAAGGATTTTATTTTTTGAAGGTTTTATCATTTTCTTTTATTTCTACAAAACTAAAAAAAGGCGATCCAAGGGGGGTGGTGGGATCTGATTTCAAACATTTCTGTGGCGCACCTAACCCTATGCGGCACAGAAACATCACATCACATTTCTGTGGCGCATGAGGTTAGGTGCGCCACAGATGTTTCTGTGCCGCATAGGGTTAGGTGCGCCACAGAAATGGTGCTTTCTGTGGCGCATGTGGCCATATGCGCCACAGAAATATGAGCCACAGAAATGTCATATTTCTGTAGCGCATGTGGTCAGATGCGCCACAGAAAGTTGAAAGCCAATCATTGGTGGCGGGCCCCACCATATTTCTGTGGCGCATGTGGCTGCATGCGCCACAGAAAGCACCATTTCTGTGGCGCACCTAACCCCATGCGCCACAGAAATGTGATGTGATGTTTCTGTGCCGCATGGGGTTAGGTGCGCCACAGAAATGTTTGAAATCAGATCCCACCACCCCCTTGGATCGCCTTTTTTTAGTTTTGTAGAAATAAAAGAAAATGATAAAACCTTCAAAAAATAAAATCCTTTGAGATGTAGTTAGGTTTTAGTGTCTAGTTGGTATAGAAATTTTGAAATATGAATTTTGACCTTTTTTGCAAAAAACAGAAAAACAAAATAAAACGGCCATAACTTTTGCATACGACGTCGAAAAATTGCGTTTAATATATCAAAAAAAAACTAGAGAAAAATTGGAGCTCGAAAAATTGGAACTTTTCTCAGATCCTCGAAATTCCAAAAGGAAAAAGAGTTATTTCAAAAAAAAGATTTTTTCTACAAAATAAAAAAAATCAAAAAAGACAATTCTGTGGCGCATATCTGCATATGCGCCACAGAATTGTTGGGCGGGATTCGAATTTTGAATCCCGCCGGCGCCCCCCTTCTCCCTCTCTTTTCTCCTTCTCTCCTCTCATTTACTCCTCTCACTAGTACAGAACGACACATCGGAAACGGGCCAAAAACCCTTTCGACAACGGAGAAAGGGTCCGTGTCCCCGCTTCCGATACTAATGTGAGGGCCCTTATCAGTAACGGAGGCCAAAAACCGTTTCCGATGAGGTCTCCATTTGGCAACGGTTGTGCGCAGACCTCGTTGCTTTAGTTTTCCTACATCAGATACAGAGTTTTCCATCTACCCGTTTGCACTGAGCTTTTCTCATATTTCGGTTATATGCCATAATACATGAAAGGCTGATTGCACAATGCACTAAAACGTTATTCAATTCATAACATAGAACAAATGCCATCATTACATTGGTATACAATAATATCACCGTTTTTTACAATTTGACTACAATCATATCTATCACACATTGGCATAATGTAATATCACCTATTACACTTTGACTATAATCATGAACTCTAAACCTATAAGCAACTAACCTAACAAGATGGAAGGCTGGCTAATTAAGCCAGCGTTCCATCTTTGACTTGGAGCTCACCTTCTATGAGCTCTCGGTCGTCGCTGTACCCACTCCAAGACCAGTATCCACGAAATTTCTCTTGCCTTAAGGTTTCTGGTTCTCGGAATGATACATTGGTACTTTTATGCAGTGTTGCCGAAATAAACTCCTGCGTGAAAGAAAAAAAAACTATTAGCGAAATGTACAAAATACATCTGGATATTAAAAAAATCAGTGGCTATTTTCCAGCAACTGCTTTGTTCGGTTGCAATTTTCGAGAAACTGCTAAGATCGACGGCAAATATCCAGGAACTGCTCTGTTTGGTGGCAGACAGTTCGCATTCCTTCCTTCTCTTCTTTCTCGTTCCACCCCAATCCCCCACCCGCCATGGACGACCGCAACAGAATAACAGAGACAACTACCGTCCGTACCCACGGCACCGTTCTGGAGGTGGTGTACACGAACGAGGAGCATACCGTGGAGCGGATCCTCGACAAGTACGAGGAATGGCTAGCAGAGGAGAAGCATCGGTTCATCGGCCTTGACATCGAGTACACCCGTAATCGTCGGCACATGTCTGTCCTGCAACTCGCCATGCGCCAGCATGTCCTCGTGTTCCACTGGTGCAAGTCCAAGAAGAATTGTCCAGAGTTGAGCAAATTCTTTGAACGCAAGAATATCACCTTCGCAAGCGTGGACATCACCAACGACAGCAAGGTGCTTTCTTCTGCCGCTTCCACATTCCACCGGAGTACTACGTGGACATCCAACTCGTATACAAAATCAAGGGTGGAGACGAGAGGGACGGAATGGGTGATCTAGCGGCAGACCTCATCGACAAATCATACGCCAACATGAAGAAGGAGTTCCCATCCAACCAGCACGATTTTTGGGAGTGGATGCCGCTGCACAAAGTTAACCTCGACTACGCAGCAATAGATGGGTACGTGACCTACGAGTTGTATCGCAAGATCCTAACCTTGAAGGACAGGCTACGTCCAACATGGCAGGAAATGCTCTGCCCTAGGTGCAAGAATGCCCTAGGTGAATTGCAATAGGCTTTGGATGTGGGTGTTTAACTAGTTTGTACAGTTGGTGCTTTAACAATAAGTGTTTGTAATTATCAGAACATGTATGTGTGAATTTGCACTAGGAATTTGTTTATGTGATGAAATGCTCATACGTAGAACCTAGTTCATCGGCATCACAGCCGGTCACAGAAAGATTTATACCTTTCACCCGGCGGGAGAGGAGGTGCAGGCCTCTGCCAGATGCGCTGAGATGCTACCAGCGCGCTGCGACGCAATCACCTCCTCCTCCTTCTCCTTCGTCGACATCCACCTCTTCCTCCTTCTCCTTCGTCGACATCCACCTCCTCCTCCTTCTCCAGATCAGACACCACCTACAGATCCTCCACCACCTCCAGATCGGCCACTTCCTCCTCCAGATCGGCCACTTCCACCTCCAGATGGGTTTCTGCTGGTAGATCCGCCGGAGGTGCTGCACCACCACCTCATGAATGACCTCCTCCACATCGGCCTGGCTCAGAAGAAGCCGGGCATCACCGGATCTAGAAGCGCCGACAGAGGAAGCCACTAGAGAGAGTGAGGAGAGTTGAAACCCACAGTGTGCGGTGGCTAGGGTTGGAAGAGAGACAAGTGAGAGAGTGATAATGAGACCGAGCCGGCAGTATATATAAGCGCCACATTGGCAACGGACATTTTATATAACCGTTTCCATTGATTTTGCACCAGCGAGAGAGTAAACTTACTAACAGGTACTCTAAATTACATATGAACGCAGAGACCACTTAGCAGCTAGTGCTACTACATACGGACTTGATAATGAAGTAAACGATTACATATATGCTACTACTAGCTAATGCTACTACTAGCAGCTGCTGATGAAGACTCGGGCTCGTCGTCGCTGTACATGAGTGCGTCCCTCCGGCATAAGGTACCGTCGAAGATCTTGATGAAGAACCCGTTGTCGCCGTCGAACTCAAAGCACAAAAAGTGCCCCTGCTCAAGCTTGTACGCTTGGGCGAATGACTTCCATCCCTGGCCGAGGTACAAATTCCCCCCGGCACTCACGGCCGTCTTCACCGCCCAGCTGCCGTTCTCGCAGTCCTCCATCTTCAGATGCATGGTAGCTGCCACCATGCCTTGGAGCTTCTCTGCGAACGCCCTCGGGAGCCTCAGGCGGCTCTCGATGCCCTTGTACAGGATAACCAAGAACTCGAAGCCGCGCAGCTCCGGGGACATGTCTTCAGAGGATGGTGAGGGCGACACCGACGGCGTGGCATTGCGGCTGCGCCCCCTACCACGGCCGCGCCCTCGTCCACGGCCGCGACCGCTGATGGTACCTCTCGCCGGGGACATGTCTTCAGAGGACGGTGAGGGCGACACCGACGGCATGGCATTGCCGCTGCGCCCCCTACCACGGCCTCGCCCTCGTCCACGGCCGCGACCGCTGCTGGTACCTCTCGCCATGGATTTGGACGGAGGGGATCTGGCGAAGTTTGAATAACTATAGGCGATGGACTGGGGCTTCAAAGAGACCGCTGCTGGTACCTCTCGCCATTATACTCGCGGGTCTGCTCCGCCCACCTCCCCATCTGCCCATTCGCTAGCCTCCACGTATCAACATTTTCAACGGTTGGAAAATTCTATCCGTTACCATAGAGGCAAATATTGGAAACGGACAATTTTATTAACCGTTGCCAATATAATAGGTGACGGAGATTGGAAAGGGTCCGTTGCCAATGTAGGCGGGCCTGGTCAGGTTTGTACGCACCGGCCGCGCGGAAAGCGCGATTCTCCGTCGCCTAACACCTGCCGTTTCCATAGAGGGGTATCCGATGTGTCGTTCTGTACTAGTGTCTCCTCCACTTCTCCTCTCCACTTCTCTCATCCACTTCTCCTCACTCCTCCACCTCCACCTCCGACGACTTCCTCCACCACCCCGACGACCTCCTCCTCCTCCTCCACCACCTCCGGCGACATCCTCCTCCTCCTCCTTCACCACCTCCGGCGATCTCCTCCTCCTCCACCACCTCCGGCGACATCCTCCTCCTCCTCCACCTCCGGGGACATCCTCCACCACCTCCGGTGACCCCCTCCTCCACCACCTCCGGCGACAACCTCCTCCTCCTCCACCACCTCCGGCGACATCCTCCTCCTCCTCCACCATCTCCGGCGACCCCTATCCTCCACCCACCCACCTCCGGCGACCCTCCGCCTCCACCCACCTCCGGCCAAGCCACCTACGGCCATGGCCACGGGCATCACGGCCTCCGACGAGCTCCGACGAAATTCCGGCGAAATTCCAGCGGCGCTAGATCCAGATCTAGATCTGGCCGCCCTTTTTTTAAAAATTCAAAAAAACAATTATGTGGCGCACGGGGATAGGTGCGCCACATAATCTTGGTCTTTCTGTGGCGCATGTGCCCGTGCGCCACAGAATTACAATTTAGTGGCGAGCATTCTATGGCGCACCCACCATGCGCCACAGAATGTTGAAAGTGGTGCGCCACTGATAGCTTATTTCCTAGTAGTGAGAACTAGCTCTTGCATGAGAGCACACTCCTCTTTTCTCTCATCTTCTCTTTCCTCCAACTAATCAAAAATATATATGCTATTTTAATCCTTATAGCCAGTCCACGTCACTCTATTGTACTTTCTCTAAGCCTGTATGGCTATATGCCCCCTATGCAAGATTTACCCTGAAAACTTGTCGCACCTCCTGACTTCGACATCAGTTCTCACTGTCAAAGTCGGGAAAGTTATAACTTCCAAATTTGCACCCAGCCACACAACCACCCCTTGCCGACGACTGGTCATCAATGGCTGGACTACGGATGTCAGTGCTAAACTGCTAACCTCGTGGTCCATTTGGAAGGAACGAAACAACAGGATTTCAACGCCACAACCACTTACCTAAGCGTCGGCCACACAGACTTTGCGCAGCGGCGATGCAAGAGCAGACGGAGAGAACGGTGCATAAAAATCGGATCGGTGTAGGCGTGTAGCCTCTATGTCAGCCCCTGCACACAGCGAGGGGGTAGATCGCTAACTAAAGGTCCGAGTATTTTTATTCATTCATATTGTTCGTATCATAAAACTAATTCTTCGTCATTTGAGAAACAATTCCGAAGTAGAAATTTATTTAAATTCATGTACATTATAGTACCATTTAGTTAGACCGAATGATCTATCTCTCAGTACTCTTGTGTCAACCAGATATATATGAATTCACGGGACAACTACTCCACTATCCAGCGTTTTCATTGAGACGTACAGGGAGGCTAGGCATCTTAGCGCGGCGACGCCGCGCGCGTGTGGGCAAAATTCGGGCATTCTTTTTTAATATTTAGAAATTAATGAAGGTGGAAGAAAGTTTATGTCTAAAAGCTTGTATAGTTGGTTTGAAATTGGTCGAATTGGAAAATTATTTGGATTCGAACTGTTTTCACGTCTCCAAAACGGATAGGTTTAGGAGACATTTAAATTTTAAAATATACAAATTTGTATGGCGCGGATGGGTGGTATAATTTACATTTGGTAGTGCACATATTGAAAAACAATAGGTTCAAAATTATTGCAAATGCCGCGCGTGTGTGGGGAAATTCAAATTTTGAAAGTTGTGCGCTTACATTTTTTCAATGTTTGGATTTTAATGAAATTAAATGAAAGTCTACGTCTAAAGATTGTCTAGACTTTTAAAATTGGTCAAGTTGGAGAGTTACTTGGGTTCAAATTATTTTCACATTTCTAAAATGGATTGGGTTTGAAGGCATTCAAATTTTAAAAACATGCGAACTTATATGTCGTGGATTTGTGGTATAATTCAAATTTGATAATATACATGTTAAAAAGTCGCTTCGGTTTGAAAATTATTGGAATTAAAAAAAATACGGTTTAGAATTGTTCGGATTGTTGAAATCGTTCAGAGTGGGAATACCGCCGTGTCTTTGTGAGAAATTGTTGTTTTGATTAAGTTTCACATCGAAATAATAGTTTACAGTTTCGACGTGAAATATATAGTTGGGAAAACTGGAAGAATATATTTATACTAAATTAGAATTTGCTGTTTTAAGTGTATGTGAATATTCAACAATTTGAAACGTTTTTGCAGAACCGTCGAAATTAATATAGAAAGTTATATCAATTCTTGTAATTAAAAGTGACGTTTTCACATAAGCTGAGTTAGAGTTTGTTGTTTTGAATATCTTCGAATATTCAGCAATTTGTGACGTTTTCACATAAGCTCCATAATTGATATGGAAAAATTAGATTATACATTGTAATTAAAACTTTGTAAAGTTGTTTAAACATGCATGAAAATGTGTTAGGTAATTTATTATTGGATTAATTTGCTGTTAGAAGAAGAAATACCGATGCATCTTTATGAGAAATCGTTGCTTTCGTTATTTTTTAAATTGAAATAATATGTCACGGGTTCACCGTAAAATATATTTGGGAAAGACTCGAGTATTACATTCAGAAAAGACTGTAAGAACATAGTATACTAAATTAGAATTTGCTATTTAGAATATGTCTAATTATTCAGCAATATTATTATTTTTCCATAATATGCGTAATTAGTATTTGATAGTTATATTAGTTCGTGTAATTATTTTTGTAAAAGTTGTGCAAACATGCAAGGAGACGTGTTAGTTGTAAAGATTTCAATTTTCTGCAAATTTTGGTATATTATTTGTATTTTTATGAATTACAGATTAAAAGATATGGATTTTACAATTTGTCAGTATTGTCTGTAAATATTTTTAAAGTAAATATTTTTAAAAACTGGCAGCCGAGACCCCACATGTCAGGCTTTTATTAATTTTGGAAATTCTGTACGAAAATAAAAAAATATTGACAGGCGGGCCCGCGCTGGCGTCAGCGTTCGGCGGCGGACGCGGCCGCGCTGCGGTCTCGCGCAGGCGTCTCGCGCCGGCGAGCACGAGCGCGGACCTGGGACCACGGGGATTTGCTAGAGGAGGTGAGGGGAGCAGAAGGGGCGGCGCAGCGGGCCATTTGGCCACCAGAGCCGCCGGCGGCAAGCGGATCCGCGGCGGCGGATGCGGAGCACGGCGCCGGCGAATCCGGCGCATGGGCGGCTCCCCGGCAGGCGGCCCTTGGCGAAGAGATGGAGGAGGCGACGGCGCACCTCGCCATGGCCGCCTATTGGAGCGGGGAGGCTCGTAGCGGCGGCGCGCTGCGTCGGCGGCGGCGGCGGCGCCGCGGGCGGAAGAGAGAGGATGAGGAAGAGGAATTTGTGCCGCCAGTTTTGCACGGAAGCCACGGTGGTTTGTGAAAATTACGTTTAGGTCCTCGGCGGGCAGTTTTCTGCAAAAAAGCAGCGCCAAAAATCGTGCGCGCGGGTAACCGGGGCGACCGGGCGTCCACCGGGATACGCGTAGGGCTGGAATCGAGCCGAGCCGAGCCGGCTCGAGGCTCGGCTCGGTCAGGCTCGGCAAAACTCGAGCCGAGCCTGGCTCGGCTCGTCTCTAAAAAAGTCCTGGAAATCGGGCTCGCGGCTCGGCTCGGCCGGCTCGCGAGCCGCAGTTTTTTTTTATTTTATAGCATGAATCGATCGATCTCTACGCTCCCGCACCGCACGCACCTGCTGCTCCTCTCCTCTGCTCGCGTTAGGGTTTGACCCGCCGCCGGCCGCCACCACCGCCGCCGACGCCGGCCGCCACCTGCTCCCTAGCCTTCCGCCCAGACGGCCCCGCCGCAGCAGCAGGCCCAGGCCTTCTGCTTCGTCGACGCCGCGGCCGCGGGCTCCGCTGCCGGCCCCTTCGTGCAGGCGCAGGAGGAGGGCAACCACAGCTCCGACCGCGGGAAGCCGGCGTCGCACCACTCCAAGCGCCGAAGGGACCGCGGTGGGAGGAAGGGCCGAGGCGGCTCGTCTGACTACCGGAAGGACCGGGAGGAGTGGACGGACGGCGCCATCAGCAGTCTCCTCGACGCCTACACCGGCCGCTTCGAGCAGCTCAACCGAGGGAACCTCCGGGGGCGGGACTGGGAGGACGTCGCCGCTGCCGTGGCGTAGCCTCGCGGGACTCTTCTTCGATTCCCACCGGAGCCGCCTATAAAATCCCACCCCGTCGGCCGTCCCCGTCTCCTCCACACAAATCCAATCCAGTCCCCTCTCCGATCTCGACCGAGAAATCCCCAATCGAAGCCAAGGCTCTCTCGTCCTCCTCCTCAAGGTACGCGAGTCCCCGATCGCCCCGCCCTTTCCCTCCAGTTCGTGTTCTGCTGTGGTATTCCCGTGGTTTACTCAGTTTTGTAGCTCTCAGGTTGGGATTAAATTGCTATATGCCTGATCTGTGAAGGGATGCGCCTGGATTTTACTGTTGGCCTCTCTAGTTGCTTGTAGGATCCGTAGTTGTGCATGGATTCTACTCTGAAAATCATGTTGTCATGGCGATATTAATGCCGATTCATCCATCTTGTTGCGCACTTGAGCATGCAACTGGTAGAAGTTTTGTTCAACATGGTTAATATGTTCGTTGTTTCATAGTACGATTTCGTCTCTGTACGATAGTGCCCTAGTTGGTTCATGTATTCCTTCTGTTCTGCTGGTTGCAGGTTCCCTTCTTCCAGCACTGCCCCCTGACAATGGTTCCCTGTTCCAGATTAACCCCTCTCTCAAATCCAAAATGGAAAAGGGTACTTCTCAAGATTGGGGGCACTGCATTGGCTGGAGAAGCACCTCATAATGTTGACCCAAAGGTATAATCTGTTAGATATGCACTGATCTTGTTGATGTCCTGGTGTTTTTTCATAGAGAGCCCTGTGATCTTTCTAGGTGATCATGCTGATTGCCAGAGAAGTGTGGTGGAGAGCAATCTGTTATGCTTAGTTCATGTTTTGTGAAACTTGTTACACACTTACACTATCTATTGTTGATTATAATTGTCAATTGTTACATATTTGGTAAAAGTCATGTCAATTTTTTTATTTCATCGAGCCTTCGAGCCGGCTTGCGAGCTTCACCGAGCCGGCTTGTCGAGCCTCGAGCCTCGTTTGGAAGGTCTAGGCTTGGCTTGCACCACCTTCGAGCCGAGCCGAGCCCGAGCCGAGCCTTGTCGAGCCCGAGCCGAGCCTCGAGCCTCGAGCTTCAGGTCCAGCCCTAGATACGCGGCGTCTTTCTATTGGTAAAAATTCGGGGGTACTGTAGCAATGAACAGTACCCCCGCGCGGAAGAGGACGTGGCCGTCTCCTGGCTGTTGGATGGCGCAGATCGAACGGCTGAGAAACGTGCGCGACGTGGAGACACTGTGGAACCAGGTCAAATCTAGCCAGCCTTTATATATTGTGTCGCCGCGCCCGTGTGGTTATATGAAATGTTAATATGTTCAGGATAACGTTAAGTTATATAACCCGAAAATGAATAAAGCTGCACCTAGAGAGGAAGACGACGTGAACTACAAACCTAAATGGTGGGTATCCTAAAAAAAATACTGCCTGCTCAAAAGTCTGGCTATAAAAGAAGCACAATATTTGCTTCAGACTATAGCATAGAGAATCACCTGGCTAACTGCATGCAGGTCGTCGACACCACCGAGTCTCCATGATTTTCTCCACTGAACAAACAAAGACGGTTCTCTCTCGGCAACACATCATGCTAGGCCGGTAATATGTATACCGAAAAAACAGCAGCCAAGTGCATCCGTTCATAGCAGTGCCTTTAGTGGTACAGCCATCGGTGCAGAGGAATTCACAGCTGCAGCAGTATATCAGTGTGTAATGGAAATTGTCATAACAAAAGTTGAAACCAAATTCCATTTTATCAATGAGTTCACACCCTAGCCCTCTGAATTAGGAAATCTCAACTTACAAATCACGTTCACTGCTGGCAGGCATTATAAATGAGATAAGAAACTGCATCTGTGACAAAAGTGCCATACAATTCAGGAAAAGAAATCACAAGAAAGGCAACTATAAAAATGCTTTTGTTCATAACTCCTTTAAGAAATTACTATTATCTCGAAGCTGCAATTCCTCCATAGAATAAATTGGTCAAGAAAAAGCATGCATTGGCAGGACAGAAATTAAGCTGAAAGGGCCAACCATGAAATTTTACCAAATGAATGACACGGTAAGAGCAGCAACATTCATGGAGTAGAGAGGGGATTGAATATTTGCCTATCTATGGGTAGTCATGATTGTTCTACTGTTCTAGAATCGTCTGCTATCATTCCATCCATAGCAAGTGTTCTTTCTTTTTCCATTTATTGTTCCCTGGTTACACATTAGCAAGTGTGTAGCATAAGTGTAAGTAGGTGAAGATCAGTGCATTTTTTCATGAGTGTAAACAGAAGGCACAAAATCCACTTAAACGTGTCAGCTTCTCGACCCCGCAGACTTCATTTGAACGTCTATGTAACATAGTAAAAGTTACTCATCAAAATTCTATGATAAAGTTCTAGCAAAGAGAGCAGAAGATGTACAGAGGAGCAACCAAATTTTAACTAAAGTGAGAAGCTTAATGGATTTAAAAACTGGAAGTTCAGAAAACAATATATTAGGAAATTCAAAGATGAGAGAGCTAAGATAATACCAGAGCAGCACATACTTGATTTCTCATACCAACTTGTTAAGAAAAAAAATATTAAGACCTCAACTATCAAGAGTAAAGAGCAGCAGCTTACAGCTTGGAATGTCACTGAACGTTTTGCTCAAATATAGTCCTGCAATTTGAGATGCTTCCAGTTCATTATAAGACTGTGTGTATTAATTTAATCCAGCATATATAGTAGAGACCATTCTGCTATCGTTCCATATTCAGTCAAAGGAACAAATAATTGAGGCCAATGATAGAACTGAGCACGAGAAGAGCTACATGTAAAGTATCAGGTGAAGTCATGTAAAATGTAGCTACACTGAACTGCATGACCTTCTTAAATTGCTCAAAGCTATGTAAAATGTAATAAGCATATTTCACATCTTGATGTGTAGTTACTTCCCACTCTTTGCTTAGCATACGCAAATGTTTGAAGTGAGCATACGCAAATGTTTGAAGAGACACTATAGCATGAAAATCCGTAAAAATAAAAGCATATGCTGCTACGTTCTGAAGAAAAAAATGCATTATGTGCATGGTACAGTCATATTGTAGAATCAGCTTACCTTTAATATAAAAAACAGCGAATAAATATGTCGGTTCAATCACCTGAGAGAGCATCATAGGATTGATCAGAAACCTTCTATGTCAGAAATCAATCATCTGAGAGAGCATCATCTGAAAGAGCATCATATGTCGTAAACACAAATGTCTGATCTGATTTTACATAGGTGTAGAAGGATCTCATTTGACCAGAAACCCCATAGCTAAGGCACGCCATGATGGCCTATATGTCCAAATAACACCAAACAAAGTAAATGTACTGAAAAGCGAAGGTCGATGATAATAGAATATAGCATACATAAGGTAAGCAGGGCTTTCAATCAAAGAAAACAGCTAATGCTCAACCTAGGTGGCAGTTTTTGTAGGAAATTTGAATAACTCTAATGCGGTTATTTGGAATTCGGGAATTGGGCTATATCTTTTGTAAAAATATCTTTTGTAAAATGAGGTAACTATTGAGAATCAATGAATACAATTAAGAATGAGGCACAAAGCTAGCAATGTAATAGAAATAATCAAAAGTAATGATAGAACATGTTTAACTGTTGCACACTTCTCCTGTAATACTAATACCATAGTTCTTGCAAACCTAGGAAAGTATATACCAGCCTTCCCACATGAAGACCATAGTACAGGGCAAAGAGATGGCTTCTCCAGCTAATACAAATATAGGACCACCAAAATTGAGTTAAAATATTGAGAAAGTTTTCGAATGAAACTACTGAACAACGACCACTGGAGCAACATACTAATCAGTAAGCTGCCTTTCGAACTAAATCACGGGACATGCAAGTGACAACGCTTATCTTTCTGAAGAAATATATGGTTAACTAATTAAACTGGTACCTTTATTAAATATGTCATTGCTACTACACACAGCTGAATTTAAATATGAATGGCATTGAACTGACATATTTGTTAGTAGCAATTACCCCAGAGCAAGGCACGGCATATTTCCTAGTACTTCAAAAAGACCCATTTAAACTTACCAATTAATCAGGCCAAAAGGGTAAGTAAATGAATCTGCAGACTTGAAAATAATGAAATGGTTGAACGAATAGATACCTTATTTTTCAGAACATAGCAGCAGAGTGATGAGCAGGTTCATCTTTCAAATAATAATTGTCTGTGTACTAAAGCTCAAACCCAGGAAAAATCATTGTTTGTGTACCAAAGTTTATCGCATGCAGGTTTATCTTCAGAGAAGGCACAGGTTTATCTTCAGAGAAGGCACATGAACTTCAGATGATGGTCATGAGTCCAAAGTTGCCATTTAGCTCCATGTATAGTATAGATTCATAAATATCCAGAGGAATGAACCCTTTTAAAGTGTCTTGCAGAAAAGATCATGGCCTTCAGTTAATTATTTCAAGCTCTCCTGCGGAAGATGCTTTAGATGATAAATATTGTGGATGGGAAAAAAACTATATTGGAAAAAAGAATATAAGTCACATAAGACCCGTTCATGCACATACACTGTAACTTTTCAAACCTGAATTACCAGCATAGCAAGAAAAATAAGTTGATGCACTACCTTAGGCTGCAGTCCTCTTTGACAGTCTGAAAGCAAGATAAATACATTCAATCCTCAACGGGAGAGCAATCAACAACTTCAATGGTCAATCGATGATAAAAATAAATCCTATCAGCAGAGTCATACCAGGAGAATATGAAGAGAAAGCTGAAAAGATGGAGTGGGTCAATGAAACATGACAGGCTGACAGCCTCGCCGGCCATCTCCTTCACCACCTCCTTCCCGTGTCCTGGGTCTGCTGTCCATGTGTGCCGCCCTGATCCTGCTCTACCGAATTCCGACCTGCTGCCTCAGACACAGAAACCAAATCAAATGGAGACCGCCAGCATGCTAAGACTCGAGTGCTCAACCACATGTCAAACGAAGAAGAAGCACCATGGTGTGAGTGTACCAGAGGCGGCAAGTTGCTCGCGGACCTGATGGTGTGGCCATAAGGCCATCCTTGTGCGCGGCCTCCTCCACAACGACATCGCCGGCGTGGTGCTTGGGCCCTCCGACGCTCCGAGCTGCAGGACTATCGACAGGAAGCGAGGGGCATCGTCAGGGGAAGGCTCGCGGGGACGGCCGGGCAGGCACGCAGAGACGACGAACCGAGGCGGAGGTGAGGAGGAGAGCCGGTGGAGGCGCCGACGGCAGGATCTAGGAAGGGGATGAGAATGTGCGGGAGGAAAGCAGGTTGAGGTGGGAGGTGGGAGGGGACGGGAGACAAATCGGGAGAGAAAGGGGACTTTACCGGGTGAGCGCTTTCGGCGCGCAGGCCATGGGGAAGGAGGAGGCCGTGCCCTCGTGCGCAGCGCGGCGCCGGAGCGGCCGGCCATCACCGAAGAAGAGGATAGCCGACCTGGGGTGGTCGTCGGGGAAGAAGGAGGATAGCGGGCGAACTCGCGAGCACGGGAGGCGAGGCTGCGCGCAGGCCATGGGGAAGGAGGAGGCCGTGCCCTCGTGCGCAGGGCGGCGCCGGAGCGGCCGGCCATCACCGAAGAAGAGGATAGCCGACCTGGGGTGGTCGGGGAAGAAGGAGGATAGCGGGCGAACTCGCGAGCACGGGAGGCGAGGCTGCCGACGTCGGGGATGGAGGGAGAAGAGGAGAGCCGGCCGGGGTAGGGAGAGCCGGCGGCGCTCACGAAGCGGAGGAGGAGGTTAGGAGGAAGAGAGGAACGGCGCGCTGCGTCGGCGGCGGCGGCGGCGCCGCGGGCGGAAGAGAGAGGATGAGGAAGAGGAATTTGTGCCGCCAGTTTTGCACGGAAGCCCCGGTGTTTTGTGAAAATTACGTTTAGGTCCTCGGCGGGCGGTTTTCTGCAAAAAAGCAGCGCCAAAAATCGTGCGCGCGGGTAACCGGGGCGACCGGGCGTCCATCGGGATACGTGGCGTCTTTCTATTGGTAGAGAATTCGGGGGGTACTGTAGCAATGAACAGTACCCCCGCGCGGAAGAGGACGTGGCCGTCTCCTGGCTGTTGGATGGCGCAGATCGAACGGCTGAGAAACGTGCGCGACGTGGACACTGTGGAAACAGGTCAAATCTAGCCAGCCTTTATATATTGATCTAATCTATGTCTATCTATATCTCCCCGAGTCAGTCCTCTGATCCGTTCGCATTTCATCATTTTGTTCGACATCACTAGTTGACGGTTTGGCGGCATATCGGGCACTGGTAATTCCACACGAGCCAGCTATCGATGCAAGCCAGATGGAACACGTGGTAGCAAGCAGGCAAACTCCTGGATCTGTCTCCGGGTTGGAACTCCTGACAAAAACAATAAGACATCACCTTTCGCAACAGTTAATCAATTAGATTGCATATGAGAGAGAGAGGGGCTGACGTCGAGGCAGATGGGGCAGATGGTCTGCTGCCCAGCGGTTTCTTTGGTGATCTCCGTCACCTGGAGGCTATCGACGGTGGCCCTCCTTGCGGCCATCACTGGGTAGCTCGGCGCGGAGATGTCGCCCCCGTGATCTCCCCGGCCAGAGATGCGCTGCAGCGCGTCTATCTGGCTGTCTAAGGCGATGCTTATGGTTGGGAACACCCGGCCGCGTAGGAGGCTGCTGGCCGCGAGGCTCTGGAACACGAGAATCTGCAACAATAATTCAATAACTCGATTGGTCATGGAGAATCGGCAAGAGTTGTCTTTCCAAACAAAAAAAATGCAACTTGCAAAGCGTACTGTGCGCCTGATCCGCGTGTCCATGTAGTACTCATCGCAGCACTTGCACCATATCCTTAGGAGGGAGTCGACGAGCTCCACTGAGACGAGAGCCCCGGTTATTGCTCCGATCAGAGTCCCCCGCATCAAGCCGTCCTCGTTATGAAAACCTGAAAGGAGGCCCATCACGGCGCCGATCACTGTACCAGCTGCACAAAGGCATATATATAGGATCAATCGTGCTAATATTACAGCGCGAGAAATTAAGCTTGGGTCGGGATAATATGTATGGTTTTCTAGGTGTACCTGTTCCGAAGATCACGGCGACCAGAGAGTGCACCAGCCCGCCGGCTGCTCGGGTGAACGCCGAGAGCATCTTTTCTCTATTGCACTTTCCTGTGTTAACGACGGCTGGATTTTCAGTGAAGGTCCAGCGATCGATGTCGAGTTTTATGCTCTAATAATTGGTCCCAAACACAGAGGGACATCGAAGAGGAGACGGATCAAGTCCAATGGATAAGCAGTGCCAATTAAGCTAGAGTATGTACATACAATCACTAAAATATACTGTACTTATATATAACTTGTTCAGAAACAAGCGAGCACGTACCTAGCTAATACATAAAATATACTGTACTTATATAACCCAACCTGTACTTTTGATGATTTTAGAACCCAAATCGCTACGAGCGCAACGATCGTCGAAACACAACACAGCGCGCGCGAGGCAGAGTATTTTGTGCTGCAAAATGATCGAATGGTTTTCTTTCATTCTTATAGGTGTTACACACGCGACTCCACAACTAACGCGGCAGGACATATCGTGACAAAGACAACGCGTAGTCGTGAACTGATACACAACATACGTGGCTTAAACTGACACACCTGCCACAATACCCACCCTCCTCCTTGAACACCGAAGGCATGGTCGACTTGCTCCTATAAACTCTAGTGTTCCAGTCTTCCTAGATCTCCCAACACACAAGAATAGTTGCCGACCGGTGCGCCTTTGACGCTAGATCAAAACGGTTGACGTACCACCTAATGATACTTCCATAAATACAGTTGAGATTTCCAGAAGAAAAAGGAATGATATATTAGTAGTAAGAATTTGTCTCGTTTGGGAACCAAGTTTTATCGAAATACTAGGAGTATCAGGACGCCACCTAAGTTAATGGTATATGCACACACACACAACACAAAAGCAATGTCTAGAAAGTTTATCGGACTTCCCGTTCAACTAGTTATAAGAATTAAACATATAGTATGGATGGTAGTGATGAAGTGCAATAAATAAAGTAATGGACCATGAGGAAATATAATAAAAGCAAGTAAAAAGGAAGTGTAAATTTACTAGAAGAATCTCTCCAAATAAACATAGCATTGTTGGGTGAAAACATTACAGTTTGGCAGTGATTAAATTGTACTTATCTTTACTAATAACGATTACGATTATTCGTCGCAAGATTTCATATTGGCATTACATTTAAAATATATAGACCGTTATTGTACCGTATTTATGACTAATACTACACTTCGACACCGCTTCTATGCTTATATCTCTAATACGAAGTTCAAACAAACAGATTATTGCCTTAAGTAAAGTAACATAATGTAAACAATATAAACATCATCCAAATGTGACATAAAACCATTATTTTACGCTTAGTAGCAACAACACAGTACAAAGTATTGACCTTTCTGTCACTGGGCTAGCATTGTAAGGTTGAACCAACTATCAAACACTAACTCCCTCTTGGAGGTCTAAACATAAACTTCGCCAAAGTATACAAATAGATCGGAGAGCATGCAAGGCTATAAAATAATGCATCAAGATATCAATAGGAATCAATATATACATGAACAAATCTGATCATAAAGTGACAATTTATCTTAACCGAACAAACCAACAACTGTTAGATCGGATGGATTTCAATCATGTAGGGCAGCTCATCGAACATTTGTATTGATGAACAAGGGAGAGAGGATGCCATCTAGCTACTGCTATGAAACCAAAATCTAACAGTGGACTACTCACACATCATCATGGACGCAACAAGGTTGATGAAAAAGTGTCCACTGATTGATTCCCCTTCTGACAGAGTACCGGAACATGGGCCTCCAGATTGGATTGTCGTCGGACGGCGGCTCTGTGTCTAGTCTCCGCAAATAACTTCGCCCTCAATAGTTTTAGGACATAGGGAATATATAGGTGTCGGTGTGCTGCGAGGAGTGCCCGAGGTGCTGGCGGTGTAAGGCAGCACGGTCCACACCTGATCCGCGCCATGGCCTTGGGCCCGCCCCCTCCGGTGTCTGCTGCCTCCATTTTGAAGAATCTAAATTTTGGCATTTTTTCTTATTTATTGGCCTCCGTAAATAGGCATTTATGCAACACAAAATTAGACATAAACAGGAACTTACACTAGGCACTGGGTTAATAGGTTAGTCCAATAAAAATGATGTAAATTTGTACAAGAACGTAAGAAAAACATGTAGCATTGATATAATAATAGCATGCATCAATAAAAAATTATAAATATGTTTGAGAAGAGGTATTTTGGTGACAGGGGGTGCGTGAGCAACCCCAATCAAATGATCGATTCACTCCGTATAAACCTATTTCAGCTTCCTTTCATAGTAGAACATGAATTTCTGGTGTACAAAAGTGGTGTTAGAATAAATAAAAAAAATGGTCGTATTTTTGGGGTTTGACTTTTGGGAGTTGACTTTGGGTCAGAAAACTTTTTTTTGTTCTGAATCAGTTTCATTGCTCATTATGTGCTATAATAATGACATTCAATCGTTTTCATGGAGTGGCCAACTTTTCTCAAGTGTGTGGGCATCGTTAATTGGGAGGGTGCTCACGTACCCCCGTGTCAACATATCATTTTTGTATATTTGAGACATATCAACATCCGCAAGTTTAATCCCTGCTCGACCTTGATAAAACTTGAACTAAGAATAAAGTGATTCAAAACAATGATTTATAGTCGACATCAAACAAACAACAGATAAACAATATGAATAGACAAGTCGTTACCTTTCATGAATAAATATCTTGGAGATATGATTCCATAATATGTTTTAGAAGAAGATAGTCAAATTGTTTTAATAAATGTAGAAGTATCAAACCTTATACCTGGTATCAAACAAATCGTATTATGACAAAATCAGTAGCAAAAGCAGTTGATCTAATTATATTCTTCACGCGTCAACTATTTCGACATAAACGTAACTCTTGAGTGTGAGGTCTTGTCTTAGCACGATGAGGCAATGACAAATAGTTAATGGAGGTCTGGAAATATCATTGGAAGAAAGGCTCGCTGTCGGGGGGCTACCCCCGGGTAGGGTCATGGTATGGTAAAAGCTATGCCCAGATGCGGGCCAGGTTACAGTGAAAGCCGACATACCTGGACCTCAGAGGTGACCAGGGTGTGATGTAGGTGCAAACCGACATAGGCAAACCGAGGTAACCCGGGCCAGAAAGGACCGAGGTACCATGCTGGGGCAAACCGGCATATGTTGACCGAGACTTGGAATCCGAGATAAGGGATCCGAGGCATCATGACCGACATATGTATGTCGGTATCTTGTGTGTTCTCTTGTGTGCAGGAAAGGTTATTCAGGAAAGGGAATCCGGCATAGCCATGCCGGGTTATCAAGATGAGGCACCTTATGTCGGACGGTGGTCAGCGCTGCTGTCACTTCCCGTCTGGCACGGGAGCACGGCGTGCGGTACGGCGCATGTCTGAGGTGACTGGGCTTACCTCTGCTGACCAAGGACGCGCGTGGGAGCAGGAGAAGGACACCGCTGACCTCGGCTGTACTTGGAAGCAGAGATATGGGACAGGACATGGGCAAGCCATGTCCTGTCCACTGTGCAGAGACAATCATGACGCGCAGGCGTGCGCGTCTGCAGTGCCGGTACGGAGATGTGACCGTTGCTAGTGGAGGGGTACTTCCGTACTCGGTTTAGCCTATAAATAGGGCTTCACCCCCTCCTGCGTGAGGGACGATGCCCTGAGAGACATTTCCTCCATAGCTTCATCTTCTACCTTGTGTTCATCCCCATTGTTGGGATCATACAGCTCGAGGAGCAGCCTTGTACGTGTGACACCGAGATATACAGAGAGGGACAGGCAGGAGTAGGGGTTTTACCTCCTCACGAGGGCCCCGAACCTGGGTAGATCGTGTGTGTTCTTGTGCTTGTGAGTTCACCTGTGTGTGCTCCTTAGCGCGCTAGCCCTCTCCGGATCCTCCAGCGCCCATCGGCCCCGCTCTTTAGCCATCCTATGGCATCTGCCGTGATACCATCACGACACTCGCACAGCCCAAAACTGGTGCGAGGAGTAAATATGGCCATGCAACGGATACACTACATGTACGAGTGTATGAAAGCTTGCGATGAAACTAGTGGGGAGTGCATCCAACTTGCTTGCTCGTGAAGACTAGAGCATTAGAGGAAGCTTATCGTTGGAATATACAAGCCAAGTTATATAATGTAAAGATCTCCACTAGTGTAAATATGAAACACATCAAAACTCTATATACGGAAACAATTGCGAATTAGCATAAGAAACAGAAGTGTGTACAAGAAATATAGTAGTGTGCACCTCTCTTTATTACCTTTTTTTGGCCTCCTTTGTTTTTTTGCCTACTTGGTTCTTTTTTTTAATTTTTTGTGGCATCCATGGTTTTTTTTATCCTCACGGGTAGGGGCAACACTCAAGAAAACATCACACTTTTAAACTCATAACTCAACTGAAATCATTAACATGATGAATACAACTGAATCCCTCTCGCAATGTAAAAAAAAAAACATAGTGATCGAGCATAACATGGAAAAATATGATAAAAAGGGCCAAGCTATATTAACATCATGTCAACTCTATGATCATGCAAGGCAAAATAAATAATGAGATGACATCAAGTCATGTAATGTAAAGATGGAAGTTGTATGGCAATATATTTTGGAATGACTATGGAAATGTCATGATAGGTGTGCATTTAGCACGAACCTTCACTGCCGGTATAGGAATGCTTTCTATTTGGGTAATGAAGACAATGCATGCAGGGATCTTTTTAGCGAAACGATAGACCTCTATAAGGATCAAGTGGCTTAAGGAGCTCTAGTGAATTCCCGACAAGTTATCCCAGATAAAAGAATCATTAACATTGGCTGGGTCATCTTTCCAAGTTGTAAAACTTCAGCTAGGTGCTTACTGATCTTCGACCTGTTCCTCTAGAGCTATTGCCGATGGTATAGTCTGAGATTGCCGTGGAGATCAATGGATCTATATAACCTTGGTTCAAAGTCTGCCTTATGTGGAACGAAATAGAGTCTAATCCAAAGATCATTTTCCGCTCCTTTTCTACCTAATTAGTTTATGTTTGTTCAAAATTACAAAAGAGAACAGAACAAGTTTTTATTTTTGCAAGCCAATTGCTCTTTTGAATTTGGAATAGAGCCTCTTTATATAAGGTGGCTGTTTTGACGAAAATAATTGGCTTATGACCTAACACCTACGCACATCATCTAAATCTAGAGGCCTCACCAAGCCACCTTACGGCGATACGGAGCACGACCCATTCCAGTAGGCCCTCAGCGCGCTCCAAATGCGCACGCTTAGTAGCCGCGGCCGTTGACTTCCGCCAATGCATTTTTAGGAGGGATCAATTCATTAACCTTCCCAGGACTACAATCGACGCTTACACCACGCCAGACGCCATCACCGCCTCCATCATCCCTCGTGAGAAATGCCGTAGTCGGCGCGGTAGATGCTATGCCGTTCCATTTTCTCAAACACCACCATCTGCCCCTGGTGCCACAAGTTAGATCCAACTCTAAGTGTTGCCCTTAAGTGGGGAATGACGCCGCCAACGTCCGATCCAGAGATTTGAGGTTTCCCGTGGAGCAATTTGGACGGGATCACGAATTGTGTCGCCGACGTCTTTAACAAGGTTACGGTGTCTGCGGGCACCACCGTCGATGCCACCAACCAACGCTAGAGCCTTCCGGCAATCCCACTCGCCTACCACTCCACCCTCAAACCACTCCGCCACAAGGAGCCATCCTTAGGCCCCAGGTGCCCGCGACCGAAGAATCTGGAGATCCAGATCCACGGTGTCAAGGTGTCTGGGGCAGAGCCACAAGGACGCGCTGGCCGCGACCTAGCCTGCCTCACTGGCACTAATAGGAGAAAGCCTATAGCCGCCGAGCTACCGCTGGCGAACAGCCAGAACAGCCAAAACGTGCGCGAGCGCTACTACCGCCGGCGCACAAAAAACACAGTTCACCATCGTAAGTGGCGTACCGCTGGCGCACAGATGATGGCGTTCGCCAGCGGTAACAGCGACCCAGCGACGCTAACTACCGCTGGCAAACAGGTTTTGCGGTGCGCCAGTGGTACGCCACTTACCGTTGGTGAACAAGTTATGTGGTGCACCAGCGGTAGTTAGCTCGTCACACTGCCCCATCACAGGGAGGAGTAGCACGCCACAAAACACCGAGGAGAAGTCGTCGACTGGGATCGACGTTCTTGCTGAAAGGGCCGAGGCACTCGCTGCGATACTCCAATGTGGCCGCACCCTAGAGACACGACGAAGGAAGGCATCGCCGCAGCCATCATCCCCCGCCCAGGCTTTGCCAAGGTACGCTCCGGCGTAGTCGAGGAGATAAAAGGGGGTGGTGCCTAGGTGTTGACACACGAACACGTCACGTGTACCCGCGGCGCCGAGGGAGATACTCCGCAACTCACTCCGCGGGAGGCTCGCCGGAAGCGCGATACGCAAGACAATCCGGCGGGCGATTTTGTAGACCCGAAACCCCGCTCGCCCGGGAGGGACCCCGTCAGGGATCGCGGCGGCTATGGGCTGCCCTAGGTCGGTCTGACCGCCCCTAGAGACTCGTGGATTCGTAGCCTCCAATCTTGAATAACGACGAAGAACGAGGAGAAAGATACAAGGGAGAGATAAAAAGTAGATGAACACGAAAAAGTAGTAGATGTGTTTGTTCCATTGGTGTTGGTTCAATCGGCCGTCACCCCTCATTTATATAAGAGGTGGCTGGACTTCCCGTGCAAGAAAACGACTTGGATCCACGTCCAAAACCCTAATTTGGGTCCAATTCAGATGGCTGACCCGAACTTTTCAAAACTGTTCGGTCTAAAATCGGGTTGTACCTTGCGGGTCGTTTTTGAGGCAGTTACCGACCTCGGATCGAAATCTTGTAAAATGAGAAGTTGTTCGTCTCGAAAAAACGAAGAACTTTCCTTTTATGCGTTTTCCATTTGACTTCATCTAGATCCTTTAAATTCAGTCGGAAGCAATTCGATTCGTTTTTAGGCTTTCCGGGTTGTTCGCACCCGAGGGCAGACAGTGTCTATGGTAGGGCGACCTGCCTACACCCTTGCATGCGCGGCCGAGGGCAGACCATGTCTAGGGTAAATCGACCACAGTATTTTGGCTCCACAAGCTGCATACGACCTCGGATGAAGACGACTCCAAAACCAATTTTGTACGTCGTGAGAATACGCAAAACTTCGTGTTAGGCACTTTTTCATACGAGGTCATCTTCACGGTGATATCGTGCAATTCTCTGTATGTTATCATCCGGCTCATCTTTGACTCGTTTTGGCGCACCGCACCGCTGCCCTGCTGCACCGCATTGCCGTCGCGCCTTCTTGTTCGTCGCTCTCCTTGTTACCGAGCTGCCACGACAGCGTTCTTGCCCATTCTCATGCCGCGAATCCGATCCGGGTCCTTGCCGTGTACCTGCTGCCGTTAGCCGCTGTCGCGGCAGTGTTTTCCTTGATTTCTCTATCACGAACCTGAAGGAACGAGGTTCTCTGCCATGCGCTCGCCGCTGCCACGACAACCACTCCCACCGTTTTCTCTGTCGTGGCTTGCCCATGCACCCGATGCTGCCGAGTTGTCGTGGCACCGTTTCAGTCCATTCTTCCGCTTCGATACATTTGCATCCCAGACCGAAACTCCGACAATGAGCCAAATTTGACCGTCAACACTAGGGTTAGGAGCCGGGAGGTTACAACGGCTCTGCCCTGATGACCTTGCCAGACAGTATTTTTTTTTTTTGCGAGACAGTATATTACTTGGTGGCAAGAAAGGAGTAACTGCTCTTTTGCGTACAACATGAGAAGCATGAACTTCGCGTCATCAAGGGAGGATCGAGAACTCATTTTTTTTTCATACATCATGTAAGCATGCTGTACTGTCTCAATTCATTGTCAGTTGAGACCATATGTTCCTTTCACCGTGCAAGCTCCGAGACTTCCCCTAATTTAACAAATATCACGAAAGTCGACTTCTACAAATCAAGTTCTTGTGGAACAGCTTACCAAGAGCGTAGGTTTTGTTTGAGCTGAACATCTTACTAATTCTCCAGAACGAGGTTAATTTGGTGTGCCTCTGTTCAAAGAAATAAAATCTCAATATTCTACTTGTACGTTATCTGCTGGCATTGTATTATTTATTGATGGTGACAAATAACAAACAAAAGTGCCATCTTGCTAATGACTTCGAACTACATGGTTAGCTGACTCGTTAACTAATTCGCTAGTTATGATATGACAGATGCAAAAGTGTCATCCGATGGATAGCTGGTCGTGATCACAAGTAGGTGTCGTATGAACTAACTGCTCATGCATATAATGCCATCAATAGTAAATATCCTTTCTCCCATTTTTGTTGATTTTAGTTAAACCGGGTACTGGCGTATTTTCATGTGGATATGTCTCCGAAAACATACCGACGTGCTTCCAAATTGTTTACAAAATTTCATCGATGTGGGATTTTTTCTCACAAGTTCCTCTAGAGTGAATTAAAGGCGTTCTTGTGGCTGATGCTGAGAAATAATGTCCTAACCAAAAATAATTTGATTAAACAAGCTGGGCAGACTATTCTAAGGGTGCGTTTGGTTGGGTGGTTATCCCTCTGGTGGTTAGTGGTAGCTGTTTTTTTCGTGGTTGTCATGTGTTTGGTTCATGGTGCGGGGTGGTTGAGCCTAGCCACATTTTAAGCATATTCCCTCAAAAAGGTGGTTGAGCTCAACCACCACAAAAGTGGTGGTTGAAGCCAACCACCGTCGGGGAGTTGATATGGTCACTTGCGAAACGTTTTGCCGCGTGCTCACATTACCCATTAAATATAAATTGTATCCTTTTAAATATTTGAAAAAACTTTTATTTTTTAAAATATATTAAGAAATTTTACCCCTTTTATACTTTTGAACAAACATTTCCCTTTTCATATATTAAGAATATTTAAACAATCTTTTCCCTTTAAAATATTTGAACACATTTTTCCCTTTTAAATATTTGAACAAACGTTTCCTTTTTATATATTAAGAATATTTGAAAAAACTTTTCCCTTTTAAAATATATTAAAAAAATTACCCTTTAAAATATTAAATTATTTTTTCTTTTTTATATATTAAGTATATTTGAAAACTTTTAATTATTTGAAAAAAATATCCCCTTTTAAACATTTGAACAAGCTTTTCCTTTTTAAATATTTGAACAAACGTTACGTCGCGTGCTGATAATTTACCCCAATACATTAAGAAATTTTTGTCACCAAATGGTAATATAAATATTTGAACAAACTTTCCCTTTTAAAATTTTAAATATATATTATGGGTTATTATCACTATCTTAAAAATAGTGACCATATCACCCTAACCATATCTAACCTCAAAACATAAAATGGCTACCCCTAACCACTTTTTATCCTTTCAACCAAACAAAAACTTGGTTCAACCAACTCATACAACTAATCATGAAAAATGGCTACCACCAACCACGTGGTTGGGGTTGCCCCCAACCAGTTTTTCGCACCCTATTGATCACCTTTTATTCGGATGTATGCACTGTCCAGTTGGTCTGGCAGGTGGTTCTCAGTGTTTTTTTCTGGTCAGACCACCTTAGATCCCAAAAATTTATGGCAACCGCAAAATGTGTCTGCAATAGGGGGTGTCGGACACATGTCTGGCCCGATGCGGCCATGGGTTGTCGGAGCCTGGCACCAACGCTAGGTCGCCGAATATCCACTCGACCAAGTTCTTTGCCACGATGCCCATCCAAATTCACGTCATCTTGTTGGCATCCTTGGCGCACAACCGTGCTCACACCCAGGCCTCCCGGAGAGACTCGAAGGAATTCCGCATCACGCGATGCACCACTGTTTGCTCACGTGGTCCCGACATGATGACAGCTCAACCAACATATCTTTTTAGAGTTCCTCCCATGAGTTGTCACTAGTACAGAACGACATTATGGAGACCCCTCTATGGAAACGGCAGCGATAAGGCGACGGTAAATCACAATTCTCCCGTGCCCGGCACGGTCTGACAGAACTAGGCCGCGGTTAGCCCACCAACATTGGTTACGGAGATACTCCAATCTCCGTCACCTCATTATCTTGACAACAGGCATATGAAAGGGCCCGTTGCGATGTGAAGCCCTATGACAACGGTCTTTTGTGTGAAACCGTTTGCAATATGCTTGGGGAATTGCGTTTGCAAACTCAATGCGCGCCTGTTAAATGCGGTTGAATGAACGAGGAATTGGAACCGCCCGCTCTCAGCTAATAAAATCGGATTCGAACCGCGTGAACCCAACCAGTTCTCGCATTCTGTACCCAATTCTTCTCTTTTCTCGTACGTTCTAGCACAATCATGGCCGACGACTGCTAGAGGAACGAGGAAGTCCCAAGCGACGACACGAGCGGTGAAGATAGCAAGGGCCACGTCCCTTGGTTTGAGCAAGGGGCGCCGCCGGACGAGGACCCGCCATCGCCGAGCGAAGAAGAAGACTTCCCCGATGAGGAGCACTCCAATGAGGAGGACGAGAAGGAGGAAGATGCGCCAGAGGACGAGGAGCAGTCCCATGAGGAGGACGGCGACAACCATGACGATCCGCCGCTGATGACCGGAAAAAAACGACGCCACGCCACGGATAAGCAGGACGAGGGCAGGAGGGGGAGGAGGCTGACCACGACCACAACGTTGACGACAAGGCGGAGGAGACCGACGACGATGAGGGAGCAGAGCCACCGTCGAATAAGCAGAATAGCCATTAGGTAGTAGAAAATGTAAAATTAATTATATGAATTTCGTATGTAGGGTCCATATGTCAATGTTGGCAATGGAAACAGTGATATACAATATCCGTTTCCAAGTTGGTGCAGGTGTAGCTATAAATGTTCTCCCAACATAGCAACCCAAACTCACTCTCACTCTCCCACTCTCTCACTCTCCCCGATCTGAACACAGTGTGGTGGTGGCTCCAACCAGCGCCACCGCATATCTTCTCCGAGCGGCCGCCTTCGGTCATTTTGCGTCCTCTACGTCCAAATCTAGTCGCTCCGGTTAGGATCTGGCCCGGGAGTCGAGAACGGCAAAGTAGCCCACCAGTGCTTGGCATACCCTACCTCCTTTGGTCATTTGCTCCAACTTGAGCAGGTCTCGTCGCTCCGGGTAGAAGGTTTCTCGGGAGGCGAGAACGAAGGAGCCCGCCGGCGGTTGGCGTATCCGTCTGCCTTCGGTCATTTTCTTCCTCCTCTACGGCCAGATCTGTTGCTGGAAGGCGCATGGCTTACCGGAGGAGGCGAAAACGACTGCATACTCCCGCCAAGTGGAAGGTATATATCTTTATGTGACCGGTCGTCGTGCCTATGAACTAGGGTTGTTATTTTTCTGATTAGGTTATTGTGCCGACGAACTTTGGTTTGTTATTTAGTTTTTGTTATAATTAGCAATCTGATTAAGTAACTCATGGCTGACTTAACTCATTTGAAAAACAAAAATACATTTCGGTGACATTGCATAAAAAACCTGCCTTTTCCAAGGTGCTATTGATCTCCAACATAATTGTGTACACAACGATTATGCAATGGATTTGTAGGTTTGTTTTTCGTGTTATGGGTCCTTTATGTTATGTGTCATTTATGCTATTATAGGCTATATAGTGAGCTAGCATGGAGTCATATTTTCTCTCTTTCCACTAAAGTGAGCACTTTATATAAGAGCCACCTTTCGGCAAAGACAAAGACGAAGAAATGTACAAACATTTTAGATAGTGCACATTAGGGTAGAAATGTAATATGTTACATATTTCGGTACATCAACACTCGTTTATTGCACTATCTGCAACTATAGGTGTTGTAAAATGACAAGGATAAGTGATGGCGTGGATCACACACTCATTAGGAACCCCAAGAAGAAGGTGTGAAACAGCGTAGTAGCAAGTTTCCCTTGAGAACAAAACCAAGGTTTATCGAACCAGTAGGACTTGAAGAGCTTCAACACGGTGTCAATCTAGTCTGGTGCTTGTAAACCAATGTGGACTTGCACACAACACAATCAAACTAATTTGGCCCAACGAAACAGTAAGGTTGTCAATCTCCCTGGCTTGCTGTAAACAAAGGATTAAACGTATGGTGTGGAAAATAAATGTAAATACAAAAACAAATAACGAGCAAATGATGATGGGAAGCAATGGAAACGGTGTTTTAATCAATGTAAAAGAATGGACCGGGGTCCATAGTTCACTAGTGGTGTCTCTCCGTAAAAAACATAAACATACATGTTGGGTAAACAAATTACAGCTAGAGAATTGACAAATTGTAAGGGCATGACAATGCTATCATGACAAGCTAAAGTTCACGGTAGTATTTAATTGGGCATTACAATAAAATACATAGACCGCTTGCTAGCTACATCTATGACTAATAAGCAAAGTGTGTCAAGTAATCAATGAATATAACATGTAGAAATAAACACCGGTGTTTTATCCCTAGTAGCAACAACACAACCATAGTCACGTTCGTTTCTGTCATCTCGAGCACAGACAAAGGAGGCATGAACCCACTATCTAGCATAAATACCCACTCTTGGAGATACAAGCAACTACCTGCCCAAAGCAACCACAAACATCGGAGAGCATCCAATATCATAAATAAAACATATATAGATAGATGAACAAACTTGATCATAACTTCACAATCCATCGGATCCCAGCAAATACAACATGTAGCATTACATAAATATGATCTTGATCATGTTAGGCAGCACACTCGATCTAAACATGGTAGCACAAGGAGAAGAGACAACCATCTAGCTACTGCTATGGACCCGTAGTCCAATGGTGAACTACTCACGCATCACTCTGGAGGCAGGCATGATGGTGTAGGCCCTCCGGTGATGATCTCCCCTCCGGCAGAGTGCCGGGAAGAGCTTCAGAACCCTCCCTAACTAGGGTTGGCGATGGCGACAGCTTTAGATATCTTTCTGGAATTTTGATCAGGTGTTTAGTGTTTTCGGGACGAAGGGAATATATAGGCGAAGAGGCAGCGCCGGAGGGCACCCAGGGGGCCCACACGACCCCTAGGCGTGGGCCCACCCCTGGCCGGGCCTAGGTGGCGTCTATGAGCCCAGGGTCTCCTCCCAGGCTGCCCTTTGGACTCCGTCTTCTTTTCTTCATAAAAATAACCTTCGTAAATTTTCAGATCTTTCGGAAAATATTTCCTTACTAGGATTTCTCAAACAAAAAGACAGCAGAAAACAGGAACTGGCACTGGGCATCTTGTTAATAGGTTAGTTCCAGAAAATGCATAAAAATGATATAAAACTATAAATAAAATATGTAGCATTTGATATAAAACAAGCATGAAACATCAAAAATTATAGATACGTTTGAGACGTATCAATAAGTTTAGTGGGGCTTGATAATGATAGGTTTAGCGAGGGATGACAATGATAGGTTTAGCGAGGCGAGAAAGATCAGTTTAGTGAGACATGTGTAATTCGTCATATTGTGATGCAATGTAATGATGACATTTGGTATATGCTAAAATGAAATTTGCTATCATTTTTTTGCTTGTCCTGTGAGATTTTAATGTCCAATGGCATATGTATTCCTGTTGTAGGCTTCTGAAGAAAGCTCAGTGCAAATGAGTAGAACCAGATACTCCGTTACTGATGTGGCCGACAAATCGGCAACAAAGATATGTGGAAAACCGTTCCCAAAACTGGCCTCATCGGTGACGGTTAACACCTCCATTTCCGATGAGGGCCTTCACATCAGCATCGGGGCTCAGGAAACGTATGGTTTTCCGTTTTCGATGAGGATTTCAACCCGTTTCCATAGTGTCGTTCTGTACTAGTGTGTAAACCAGTGACAGCTCCAACATAGATTCTCTCTCTACTCCATCAACACGGGGTCGATTAAGACACTCCCAGCTTCATGCACTGGGATTGCTTCGGGTCCAATTCCCAACGGCGTGAGTCCAGGAAGGTACCCAATACACGAGTTCGGTTCTCCCATTTATGAGGTTGGTGTCGATGTGAAATAGCCGTGAGTGGATGTGTGGTCGTGGGCTCATGGCATTTTATAGCCATGTTAGGAGAGCCAAAATCGCGAGAAACCCTTGCGATTTGGTACTTCGCTCGATTCCAGAAAGAACTTGTTCGACAATTAACATACATGTTTTATATTAAAAATCATGTGGGATAATTAACGCTTCTTAATGCAATTTGTGTGTGTGACAATGAACCAACGTGCACGTTCACTTAGAAAAATCGTGTGCGATACGTTCTATACACATACTGCTTTGTTCTAACATGCATAATATTTTCATAACAATTTTCAAGGATAATTTGTACTAAGAAAGGAGTTTGATACGTCTCAAACGTATCAATAATTTTTGATGTTCCATGCTTGTTTTATAATAAATGCTACATGTTTTATTTACAGTTTATATCATTTTTATGCATTTTCTGGGACTAACCTATTAACAAGATGCCACAGTGCCAGTTCTTGTTTTCTGCTGTCTTTTTGTTTCAGGAAAGCTAGTCAGGAAATATTCTCAGAATTGGACAAAATTTTACGGGGATAAGTTTTACAAAGATACAAAGACGGAGTCCAAAGGGCAGCCGAGGAGGCGACCCAGGGGGCCCAGACGCCACCTCGGCGCGGCCAAGGGTGGGGCCGCGCCGGAGGGTCGTCTGGCGCCCTCGGGTGGCCCCTCGCGCCTCCTCTTCGCCTATATATTCTCCTCGTCCCGAAAACCCTAAGTACCCAAACAATTTCCACAGAAAACAGCCGAGGCCGTCGCCGTCGCCAACCCTAGTTTCAGGAGGGTTCTGAAGCTCTTCCCGGCACTCTGCCGTAGGGGGAGATCATCACCGGAGGGCTCTTCACCGCCATGCCTGCTCCGGACTGATGCGTGACTAGTCTATCATTTGACTACGGGTCCATAGCAGTAGCTAGATGGTTGTCTCTTCTCCTTGTGCTACCATGTTTAGATCTTCTGAGTTGCTTAACATGATCAAGATCATATTTATGTAATGCTACATGTTGTGTTTGTTGGGATCCGATGAATTATGAAGTTATGATCAAATTTGTGCATCTATTTATCTATATGTTTTATTTATGATCTTGCATGCTCTCCGATGCTAGTGGTTGCTTTGGCCAATTAGTTGCTAGTGTCTCCAAGAGAGGGTATTTAGCTAGATGGTGGGTTCATGTCTCTGGTTGCCTGGCTCGAATGACAGAAACGACTAACGCTCTAGATGTGTTGTTGCCACTGGGGAGAAAACAATGATGCTTTGTCTACATGTCATTTGCATTGTTTACATTACACACTTTGCTTATTGCAATTATCTGTTGCTTGCAACTTAATACTTTCAGGAGACACGGATGTTATCATGAGGGTGGATTATTAGTCATATATGCAGCTAGCAAGCGATCTATGTATTTTGTTGTAATGCCAATTAAATATTACAGTGAACTTTATCTTGTCATAATAGCATTGTAATGCCCTCATAATTTGTCAATTGCCTAGCTGTAATTTGTTTACCCAGCATGTATGTTTATCTGTTTTATGGAGAGACACCACTAGAGAACTGTGGACCCCGGTCCTTTCTTTTACACTGATAAAAACACCGTTTCCACTGTTTTCCACCATCATTTGCTTGCTGGTCATTTTTGCATTTACATATATTTTCCACACCATACGTTTAATCCTTTGTATTCGGCAAGCCAGGGAGATTGACAACCTTCCTGTTTCGCTGGGGCAAAATTGTTTGATTGTGTTGTGTGCATGTTCACGTCAATCTGTAGCCGCGTGACCAGGTTGACACCGTGTTGAAGCTCTTCCAACTCCTACTGGATTGATAATCTTGGTTTTGTTTACAAGGGAAAATTGCTGCTGAACTACATCATACCTTCCTCTTGGGGTAACCCAACGAACATGTGTTCCACATCATTAGAGTTCTAAAAATGTTATCTACGGGACAGACTACAATTCGAGAATCAGTTTATGTCCTACATACAAAAAAGACAAGTAACCATTACATAGTAAACGCATATAAATTCTGAAACTAATCCTACTAGTCCTCTTAGGAGGAGGAGATGTTGATTATCTTCGCCTTTTCCTCTGTAGGTGGCCGAGGTCTCGCATCGCCGACCTTGAAAATGTCAGAGCTAGAGACTTCGGCATCGTTGGAGTCCGCCTTGTCCTTTTCGCGCGTGTTCTATCTTTTGTGAAATTCGTAGCCATGGAGTCCTCCACCATGAGATGATCCTGGAATATCTCATCCTCATCATCCCGACATCCCGTTCAGCCACCTCCCATTGCTCGAGACGCGGCGAACAATCCTCCGACGTAACCGCGTACTCGTCCATCTCCAAATTTCTTTTGAATTCAGACGAGGATATGCCAACGTCGTGATCGGTGGTGGTAGGGAGTGCACTTCCTCCTTCTCCGTAGAGGCATGCTCGATGCGGCGATGACGGTGGGGTTGTGGGGGTGGGTTTAGTAGTTTTCAAACGTTGTGGCTGTAGCACTGTGATACGTCCAAATCGTATCTATAATTTTTGATTGTTTTATGCTACTTTTATGCTTTTGACACTTGTGTTATATTAAGTTTATGATTTATTTGGACTAACCTATTAATAGTTGCAAACGTGCACAATGTTCTTGTTTTTACTCTTTGATGTGTAGGAATTATCGAAATACAAGAGGAAACCTTGTTGGAGTCAAATTGGGACTTTCCTGAAATCTGTCTGGAAATGTTTTTCGAAGATGGTCACGTTACGGACAGAAGACGACGTCAAACGGACAAAGTCTAGTCACGAAAGTTGCGGGGAATTTTCCGCCGAACGATCTAGACGTTCGTCCAATTCCGAGTCCGGACGGCAGCAATAAGCCCGATCTACGAAAACCCTAGATGGGATGACGGGAATCCATGAGGCTATAAAAAGGGAGGAAACCTAGGTCGTGGGAACACCTCACACCCACGAATTGCAGCCACCAAATCCACGTTTTTGCCTCCCACATAGATCCAATCTCCATGGGGAGGACTCCCAAGAAGCCATGAAGGAAGGGGGCTAAGGGGCGCTGCATCCATTGATGCGGCGGCGCGGGAGGAGCCCCTCGCGCCACCGCCGGCACCGCCCTGCGCTTCTCGCTGCCCCCTTCACCGTCTTCACCGCCATCTTCATCACCAATTCCTCCTTGTATACAGTGGTTCATCCTCCCACACACCTCTGTACCGCTCTATGCAAACATGGTGTTTGATGCTATAAAGTATTATCTTATTATCTATGCCATGTTTGTGTAGTTTCTTTGTTCTTTGATTGTATTGTTGAATGTCTTTGGTTCATTAGAGTTGTATGTTGATATGGTACAGTCCTTTGGTGTCCATTATATTTATGCGCGCATGGATCAAACATCATAGGGTTTGTAGTACGTGTAGAGCAAGGGGGAAGTTCTGCCGGAGTGACAGAAACCTGAGAATTCGAACCGGAATTCTACACGTATGGGATTAAGAGGACCGTTAACTTAATGCTATGGTTGGGGAAACCTTAATGAATTGTTAGCATTTGCGGATGCTTGCTAACAATCCAATCATATAGTATGTGTAATCACAATAGTTGAGTGCATGTATATTTAGCCTCTCCCACATGGGAAACTGCATCAAAGACAATGAACCAAGTATCTTCACTAATTAATCTTGGACAAATCCATCACACTTTCCACCACGTTTCCACACTCATGGTTATGTTAGTTTAGTGTTCTTTAGTGTATTTTATTGCTGCAGCAACTAACTTTACTTTCTTGTTATTTATTATCTGCAAAGCTATCTCACATACCCGTATTGTTACTCTAGTTTTATTTCCTAGTTAGAGCAAACGTTTAGTGTGCGTAGAGCTGTATCAGTGGTTGATAGAACATGAGAGAATACTTATCCTACCTTTAGCTCCTCGTTGGGTTCGACACTCTTACTTATCGAAAAGGCTACACACGATCCCCTATACTTGTGGGATATCAAGACCTTTTCTGGCGCCGTTGCCGGGGAGCAATAGCGTGGGGTGAATATTCTTGTGTGCACTTATTTGCTTTATCTCTAAGTAGTTTTTACTTTCAGTTTTAAGTTGTTTTCTATCTTAGTATGGATAGGGAATGCGAATTATAAAAAAAAATAGTTATACTTGTTATCTAAAAAGTTTTCAAAAAGAAAAGTGATTGGAAAGATGAGTAATGGTTAAGTGGGGGTCGACCTTGAACACTTGTGTTCATGCCTATAAAACCAAAACAAATCTTTCCATGGAAGCTTTTCAGCTAAAAAACATGTATATATTGTGTATATTCCTCTGTACCATAAAAATAAAGTGTTAATTGTAGTCTCTAGTTATAAGAAAGTGAAAGTTTTGCTTTGCTGTCCAGAAATAGATTTTCTGTGCTTCACCATATAAAATTCTTAAAATCACCAGAACGTGATATTGATCTGAAATTTTTTGAGCACAAAGCCCTGCTTATTATCTTTCTTTCATTAGTTCTGACTTTTCTGATTTGAGTTACGTAGCAGTCTCGAAAAATTAGATCTTCACTGACTGTTCAGTTTAGACAGATTTATGTGCTTCGCTGTAAAAAATCGTGATAAATGTCAGAATAGTATTTTGACCTGAAAATGTTTGTGCATAAACCTGAGATTATTATATGTCTTTCATTAGTTTTGAGTTTTTTGATTTGAGCTACGTAACTATCTCGTTGAGTACCATCTTTACAGACTGTTCAGCTTTGGCAGATTTCTATGTTTATTTAATATTGTACTTAGTGCTCTTAGTTTCCTTAGTTTTTCGACGGACAACGGAAATGATAAGAACCTCGGTATATACAGTGGCTAATGTTTAATAAATATTATGCAATTTGCCAATACTTGAATATGAGTGGATTTTATTTAATGAGTACTAACCCTACTAATGAGTTTTGTGAAGTTTTATGTGGATGTAGCCTATAAGTTTTAATCAACATGGTGATATGAGATGAACAAGAAGACACAAGAGCTCAAGCTTGGGGATGCCCAGGTGCACCCCAAGAACATTATTCAAGTAGATTCAATCATTTAAGCTTGGGTATGCCCGAGTCATCCCCCTATTCATCAACTAACATGAGGTTGTCTCGTTCATAATCTATATTACCCGTTCACCTGATATGTATTGTCTTAACTTGTATTATAATTTTATTTTATTGGTTTTGGTTTTCTCTTATTTTGTTTTATTTGGTTATTTATTTTGTTTGTATTGCTTTTTTTTGTTTTCACTTATAAATTTAAAACACCAAAAATATTTTATTTTCTTTTCTTTTGCTTCTTTATTTGGTTCTTTCTTTGGATTCTATTTGGTTTTTACTTTTAGTTTTTATTTGAAGTTTTCCTTGCTGTTACTAGCAAGTTTAGATCTTGTTTAGCCTCTGGTCTTTTAGTTTCTCAAAAATAAAGTACCAAGTTTTACCCATTTGGTTTTAGTTGATACATATTAAAAATGGCTTTTCTGTTTTCAGCATCTACTGCTCACTGCGCGATTTTTCATATTTTACTGGACACTCCAAAAGTCACGAAAATTGGACATATTACGTATCACCTAATCCTCTGCATGCACAAAAAGTGGCAAAAATTTCTGACATGTTTAAGTGCAACTAAAAATTACGTTTTCCAGCTGCTGTTTTTCTGGACAGATTCTGACTTTTGTTGCAAGAGTGGACTCTTTGCGTTTTCATTTGATTCTTTTTGG